>VXBT01011472.1:909856-969406 GCA_013400235.1 Oriolus oriolus
TTTTCCTCCCTTTTTCCTTTTTGAGCCTCCAAAAGGCTCACTCGCCCCTTTCATCTGCCGCCGCGGCCCAATGGGAAGGCGGAGGCTGCCTGCAAGTGGTCTAATCTCAATGAGGTGTCAATCATGTTCCCCGGTGGGTGAAGTAAGGTCTTTTGTAACCGCCTCTGTCTTTGGGAAAGAGAGGAGAGAGGAGGAAGGCTGGAGCGGAGAGGGGGACGCCGGACTGTGCTGCAGGAGAGGACCTGAGCTTTGAGCTCGCTTGCGCGTTAGCAGGGAGAAGCGGAGCACATGGATTTCTAAACACGCTGGGATTTTATATATCTATAAAAAAATAACAACAAGCGAACCTGACCCTACTGAAAACAGTCAAATGAATCGTAATTGCAGATCAATGCAGAGAGATGGGGAAACTTCACTCGAAACATGGTTAGTTCCTTTCACTTGCTACTTCCTTAGCCCCTTCCCTTTATTCGGATTTTACTCGGTTTGTTGCTGTGATTTTATGCTGGTGTCTAACGATCTTCCTTTATTATTTCCCTCACACACTTTCCTCCGGATCTGCCTAGCTGCCGTTTGTAAACCCAGAGAAAGTCCAGAAGGTAGGGATGGCTCCTCACTGTTAGTAACTTTGAACGCCTTGCCCCGGTCCGGCTGGCTGCTCCGGCCCCCTGCCCTCTCCCCTCAACTTTCCGCCGCGCTGTGCGCTCTGCGCGGCCGCCCCGGTCCCAGCCCCGGCTCCAGCCCCAGCCCCAGCCCCGGCCGGGCTCGGGGATGGCCGCGGGGGTCGGGCGGGCTCTGCGGGCGGCTCAGCGGCGGCATTGTCTCCTCTTTTCTAGGTGATAGTTTTGCGGTGAACGCCTCTCTGGCTCGCAGAGGGCTGGAGGACTGGATGGTGAAGCAGAAATACTCCGGGGGCAGCAGCAGCGGCGGCAGCAGCTCGGGACTCCAGCACGGCTGCCAACACCGTGCCGTGTGCAGGCTCTCCAGCGCCAGGGTATGTCAGCTTCCTCGCTGCCCCCCCGCCCCTTCCTTTTGAAATAGTGAAAAGCAAAGGCTCTTTCTACATCCCTCTTTCCCTCCCAAGGGGCGGTTGTGCAAAGGAAGGTTTTCTTTGCCCTAATGTTGCTCCGAGGCGCTGCCCCGTGGGTGGTTTCCTTCAGTCCTTTGATGAAGTTAGGAGCTGCAGAGCAAACTTGGTGAGGGTACAAAAGCCAGAGGAGTAAGGGAACCTGACTGGTGGTGTCTGGGCAGTACGATTAGAACAAAACCTTTCACAAACAGGAACAAACAATCTCTGGGGAAAGCCCAGCACCCAGCCAGTGTGCGATAGCTTGTGAACCCTGATTAGTGCACAAGTTTGCCTGTGACATTTTGGCAGGCGAGGAGAAGTCCCCAAAGAGTTATTGTTATTTATTTGCTCTTTGCTAATAACGTGAGGCTGACTTCCTCCACAAGAGTTACTGTGCCAGTCACTTGTCCTGGCTGTTTCACTGGTCACTTTCCACCCCTTCTCTTTCCTTCAGCCCTCCATGT
Source organism: Oriolus oriolus (assembly GCA_013400235.1). Taxonomy (NCBI): domain Eukaryota; kingdom Metazoa; phylum Chordata; class Aves; order Passeriformes; family Corvidae; genus Oriolus; species Oriolus oriolus. The sequence goes on from VXBT01011472.1 coordinate 911,390, forward strand.
AAAGCAGGACTGGAGGAAATGTTTCAGTTGCCGTTTTCTTTCATTTATTTTTAATGTTGTCTTTTTAAACACAGAGGCATGATGGGAGGTAAACAGACTTAACATTACTTAGATATGGTCCTCATAGTGTTTCAGGGTGTGATCCAGGGCTTATTGATGTTTACTGAAAGACTCCCATTGACTTTGGATCAAGCCCTGAAAGCTTCATCACTGGAAAGGTAACCTGAGAGATGAGGAGATTGGAATCTGTACTTCCCAGCAAGCAGTGTGGCTTTGAAAGCACAAGCAGAGCCAGGGCCACCAAACCTCCTGCAGGCTCTTTGCTTTGTTAGCTACCAGTTGTATTGTCAGAAGCCTGGACTTCTTGTGTCTCAAGGAAAAATGAACTTGCAAGTCGAGAATACTTCATTTTAGGTGGGATGTTAAAGTCAGTAGAAGATATGTAGTATGGGAAAAGCTAATGATGACATTTTAGATTCCACCAGTATTGTATTTTGAGGAGAATAAATTGTGTGAGAGTCACTAGAAGTAAAGACAAAGGGCGTAAGATATTGATGTGTTTGTAACTGATGAGCATAATCACCTTCAAGTTGCAGGTATGACTGGTTGAAGTGATATCTATTGTGGTTTACTTGGAAACAACATGTCCAAAGATATTCTCATTAATAATAGTACATACTATGATACAGTTGCAAAGAGTAAAGACACATGTTTTTAATTATTTTCTAATTATCCCAATTTTTGTAAGTCAAGGTTTTTAGATATGTTCTACCTTTCACATGTACATTTTCTAGAAAAGAAGCTCAACTCACCAAACTAAACATAGATTTAATATACAAGAGTTAAACCTAAAAGCTTTGACTTTAGTTTGCGAAATGTATATTCTTCCACAAAGATAATTTCCTTTCTGAAAAGAGGGAGAAAATATCTTTTGTCAAAGATACTTTCTATTCACAACACTCTTCAGCTGGCAGTTTTGTGAGGTCTGCTGAGCTGGAATGATAGTAGAACAGTGTTTCCCCTCTTAACTCTAGAGGAAGTCCTCTTCATGATGGCTCAGCAATTAGCAAGCCATTAACTAAATATTAGTCTACAGTTTTAGTACATTATAAAACTGTAAATAGGTTTAAGTGTGTTTAAAAGCACTGTTCCCATGAGGCTTATTACTGTCATCCTTATAGAGCTGTTTCTGAATGTTCAAAAATATTTGCCATTTATTGCCTAATATATTTGGTAGTATCTGTATGCATGTATGGCCTGCTAATTGATTTAGTTTAATTGTCATCCTGTCACAGGCACACTGTGACAGCTACATTAAAGTTCCTTTAAAATACAAACTTTTGGAATATGGAAGGATGCGTTTCTAATCCTACATTGGAACCAGATGTGCCATATGTACAGTCATTTTGACAAGAATTACAGAGTCACAGCTATTGACTCCATAACTGAGATTGCATGACTGCTTCTCTTCTGAGATCTCTTTGATCTCTTGTATAATTATACCAAGATACAAAGGGAATTTTAGCCTAACCTCTTGGTTCTTCATTCTCCTCAAGATGTAGAAATAGTTTCTTCTGCTGAGGGTTAGTCATGGGGCTGTGTGGGAGAGTTGTGTAGTGCCCAGTAATGTTGTAGTCTTGCATGTGAATTGACTGAGGACTCTTCTTACTACTTCAAAATTCATCCTGAAATGTTCAATTAGCTTACAAGGCTCTGTGGAATGGTAGAGTTCCATTGTGTCACAGCTGAAACTGTGACTTCTCAGTAAAACATGGGGTTTTTTTCCCCCAGAATAGATCCCAAGTTGCGGCGTTTGTGACTTAGGGTGGAAAGAGCTAGGTCAAACACTGATGAAAATATCTGTATTCACAGAAACATACAGCTGTGTTTTAAAAAAAATAATGATCCTAGAAATAATTTTCCTATTAGGAATCATTAACCAGAACTTTGTTGATAGTGGTTTTGTTAGTATGTAGGGCCTATTTGGTGAAATTCAGTTTACTTCCAAAGACCTGTCGATGGGAGAGGAGACCACTTAGTCTGAAGAGCTTCCAAGACTGAAAATTCAAATATTTGAATAATTTTTATCAGAACTTCGACGTGATAATGCAGTTTGATTTATATTATTCTCTATAAGCAAAAAATTCTGTCTTGGTTGTAGTTGGAAGGCTGTTTCTCTCAAGGACAGACACAGAATTGTTCTGCTAAAGTTAGTCATCCAGGGGAGATGACACTGAAGTTCAGGGGATTCTTGCAGTGTTTTACAAGAGGAATGAGTGACTAATACAGGAAAGCAGTAAAGTTTCATTTGTAGTCCTCGCTAGAATGATTGAATTTACAATTGTTGTGTAGGGGAGGTCTTTACATCACTTCACTCAAGGAGTGTTGGACTCAAGGACAGTTCAATTATACAACACCTTTCCTCCTGAGCAGAAGTTTTGAGAGTTTCTGGGTTAGAGCAGACCTCCCTCAGCCGCTGTGTTGTCCATGTATTGTCCTGTCCATCTATCTCTCCCCTCCAATTCACTGAAGGAACAGTAATTAGTGTCCAGCTACTGCGAAAAGCACCAGTCTTCTGAGAAGGATTTCCTGGTAAATCGCTGGGTGAAGGCAGGAGCCAGGGGAAGGGGAGTGTGTCCGAAATAAGCGCCTGTGGTGTGTCTGCAACTGGCTGTGCTGGGTGTGAGCTCTGATCTCATTAAACCATTGCCACCCGCCCAGCAGGGGCTGCTCTGCTCTAAGTGTTTTAATGACTCTGGAGGCCGAGGGCTGGCCTGCAGCTTCCACATCATGAAGGATTAAAGAGAAAAGGAACTCTGTTGCATCCATGAAAAGTATGAGGGCCAGAGTCATCTCCTGGTTTCAAAGCTGGTTGAAACCACTGAGGCTGTAAATCTGCTAGAGCAACTGAATACGCTTCTTTTGCTGCTTTATGAATGAGTTAACTTGTATCCAGAAAGGTTTTCTGATACTGTGGATTATCCTGTATAATTCTTAAGCTTAAATTTATTCAGTGTGTTTACTTTTACTAACTATTTTTGGAAATCAACATTGTTTGCAAATATTCATGTATTTATTTATTTAACTGAGAAGTAGTTCTATGCTAGAGGGGGGAATATTAAATATGACATTTGCTTAGTTCCATTTACTTTTATCTTCAAAGCCATAAGAAACTTTACTAGGTTCTTGTGCGTTTCATTTAGATCTGTGCTTGGGAATGGAAAAAATATCATATTTTTAATTAAATTTCAAACCAACTCTCAGTGAGCCACATTGTAGGTAATTATTTTAGGTAAAATAGAAATGACTTTAGCTTACCACTTCTGCTGGGCTCGTTGGTGCTAGTGATCCTCATGTTCAACCCTAATTGATGTTAATTAGAGTTGAGTATCTGGTTTGGGACTAATACAGTATGAAATGCTGAGGCGCATCAGTACTCCAGAGGTGGGGCTTGTTCTCCATTTGTTCTGTGCCTGTAACTGCCAGTGACATTAATGGGCATTCCTTGCATGGCTGAGAGGAGACAACACCAGTGTCAACTTCACTGCTTCTCTAGTATGATCAATCCTAAATTTAAAAAAAAGCCCTTCCCAGTCCCCCACTGTTAAATTGTGTGTGTGTGTGTGTGTGTATGTGCATATTAAAAATACGTGCTTTATGGAAGACACAGCTGGGTAGGTCATTCATCCAAAATGAAAATAATAAACAGAAATGTGACTTTTTTAGTGTTATGTACGTACTGTGGCTTAAAGGCTGTTGAAATGCAAGATTTAATGGTAGCACTACTTTGAGGTCATTTCATGGGCAGAGTGACATTTGAAAGACTGCCTTCTTACTGGTGTGGTGACAAGAGCAATGAAAGTTTCCTTGGGTGCTATCTTGTGTGACTGCTTGAAGTGATCTTTTTAACTGAAATATTTTCAAGTCCATTAATGTCAGTATTATGTAGATAATTATTTTTATTGACTCTGAGGATTAAAATAAACAACAGACTCAGCAGTGCTAGATAATTGTATCACTAAAAAGTATTTTAGCACACAAAGATATTTTCTATGGCACTTAAAATAAAATTACCAATCTTTGTATTGAGAGAGAGAAAAGCAGAATCTTATTTAGTGTTGAAATTTGGTGCCAACAAACCAGGATAATTTAATTAGTGGTGTACATAGTATATCTTGACAGCCCTGGTTTGGGAAAATTATAATATGAATATTAACAATCAAAGAGTCTCTGAAAGTGTTAGTGCCATGGTGATGAGATTAGTGAATTGGCCAATACTGTAGCAGAAAGCTGGATTCCAAGGGAATTATCCTTGAATGATACCAGTTGGTGCAATTAAAAGCCACAATTCAGTTGCCATATGGAAAGTGTTAGGCATCCTTATATGGTTTCAAAGCTATGTGCCAGAGGTTAAATTGACATATGAAGAAAAGCATAAATTAAATATTTTGTGTTATGAAATTAAAAGTTGACTTTGCTTGAGCCATATGGAGGAGGTGGATGGAACACTGTCTGTATTTCATCAGGGCTGGTTTTATAGGTGTTTCAGATTTAATGTGGTGCACTTTTAATTTGGCATGTTGATTGGAAAGCCGAATGGCCCGTGAAGTTTCTGTGAACAGTCTCATTAAAGGAACTTTTTTTGATCTCCTAACAACCCTCTTTCTCCCACCCCCACTAAAGTAGAGTTACTTATGTTGGTATTTGTAAGAAGAAAGCATATTCTCTGTAGTAGCTGGGTCAAGTCCTCATGTGCGTTCCTTGGGCTACTGATAGTCCCTGCTGGCTTAGTGAAACCTTAATTCTTCTGAATGGGGCGGCCTTGGTTATGGAGTATATTTTCTTCTGTAAACCGGGATGAAAAGTACCAACAATACGTTATATTCTTTAATGTCTTAAATGTAAATAATGCAGTCCAGACTTCACACTAAAACTTTAGTTATAACAAAAATGGGACATTTGTAGCACATGATTGTCGACATATGGGAATGTTCTTTACAGCAGCATTCATTAACAGAAGGGTTTTCTGTAGGTTTTGAGATCTGTAATAAGACCCAGGAGGAGCTCAGTAAGTGGCTATTTGTATGCACCCTTCAGAAGAAGATCTTAGTTGACTTTTATGGTTTCTTTTGAGTTGAGTTATGAACAGAGGAAAGAGAAGTCTCTTGAGTATTGAAACTTTGTAGGAGTTAGTTTTTCCAAAGTTGAGGAAATAATTGTTCAGCGATGATATTTAAATCAGAATGGAACATTGCTCCCAGTGCTGCAGATGTTGGCCTTTATAAAAATCCTTGCAGACGGATTTTGCTTCGTGAATGTCAGCATCAAACCCTGGTTGGAAAGCAAATGGTAGATGTTCAGATCTACAAAATACTTGAAGTATTTTTGGGTTTTTTTTTTGTAATGGAACCACTTTTCTTCTTCATATACCAGTTACTTTGAATACTTGCGAGTTTCCAAACTATGTGATATTTATAGATATCTTTTCATGGAAAGTGAGGTAAAGTTTTAGTTAAAAAAATTAATGTGAAGGAATGGTCAAATATACTTTCTCTGAGAATTTATTTAGTCATATCTGCCAACATTGGCAGCAAAACTAAGCCTGTATTTACTCATACAGAGTAACTACAGCTATGGGAGACTGAGTTGGACTGTATTCCATTCAAGAATTATTAACCAAGTTCCAAATTCAAAATCTTCATTGTGTCTGATTTTTGAGCCAGCAAAGCATGTTTGTATTGCAATATCTCATGACATTTCTCTTGCAGTAGTGGAAGGCCAGTGGTGTTAGCTGTGGTGAAAGAGCTGTGCTGGCTTTAGCATAAGCTAAGAGAAAGGGGAAATGATTTGTGTACCTCCAACCACTGCTCCCCTGGTCTCTCTGCAAGGGGTACAGTTGTACAGGGCATTCACTTTGTGTAGGCTTCTGGATTTATTGTCATCAGAGCAATATGGCATGTATTTTGTCTTCTAATTTGAAGAATTACAATGACACTTCTGAACATGTGAGACATCCTTTTTTGAGTTGGAAAGTCCTGTATAGTTAGTGTATTCCAAACAGACTGCTGCCATGTAACCTCACGTCCACTGTTCAATAAGGACTGATCCGTTGGCTTGCCGTGGGACTTGGCTTTCCAACAGGCTTCTGTCTGTAAGCAAGTGTTCAACTAGATTCCCTAATCTCTACATGTTTGTGTCTCACATGATTTGATAGGTGCCCATGATGCGTCAGGAGTACTTCTGGTTTAGTCATACAGAATCTAATTGTTTAAGGAAGGGAGTGCTGCCGTGTCTTTTGGGGATGTCCTGTAGCACTTGAGAAAAGGTGGCTGAGAGGGGACCTCATCAATGTCTACCAGTATCTGAAGTGGGGGTGTCAAGAGGCTGGAGCCAGGCTCTGCTTGGTGGTGCCAAATAATAGGAGAAGAGGCAGTGGGAAGAAACTGATGCACAGAAATTTCCACCTGAACGTGAGGAAGAATTTCTTTCCTGTGCAATGACCGAGCCCTGGAACAGATTCTCCAGAGAGGCTGTGGAGTCTCCCTCCACTGGAGAGATTCAGGAACTGTGTGGACACAATCCTGTGTGCTGTGCTCTGGGATGGCCCCGCTGGAGCAGGGAGGTTGGATCAAATGACCCACTGTGGTCCCTTCCGACCTGAACCACTCTGCGATTCTGTGGTTTGGCCTATTGCATATTACAGGGCAATAAACGATCCTGTTGTTTTGGTCTGTAAAACTTCTGGTGGTGTAAATCATTTTGCTCCTCAGATGACCAGACAGTGGCCGTGGGAGACTGAAATGCCATCAGTGTCCGAGAAGCTCCTCAATGACCAAGAGGAGCGCTGTAAAAATACACCTAAAGGGTTCCACCAGACACTAACCCCTCAGCAGGGGGAACAGAAGACACTGTGGTTCCTTGGTTCAAACCAAGGTCACTGCCAAACATACACGAGAAGTAGTTGTTCCTTAAACCTAGGGCCATTGTTAATAAAATATAATACTTGTGAACAAGGCTTATCAGGCAAGCAGTTTTTCTGCTTTTTGTCAAAGCTCTGATAGTTTGGTAATTTTGTCCAGTAACCCTTCTCAATCTGAGAATTCAGCGGACTCTGAAATTCATTGAATTGACTGTCATGGGGGGGTGGGTGTCTCGATTACACCTTGAAAAAGGAAATCTACCAGTCTTGCTTTCAGTTTTGATGGGTTTGGATTTAAATGCAGGCTCAGTGGCTCTCATTCCTTGTATCATATGCAATGAGAACGCCTTGAGAATGTGAGATCCTCCCTTAAATGTGGGAGATCCGTTAGGTTTTGAGGAAAATTTGCAGAAGAGAACTTTTAAGGTGCCTGGAATTTTCAGCCATGTATCCTTGGACTTCTGACTAACAAATGCAGGCAGTGTATGTTGCTTTAGCTCAGAGGCAGATTGGCATGTGGTCAGAACAGTCTGTGCACTGTCCATCCAGAGAAATACTTTGTATTTTGCGATTAGGGTGGAATTTAATGCAGTTGGGGGCATTACTGTGGCAGCTTTAAAGGGATTAAGTATATTGAGGTTCCTATTAAAGTATAACATTGTGATTCAAGATCTGTGAAAGAAAATCATGCATGGGTGTTTGATCTTGGGGTGCAGCCACACATGCTGTGAGGCATAAAATAAGGGGATAGACTCAGTAGGGAAGTGACAGAACAAAGTACCGTCTTGCAGGAGAAATGGGATTTGGGAGCAGCCTCGGATCTTTTGATCCATACTCTGATGCGAATGATGAGTGGTACGGAGGTGACAGATTTGTCTTGGGGGAGGAAGGAGAACGGTGGGTAGTATGTCACATTGCCCTCAGAGATAGTTTGCTGTCTGATTCCCCAGAGATTTGATAGTGGTAGGTAAGGACTAAGCTGCTTCTTGCCCTATCTTAAAAATCTTCTATAGTTCCAGGACAGTTAGTTTCAGGAGAGTTGGGTAAAGAGGGTAGTAGCTGTAAGGCTAAGCCTTGTGCGTTAAGTGCATAGAAAGAACAAATGCCTGTTTGGGGGAGTGGGAATTTTCTCTGAGCATAGAGTGTCCCAGTCCTGAGCTCACAGAATAACAAGCAGTCTCTGTATTGCGTAAGATGCTGCGGTTAAGCCTGTATCAGTGTTTCTGTAATAAACTACTCCTTTTGAAACAATAAATAATAATTTTGCCTGTGAACTTTCCAAGTCTCTCTCTGTTCGTGTAATGTACGAGTGTATACGCTACGGACACTCATTCCCCTGTAAAGAGAGAACATCACAGTCTAGCAAACAGAATATCTGTCATTCCAGCTGAGCAAAGGTCTAAGGCAATAACCCAAAATATCCTGGAAGAAATTCTAAAAAGCGTTGAAGAAATCAATCGTCTGATCCTAGAGGAAGGTCTTTGATGTAATCCCGGTAAGTTTATACTGGGAGCCTGCCTATTTATGGTCAGCCATAGACTTTCTGTATGAAAAGTGGATCAAATAATTTCATAAGCTCCTGCTGTAAAAAAAGATGGTTGATAATTTTCTAAAGCATACACACTGTTTAAATGTAGATTGTGGCTTTTAGCAGAAGCCCAGGTGGGGAGGAAAGGCTTTTCAAAACAAGTACCTACAGGAAAATAAATAATACTTTGATATTTCTTCCCATGGAAAAACTGTGCCTCATTTAGCCATCCTGAATATTTAATTTTATTTTGAGGATAAACTTCATAGGTTATCTCAGTTAAAGCCACTTTTATTTATGCAAAGCTTATGTGCAAGGTCTTGTTCCTGATGTGGATATGTGTGTAAAAAGAGTTATTTCGAATACCATAAATAAATTACATTCAGATGTATATTTTTAACTAACTCAGTGCAGTTAGGTAAGACTGTTTTTATAATTTTTTAAAATTCTGCATTATTTCTGTTATGCTTTGATGCAAAAGTCCTGCTGTAACAGAGGGGAAACTTCTCATTGCTTTTAGTGGTTTTGTATTGGGTTCTCTGCCATATCAGTGGAAGACAGGGGAAGGTTCAAGAGACTAATATTCTTTTAATCTGGCAGCTACATTGCTGGTGTAATGGCAGCATATTTTCCCCTGCAGATGCAGTTTATCTGATCATTTTATGACAGGTTCACAAAAGTTTTTCCCAGCTGTACTGCCACTTAAATTCCCATTTGTAATTAGCAATGTAATTTTACAGATAGGTTTAAAAAGCATGTTTTGAAAGAGGTTATTCCCACAGCGCTGCTTAATACCCATTAAAATGCCACATTTTTATTGTACGAAGGTGTTTTTTGTCTAATTAGGTTGGTTTGTTAAAGTATTGCACCACAGTCTCATTCTTTTTTTTTTTTCCCTTCTACTCTAAGGCTGTTTTCAATCATTTATTTATGACTAATAGGAAGCACACAAAATCTTTAACTCTGGACTAATGCACAGCATAAAGAAGTAAATGAGATCTCTTCCTGTGTGCTATTGTACCGGGCTTTACTTTGAAAGACAGTTGCTCTTGGACTACAACATGGTGATATGTAACAGAAAAGAAAGAAAAAAATCCCCAGCATTTGGAAAGGAAGTATTGTATTCATTGATGCTATGTAGACTTCACTGGAATTTGGTCATCAACCTTACCGTGGCATTCTTTTCCAGATGTGCTGTTTGATTTCTTTTTTTTTTTAATGCCATTTAGGAAAAAAAAAGAAATATTTTTGTGTGCGATGAAATTCAAAAGTAAGGCACGTTGAAGTAGCTCTGTGTCCTTGGACATTTGCTGCTATCCAAGAGGGACTAGCTAGACTGCAGCATGCAATAATATGTGTGCTGTTAAAGAGCAAACCTCTGCTAAAACACTCTATCCTTAATCTATGGCCCCCTCTGATTTTCCCCATTTTGGAAAGACAGAAACCAAAGGCGCTGCAGTGGGAAGCGCCCTCGATTTGTCAGTAGTTGAATAACAGACAATGGGTAATGTCCTGTGGGAGAAGCAAAAAGTCTGTGAGGTCCCTTATTAGCTCTGCAAGAGTAATCTGACCCTCCTCATGTGTTTCTGATGGCAGCACTGGCAGTCCTGTCTCCTCAAAAATGAGGGGAATTTCACCACCACTGGGCAAAGTAGGAGAGCTTGTCAAACACAGAAGAGCAGAATGGTTAGATGAGAAAAATGCTAATGGTGTGCCTTTAGGGGTATGTTTTAAGAAAGGAAGGAGTCCTGGCCTAGTGTAGTCTGAGTGTCTCCTAATATCAGCAGGAACCCTCTCCAAAGGCAGGGTGAGGTTCGTTCCTTCCACACTCTGAACTGACATGGACTCTAGTCAAGATCATCTGCTATTGCACATCAATTCCGGTATCCAGTAGTACGAGGATTGGGTAGCCACTGCTGCCTTCAGTTAGAGACTCTTCTGAGAGGCACTCCAGCCTGAGAGACCTGCCAGATCAGGGGGTGGATGTGCTTTAAATTGGGCTGGCACAGCTCACTGATGCTGGCGGGCTGGGTGGAAGGAGCTAACTTTGCTAGAAAAGCCTTCTGATGTTCAGTCTTCTGTTTGTGTAATGGGAGAGGAAAAACCCCATGTGTTACCTGGATTTAGCCATCCACAGCTAAGAATCTTCCTTCTCCTGACAAAGTGACAAGCACTATTCTGTGTCATGCCTGGCTGCATTCCAAACTCTGTTGTGAGCCTTGTGCAGCACTGGTTTGCAGGGGCCCTTCTTGCAGGGTGATGCCTTCCCTCTGTGTCAGCACTGCTGTGGCCAGGTAGAGTGGCCTTTCTTCTGCTGACCAAGGTCTGCTTACGGCTGGGTTTCCCCAAACGTCACATGTCTGCCTGTGTTGTACAGAGAGGGAAATGGCAGATGCTTTGCCACACAGTTTTGTGACTGTGCTGTTGATAGGAGAGATTTTGGAGTGAGTGATCTTTGTGGAACATAAAGGGTTACGTTGTTGAAGTTACCCAGGCGCCAATCCGCTGGCACTCCGCAGGTGATCTCGGAGTGAATGTTGTTTAAAGCGCCTGTCCCACGGTTTCACAAATGTGCTCTGACCAGAGGATGTTTTTCTAACTTCAAAGGGCTTCTCAGGCTGGCTCGGTGCCTCACAGACTGAGTCCACAATTCCTCTCTGCTCATGATGTGTTCTAACCATGTGTGATTTTTTTGGTATGCGATGTTTTCTTAAAGAGGCATTGACCTGTGTTCAAGTGAAACTTGCTCTTAAGCTTGTAAACACAAACTTGTCGTGTGGGCAGTTTTCATCTTAACTTGATGTGTGTATTTTTTTTTAAGAGCAAGAATAGATATCAAAAGGAGGGATAATTTATAGGAAAAGGAAAAAAAAAAAAGAAATAAACTTGTAGCAGCCTTTTGAGTTGCACCATCCAGAGTCTTTTCCTTGAAGATCAAAGTGTGTGTCCTTTGCTGGCCATAAGGAGAAGAGCGTGTTCCCACCTCGGCGCTGTGAGTGTTACAGAGGGTACTTTGTCTGAAATGTGCCTCTGCACAAGGAGAGTGCAAGGGGGGAAAGCAAGGCAAAGAGGAGTAGAAAGCGGAAAGAACTTAGGCCACTTGTGAGTGACCTGATTTTTTCCTTTTCTTCTCTCCTTCTTTAACAACGTTATATTAAATTAAACTTTTAGGAACATGTTTGTATGTTTTTAAATATTTAAGGTTTCTTTTTCTTCTGCAGTACTTTGTAGTGTAGTTTTTTGAGGGGGACTGCGTTTGCTTTTTAACAATGAGAATTAGAAATGGCTGAGATTTTGTAGGGCAAATCCTTTTACTTTTGAAGTTCAGTAGCTCCGTTAATTCTGCTGAGAGCAGGATTAGGCCCTGAAACAGCTTCTGAGGTACACTCTGCTACAGCAGCTGTGCTTGTGGATCCGGGAAGGTCTAGTTAGTGCTCACTGAGCTGCACTGGTGGATACTGTTTCTTGCAATGCTTTTTGCGTTTAGTAAGGCTAGAAGGAGTAGGCTAGTTTGAGGTTTTAAAGTAATAATTCTTAGTTTACTGGTATTGCTATTATGGATGGTTTTGAGTTTATATAAAAACAAAACCCAAACAAAAAACACAACAGCAAAACAAACCCTTTCTTCAAAGAAACCAATACCTCATAAGCCAGATCATAATACTTTCTGTTTGGCAGTGGATTAAGAAGTATCATCTGCTGTGGCAGTAGAACATCACACTGTGAATGGCATGCCGTGAACAATATATCTCAGCTGTGCAATGAAGTTTTGCTCCTCATGAGTAACAGTACTGCAAACTAGCACGTACCAATTAATCCAGCTTTCAAATGCATCTTGATCCCAAGGTTCTCATCCAGATGAGATCCTGCAGAAGTTAGTGATGTCTAGGACCTAAGCCCTAGCAGCAAATAACCTGTGCTGCCCTGCCATCCCATGGTTATCAACAGGAACCATCCCACCACGTTTATTTTGGCTGGTTTTAAAGCAGGTGGCCAGAATGAGTTCCTAGTTTCAAAGTCACAGCTGCTGCTTTGAAATTGTGTAAGAAGGGCTTTGGTTTCTTAACACAAAATAACTGAGCTGCTGTTTAGTATTAGAGCATCATTATTCTGGGAAATGCACTCTTCGTTTTAAAAATATCTTTCCTATGGAAGTTGAAAGTTTATACCTCATGATTCTAAGGTCAAAGAGCTGAAATGGTTCCTTGTTTGACTGATGATTGTAAATACTTAAGAATTTCTCAGTGACTTGTAATGCGTGGAATCTGGAGGTAGTATTAAAATTGATAGCAGTATTAGAAACACAGGATTACTGCAGGGATCTCTTGTGTGTTTGCATTAAGTAAATTAGAGGGGGATTGTTTTGGGCAACTACAATTTAAGATTTTTCTCCTTTAGCTGGATGCCTTTGCGGGAGTGACCTGCAAAGTATTATATGTCTATCATTAAGTCAATTAAAAGACCAAATGGATTTTATACCATCACAGTAATGATGCTGTGATTAAGTAGAAGGAAATGTTCCATTACAAATCCCCATTTTGTCTCCTCGTAAAATTTTATTTTAAAATGAGCCATCTTGGGTGACTTTTTCAGTAGCGTCAGCAACAGTGTCAGCAGAATGGTGAATTTGTGTCGCTGGAAGTATAAAGAGAATTCATGAAGGAGTTTGTGTTAAGCATAGTTTTCTTTTTTGTAAAAAAGGATTCTGTTCACTGTGGTTTTTTTTCTTCTTTTGTATTCCTTGCCACCTTATGATATTATAATGTTTTTTGCCTACTTTCAAAATTTCATAGATATATATTTATAAAAAATATATGTCATGTAAGCCTTTTTCTAGTGTAAGAGAAAGTACATTTTATGCAAGGTACACAGCATGGGGTTTTCTGGGCCTTCAATCTCATTTGATCCTGTCTCACAAGAAATGCATCAAACAGGAATGAGCAAAATGCAATGCCCTCAGACTGGGTGAAAATGTTCTCTTAAGAAAGAAGAAGAGAGAGGGCTGGTGAGAGGAAAAGCTTGACCTCTCCTCTGAAAGGAGGCCTGAAAAAAGCAAGTGGGCAGAGGAGGGGGTGCATCTTCCACAGGCTTGGTAAAGGATGGAACGGGCAAAATTAGGGTATTGGGGACACAGTCAAAGAAATTAGTGTAATTTGCATGCATACAGTATAACAAAATCATGGACTTGGTTGTTAAGGGGAAGAGATGAGAATGGGCACATCAGAAGTACAGCCAGTACAGATGGGATATCTGGGCTGTGCCCTTAACCCTTTTTGCTTCCATCCTAAAATAATTTTTGTTTGTATTTTCATCTTGTGACTGAAATTCTAGAAGCTCAGTCTGTTGGGAACTGCATGTTCTAGTGCTGTGCTTCTTAGATTTATCCATTTGCACGTGGTGCTGGACCGTATTTTGTATTCAGGTGAATGTGGCAGAGAGGTTAAAGCTCTCTGTGGTTCAGACTCAGGCTCTGATAACAGGATGTGCCTTTCCTAACCGGGCTGCCTGGTGTTGCCCCTTGGGTCCCTGCTTAGTGGTTGGGATTTTCATGGGTAGGATGTCAGCCCTGTTGGGTTTAAGGAGATGGGGTAATAGGTTAAACACAGCTTTCTTAAGCTCTCTGGATCACAAGGTGGGTAGGCTTTGAAGTCATCTGAGATTAGCAGACTGGCCTGGTGGCTGGGATGTGAAGCTGGGACATGTTTGTGATGTGGGTGGCCAGGGATGGGTAGCCACTGCTGTGGTGCTACCTGGTCTCTGAAACACTGAATTTATGGTTTAAGAGTGAGATCCATGCATTCTAGTCCAGATCCTAGCTTCACATGTATGTCTTTTCTAAAGTTGCTCATATCTTCACAGAGACCCAAAATAGCTAAACACTTGCCACTCATTTAGTCTCATTCGTCTTCTCTTAGAACCTACTGGTTTATCCACTTTTTCCCACTTCCCCACCAGAGAAATATTTATAGTTCATGAAGAACTTCAGTGCCAGCTATACTCTTAATTCATTGCTGTGTTTTTATGAACAAGCCAGGTATTTATCACCTACTTTCCAGAGCAAAGTAAGAATGAAAAAGAATGTTTGAATTCTCCTTGAAGTTTATATAATCTCCCCTTGCAAAATAGCCCAACCTCTTATATTGTTTCTTTTGATCTACAGTAATCTTCCTAAAATGTTTCAGAAAGGGGCCTTTCTGAACTGTCCAGTTCTTGTTAAATCCAGTGGCTCAAGAAGTCTAATTCTAAAAGGTTTGTATTAATCAAAGCAGTTCTGACATACAGAGAGAAAAGACATTTTACATCTCACTCATCTGAACAAGACTTCGGACAAGGTTGTAGAAGGTGGTGAGAGGGACGTGTCTTTTGTGTATGAGCTGAAGCTCCACTCTCGTGGAGGCCTGTCCGAGGTTACGTGCACTCAGGTAATGTGGACTTTCTGCTTTTCGCTGTACCTTGCTCTTGGTGATGCTTATAAAGTCAGGGCAAGATTAATGGGAATGTAGGGACAGAAGGTATGGCTGGCACAGGTGTAAATCATAATAGGTATACAACACAGCCTGGGGAGAATGCCAGACTTTCACCACTGTTACTAAATGAAATGGACTACACAGACGTAACTAAAGGGGGAGGGAAAAGGTTTGTTCGAAGTTCGACTGAAGACAAGCTCTGATGCACCAGTTAGACTGGAAGCTTTGCAAGGAGATGAGTTTTTTTTCTGGTGTTTGCTTGAATAATGAAATTACCCTCTCTTGAAGGTTATTCTCTGGAGCAGCGGAGTTTGTACATGGGTGAAATGCATGTCAAAATGTTTACAAAGAACTGAAGTGGGGTGGTGAGTCAAAGCAGTAGGCTTTTCTTTGCACTGGCTTTGTAATGGAGAGCCTTATAATGAGGGTGAACTATGCCTCCCATTCCGGTGGGCCTTTGTGCTATCTGAGCACAAAGTGGAGCAGGTTTACAGGTTAATTAACACCTCTTCCCTCCTCCTTTGGTGCTGGCTGTGATGCATCACCCACGGTCATGTTAAGAAATGGTGACTGATGGTTAGTGATGGTACTCCCAAGCTTTTTAGTTGGTGTTGTTAAATTCTCTGCTTCGAATGTCATTTGTTCTTTTAAACAATAGAGAGCACGGCTAAATAGATGGTGCTGAAGAGGCACTTATTGTCCTGTCAGCCTGGCAGCAGTGAGCACACCCCCAGAGCTGCGTGTTGCAGCCAGGCACATCCCAGTCTGTAGCTTCCCTGCTCCCCAATCCTGGTAAATATGAAGAGAATTCAGAAATATTCTGCCTGTCTAAAGAGGATTTTATGGTATCTCAAACCCTATTATTATGTATTTAAGGGTGATTTCTCTGAATATTGAGTCGTAGGGATGGTTTTAATCTAGGAGCTCTGTGGTTTTGCAGAATTTGGTCAGTCTGGCTGGAATCAGGGTACTTTAGTTTGTGTGTTGGATACGGGCATTTGTTGTTTTCAGGGTTTTTTCGGCACTGAAAGCTTTCTTTGCCACCTATTGCCCATAGATCACACTTTCTCAGTAGCTGCCCTGTGCTTCTTTCTTTCCCTCCCAGTTCCTCAGGCCTCAACACTGTATGTGTTAGATGCTTCTATTTTAACTGCTATTGCCTTTCCCTTAGCTTGATTTAAATGCTACATTCTTCAGAAACTGAATCTTGGGGGAGAAACAAAGCCACGTGCTGGTCTAATTACCAGGGTGTGAATTTGGTGTGTGACACCAAGAATCCTTTGCAATCCTGTGTTGTCTAGCACACCAAACTAACATTTGAGGCAAGTACACACCACTTCTACTGAACAACCATACCTTGCTACACCATAGCCACTGTACAGATGGCTAACAAAAAACATGTGTAGCATATACATATTTTTGGAGCTTAAAGAATTTCTCCTCAAATCTCCTACTTCCTTACTTGCCTGGTTGTGAGTGGAAAGACAGTGGAGCATAGCCCAGCTCATGAACAGAATCATTTCGGGAAGAGGACAGTGCAGAGGCAGTGCTTGGTGCCTTCCTTGAGGCAGAGTGGAAATTGGAAAGGAAAGTGTGATTCAGTGAATCGCAGTCATCTCTCAGACAGCTCCAGGGCACTGCAGCTCTCAGCTGCTGCCTTGCTCGCAGTGGATTATAAGGTCATAATACAGCCCACTATGCTGAAGCAGAAAAGCAGTAAATTCATCCTCAGGAACTGCTTTATGTTGTCTAGAAATGAAGAATTCCTCTGTAAGAATGTAATACTTTTTATCCGACTTCCCAATTCCCATGCTTCAGCAGTATATTTATCTTCACCGTTTTCATGCTGTGAATAGAGGAAGGCCAAGAAACTTGTATAAAGAACTTTGTTTGCAGCCAGTGATATGTGCACTGTAGCATCCTATAAAGCTAACAGGGATTAAGGTGAATGACCATATGAGCAAGGGAGGCATCCCATCAGGAAACATATCTGTTTCTGTGTAGGAACTAAAGCAATACTATCTACAGAGTTTGAATCAAAGGCTTGGAGAGCTAAACAAAGCTAACCCCCAAAGATGTACTATTAAACTCATTTCCTGTGTATGGAACAAATATTGTAGGAGTTTTGAAAAGCATTTTCCAGCCATTGTTAAGAGAGGAGTTGGGGTGTGAGCTATAAAAGTCAGATCTGGGTTCAGACTTTCCCCATATTTGAGGTTTTGGTTTGAGCTTGTGTCTAGTTAGCAGGGATATAAATGTTAAAATTCACCCGTGTGGCTTGAGAGATGTTCTCTGCTAGTAGTGCAAGTCTCACTTTTTCATCATGTCTTTGTTTTAGAAAATATTTCTTTCTGCTGGGGGTCAGATGCTTTCTTTTACTAGGCAAATTGTGATCATTCAGGCAAAGAACGACAACTTTACTAGGTCTAATAAAGCTGAAAATGTAGCATTAATTGCCTATTAAAAATAATGCTTCTCTCATATATTCTCTTGAAGTGAAAAACTTGTATGTTCTTACAGAGAAGAAAGTAAATGTCCTATCATGCTATCTTTTTAGGAAAGCTTTTCTTTCTTTGTTTCAGTTTGATAGCCTGATACATTTCATTACTCAAGTAATTGAAATTAATTGTTAGATGGGAAAGGATTAAACTAAACAATGAATATCCTTGGTTTTGGAGAACATTAAACAGGGAAGAAGAACACTAAGAATTATGTCCTGCAGTAAGCAGAACCTTAAAAGAAACTCTCACGCTGGGTAAAAGCTGTCTGCTCAGATCTGTTAAGCTGGGTCTGACTCAGCAGTGTGTTTGTAGAGTGGGAGGCTAGGGCTCTAAACTTGAATTCTCATCGGAAGACATGATTTATGAATGGCAGTGAGAATCACTTACCCAAAAGTGAACAGGACAAATTAGCTGGGCACGGAACATGCTCTCCCCTGGGCTGTCACCCATTGTGTCTGTAGCCTGGTGTGTGGCACTTAATGTAATTTCAGCCTGGCCTCGCCCCGAGCAGAGGCCGATAATGTGTGAACACGTGTGGTGGTGCTGGGATGGTGGCAGGAGAGTCCATCGGACACTGCGGGTGTCTGCTTTCAGAGGGGTTTTAGTGCTGACTTCCATGGACTTAGGCTCTGGCTGTTGTAATCGTGTAGCAGAGAATATTACAGAACCAGCGATCTCAAATGCTTGGCACTTTGTTGTAAATTTAATCTATTTACATATTTCCTGTGCCACTGTACAAGCCAACCAGTGGGCAGAGTCCTGAAACCATTTTCTCAGGCTAAGTTCCAACTGATACCAAGGAGGTCAGAACTGAAAGTAATCACTTGTTTAGAAGCATTTGAATGTGACCTTTAGAGAAATAATTTTCCTTTTGCTGACTTTTTGCACCCCTCATTAGGGAGTTATTGAAAATCAGTACGAAATTTCAGTGAGCGCAGGCTACAACCCTGGCTGAGTTGTTACTTGCTGTTCCTTTTGGAGTATTGCAGGGGACATCACTTCTTTAGAAACTGGCATGGATCTAAAGTATTGTTACTCTGCCCTCCCCCTCGTTCCTTGTTAAATTTGCAAAGGCTCATCTTGGCCCTATTAGATCTGTGGGTACAAGTGTGTGTGGGGAACTGAGGTGTATTTCAGCGTGGGTGCTGAGGCCAGTCCAAATCTGGTAACGTGCACAGGCAGTGTGCAATATATTGTTGTCTGCCACCATTGTAATATCCTTTTGTTCCCAGAAAAAAAAAAATCAAAACCAAAAAAGTAATGGGCAAGCTTGAAGAAATTCACAGAAGACCTGAGGGTTGTTGAACTAAGAAAACTGAAAGGGAAAACTATTTGCTGCTTCTTTATGTAGGGACGACCCTTTGTTATAGACACAGAGTGAAAGAATAAAAAGTGCTTTTATTTTTCAGTAATTTATGTGCTTACTTGTGCAGACTTTTATTGTGATACAGAGTGTTTGCACAGCAGCTGTTCTGAAACACCTATTGCAATCTGTTTCCATATGTAAACATGCCAGTAAAGACTGAATGAGAATTTAGTCTATATTGTTTGATGCCTAAAAAAGGGTTACTCAGATCTGTGAAGGAGAATGATGAGGAATAACAGTAGGACTTGGGGAAAACTGGGTGTAAAGACATGGCAGTAGCGGTCTGTTTGAGTGTGGAATAATTATTGGAAAGTGGTGCAGGTTTTAGTTCCACTCAGAACTGTTAAAGCTGCACAGTTTACCTCTCTTAACTTCCTCAAGTATGTAATGGAAAAGGGTCTTCAAAGTTGAGTTCATTGAACTCTGTCCATTTCTCTTTCTTTTACTGAAAATATGGAATAATTATGTGTATCTATGCCAGTAAAATTGAGATGTATGGGATTTTTCTCGCTTTCAATGAGTATCTTGTACATGATACCATTTGACATAAAGTGTTGTTACTTTAGGCATGGCTTTAGCAGTTTATGCTGACAGCAGTTAGTTAGAGCTCTGTCCTTTATAAAGATTAATGATCCTTGAAATAATAAATATATTGGAAATGCCAACCCTGGAAGTTGTTTTCAATTCATAAATAGAATTGTTTGTGTAGGAGCAGACATCTTCGCCTGCTATTTCCTATAATAGGGCAGTAAGGTTTCAATATCTCAAAGGTGCTATTGGAGAGAAAAGATCTCTTCATGAGGAATATATGTGTTGGGAAGGGCAGGAAGAGGGTGATGACAAGCCATTTTGCAATATCACGTTTGCTTATGGCTTATGGGGAGTGCTGCAAAGAGCTTGAAGCTTTTAACACATCTGAGAATTGTTGACTTTTATTCTGGTTGCCATCATTCAGTAGGCAGAGAACAGCCCAGCAGGCACAGGGACCAACAGCTTGGCTTTTGTGGGTGGGCATTGTTTCGGGGGAGAACCAGTAACTTAAAATAAGTTTGTTACAATATAGTCCTAACAGTAAATTAATCATGACATTAAGAGGGAGTGTATGCATAGACATTACTTCACAGAGCTGTCATAAATTCTGCTCTTGCCATATTTTAATTTCCAAGGCTTTTGAATCTCAGACAAGGTGCTATAGATGTAGTTATTAAATTCTGCAGAAATATTTTTATTGGGTAAGACATTGCTTGATGATGTAGCTGTGAAAGGCAAATTCAGAGACTAGCAAAAGGTCCTTTATCCATGCATTTAGGAGGAAAAATACCATTTTGTAACACTCACTTATTATTGAAATACTTGTTTTAAGTTTGCCTTCTTTTTCCTGAATGTATGCATACATATGTAGCCACAGTCTTGACAATGTGGGGTTTATTCTCTTTGCCACTGGCTCATCAATAACATTGTCACCAATAACACACAAGTGAAAACACAGCTTTGGAAATAGTGATTTTTACTCTTGTGTCGCAGAAGACACTTCCTACTATAGAGTCACCTGAGGAGATGCTGCCTTTTTCCAGCTTTTTTGAATACTCTTGAGAGAAGACATTGGATAGGATATAAAGGAAAGGAAATGTTAAAAAGTTTACACAGTGTATTTCTTTCAGTGCAAAAGTGAATGTAGGTGGAGGCTGAGTTAGACTAAATATTGCTGAGAAAACACTATCTAGTTCCATGCTTTTCCAAAGTTTTTCCTTCGTGTGCCTTGAAAGGGAAAGCCAAGTTCTCTGCACCCTTCTGTACCAAAACACATATTGCTAATTATTTGGTTCTTCTAGGGGCTGTTTTTTTGGATGATGGTTTGCCATTCCCCTTAAGCATATAGGGACAGCCAGTGTCAGACAAAGCTTAAAATAGGTTGTCTGAACTGAGGATGTTTTGGCAACCAGGCAAAGAATGGAATGGCAGTGCTGGGAGAGTTAAACCCCCCTCATCCCATCTTATCCACATAGCAAACTGTGCCTGGTTAGGGTGGAGATCTCAGGATCAAGTGCCTTGGAGGTGGATATGGGAGTTTGGTGGCAGTTTTGGGGCAGATGGTCTCTGGATAAGTGAGGTGATAGATACACCAATAACTGGCTGCTCCATGGAGTTCTGTCTGTGTTCCCCTATACCGCACAGTAAATACAAGGTAATTTGAGGCAGCTTATGCCTTTATTTACCCCAGTGGAAGTGTTGACATGAGCTATTACTGTGGAATGCCTGCCATGTAGCCACACTCTCACATGTCCTAATGTTGAGAAACTAGCCTGAAGCACTTTGCTGAGGTTCATCCAGTAAAATTTCATAGCTTAGTCATTTGCTCCATAAACCATGATAGCAGAGCTGTATCAGATGGCAAGGTCCTACAGCTTCTAGCTTCAAACAAAATTTAAGAGTTGTTTCGAGTTTAATTTGATGCAATAATAATTTATATAGTGTAAACACGCTAGATATGTCTCCTGTTGCTGGAATTAATCAGGCAAAAGTCTTGTATGTAAAATTCTCCTCTTCATCTTTCTTTTAAAAACACAAGCTCACTCCTGGTTCCTATTTAACAGCACTGGTTAAATGAAGTCCTTTGCTGCAAAACAGGTGTAAGCCACTGTCCTGCCCTGCCAGCTCACCTCGGTCACAGCTTGGAGAGCCAGGGCTTGGCCTGTCTGCTCAAACTGCCAGTTGTGTGTTGCAGGCACTTACTTAACAGAAACTGGAAGTGAAATCCCTATTTCATTCAACATTGGCCACCTGTTGGATAATAGCTTTCAGCCACCATTAGACTGGGCTGAATTTGGAACAGCAGCCTGTTACTGAAAGACACCATTTTCCTTTCTGATCTGTTGAGCCAGCTTGTCCTCCAGAAGCATTTGAAAAAATGTGAGGGGCGGGTAAGAACATGAAATTTTCCTCCTGCTTCAAATGTGTTTGCCTGTGACTCTTCCTCACACAAGCTGTTTAAGTCTTCAGTTCACTGTTCAGTCTGTAGTTCTCAGGTGCCATTTGGCTTCAATTTCTGTGCAAAGTTTTCGGAAACCAGAGATGATTTGGAAAGAGACAAAACTCTTGTCCTGCAAGACCCTTCTTGAAGCAGGCAAAACGTTTCCTTTCTTGTAAGGAGCAAGTGAGTGTTCAGAGCCCTTGAGAGCCGGCTTTGTTCCTCGCTCCCTGCTCTTGACACGCACGATTCAGGACACTTCTGCCAAGAGTTTACTTGCACTTGTGTTAGTGGAAATATCCCTGATAAGAAGGAGTTGTTGTTGAAGTCTTGTGGCTTCAACTGTGAAGGATTTAATTTTTTTTTTGCATGGAGACTGCTGATCCATTTGTTGTTATATAAAAATGTGAGTGAAGGTTTATCTTTTCCTTTGAGATGTATGGCACTAGCTCTGGAATTGCTTCCAAGTTTACAAAATGAGTCTGTGGTTTAGACCTCTCCGATAAACATTTTGTTGTTGTTGTTGCAAAATTGGATCAGATTTTTGTTGTCATAATGGTTGGTGCACTTGGCAGCTTGCATTTTAAATAATTAGGAGATAAAATTGGACTGTGCTGGAAATCCAGCATGTCTGGTATTTTCTTGCTTTACTTAGTGATGTTTTTAATCCCCCTTTTAACTTTGAAGACTAATGTAAGGCAGTTAAGAACTGAGGGTTGATAATTTTTTTGTCATTTTTGAAACCTAGATCCAAGCGAGCTTCTCTTGCAATATTTCAGGCTCAACCTCCCAGGACACTTTGAGATAAATCAGTGTCTTTATCAAAAGAAGTAGGCCTTTTGTGGTGGTAGCAGTGTAACATTAAATATTCATTCTAATTTACAGAGTTGAGACAATTATTCTGAGGTTCCCAATAAAGTTTACTTTGGAATTTGAAGCTTTGAAAATATGCTGCTGGATTACATTCAATTGTCGGTAGCCAGTGATGGAGTTTAGTTCTCAGATGCATCAGAACTGAGATGTTTTGAAAGGGAGACATTGAGGTGTTGAGGGTTGGTTTTTTTGTTGGTTTTATTTTTCCTTTTAACCGTCGTCTTTTTGTTGCTCACAGTGCTATGGGAATGGTGAGGGAGGAAGCAAAAGATAAGGCTAAACTGGGAAACAAGGTTCTACCTTAAGGAATCTTTGCTGTGTGAAAAGTATACGTTGAAAATATTCTATAGAGAGTTTTGAATCCAGTCATGTTGAGGAAAAGGATGCTCACTTGCAGTTTTGTTCTGCGCCTTTTTGGAGCTGTTCGTTCCAGTTCTGGCCTAGAAGTGGATTCATTTTAGCAGCTGGAGGAGTAATTCTCTGTATCGTTGGCATCACATTCTTAAAAAAAACAAACAAAACCCAACAAACACGGTCCAACTGACCATAATTTCACAAAGTATACTCTGCATTCAACAGAGGATTAACAAGGCAGGAGTTGTATGATGTGGCTCAAGCTATATCCAGGCTTGGGAAAGGAAGTGCATTTTGGAATTAAGAAATACAGACTGTTTACTGAGTTAACTTCTTTAGCCCAGAATATATCATGTGAGGAAGGGGAGCTAGAAGCTAGTTATATGGCTGCAAATACTTCCAAGAAAACATTTTTTGTTAACAGTCTACCAAATACGCCACAGGAGGACAGTTGTGGCACCTGCTCTCACTTGACATTCCTGTAGGCATCTTCAAACAGGAAGCACAGAAATTCAGGGACTTTGAATTCAACTTGTTTCCTTTGTACTGATGGTCCCTCAGGTACAGAATTGAACGTGGCACCTTGCTTTTGTCTGAGCTGAGCCTGTTCTGAGGATAAATTGACTACTCAATCTGCTTTCTTTCAAAGGGTCTAAATTCACTTTATTGTTTTTACAGTTGATTTTCTGTAAAGATTGGGCCGCTCAATTTTTTCCTCTGGGCAGCATATGGGAGGACATCCAGATGCATAGGCAACTAGCAAAGCAATTTTGTTCTGCTGCTAGTGGCCTTAATTAGTTATATCTAGATTAATTAGTTGATCCATTTGTGGATGGAGTGTTTGGGGAAGAAAGTAACTGGGAGTGTTGTGAGCCAAGAGCTTCTTACTCATATTTCTCAAATATGAGTAAGAAAACATATTCTAGCTGGTATCCTCAGAGCAAGTGGGCTCTCTGTTCATACTTCCTGTGCTTATAAATACACAGTTTTTAATGGTGAAAATAGAAGCTTAAAAAAAACCCCACTGAAACTTGAATGGTAAAACTATATACATTAAAAAAACTATATACATAAAAATCAAGCTGTTTCCTTGTGGAATGTGACTTATGGAGAGGAACACCCAAGTTTTAAACTTCCTCCTTCAAAATTTATGGAAGCCTTAGAAACTTTCCTTTTTTTTTTTTTTCCTTTTTTTTTCCTGTTTTTAATATGTCAGAATCTGTTTCAGGATTTAACTTTTTTTTTTTAAACACATATTACAAAGTATGTTTCACAACTTGATTTAATGTAGCTTCCATGTGTCTTGAATACAATAGTAACTTCTGAAACCAATATTTCTTTAGAGAGCAGTAAAGTTGTTTCTTCATGACACCAGTAAGTAGTTTTCTTGCCAAGAAGTATATTGTAAGATTTATTAGACTCTCCATTGCCCTCCCCCAAGTAACCCAGATTTTAGCTTCAAGTAAAGCAAACATGTTCAAAAAGTGCTCTTTAACTTTAGGCTAGGCGGATACAAAATAAAATCCTCCAGGGGTACATTACAACTAAAAGATTCACAAGCCCTCCAGGGGGTTTAACTTTTTAAGTAGGCATTTCACAAGTATTTGTTGCATAAACCATTATATGCTTCAGGCTGGGGTTCTTGTAGAATTTTATTTTTTTAAAAATATTTTTTTTAATATAAGACATTCAGCAATAAATGTATTTTTGTGAAAAATAATATCTCATCTTTGCTTAGAAGTGTTCTGTTCTTCAAAGCATCTGTTTTCTTCATGTAATATTTAATATCAAATTTCTTGGACTGTCATTTTAGTTCACTCAGTACCTTGAGGTGCTGCTGAATGAAAATGGGGATCATCCATTCCAGTTTACTCCTTTCACTCATTTTTCAAAATCGATTGCTTTTGGTCTACTGCAACTCCATCTTTGGCAGTTGGAAAAATGGATTTTGGAGGCTGCAAAAGTCAAGTGACAGCCATTTATATGTTGGTCTTGCATAACTGAACAGACCAGATGGGCACAAGTGCCTTGGGAAAGAGAATACTAGAGAGAGGAGATGGGAGCCTTTCAGCTCCAGGAGATCTGGCCTCTGTGTCTGTAACTTTCAGAGACTTCCTTGTAAGCTTGGACAAGTCCTGTTTCTGTATTTTGCTTGTTCATCCTTCCCACAAAGATAATGATCCTTTATTTGTTTCTTTCCATTTCTAACTCGTGGGGCAGAGCCCCTCTATTCCAGTGCTGCAATGTGCAAACCTGTTTCGACAACTTCGTTGGGACCTCCAAGTGCCACTGAAATTCAAATGGCAAATAAGCATACGAAAGATGGAAAGAAAGTAATGCAAGACACAAAAAAAGTCCTTTTAAGATTATAACAGGAAGCAATATAAGAAGTTTAATCCAACCTTGAGTCTTCCAGAAGTGAATGAGGAGCTGTAATTCAAAGAGATTTTGGAATAGAAGCCCTTGAGTATTATAGGCTAGCAAGTGACAAGAAAATGTGAGAAAAGGAGCCTTGATTATCTTTTTAGACAACTCGTTAGCTGAACCGTTGCATTTAAATCAGAATGATGATCAGTTCGAAGTCGAAAGAGTAATAGAAACACTTGTAAGGAGGGAAATGATGTGTCTGTCAGAACAGTGATATTCAAATCATCAGACATGAAGGATAAAGACAGAATACCAAAAGCTTCAGAAAAACAGAAAGGGAATATAAATCCCAGCAAATTTCTTTCTTTCTAGATCAGAGGCCCTTACACAAGAAAAAGGAGAGCCCTGATACCTGTAAGAATGTCTTCTTGAAAGAGGAGCTGAGGCCAATATATTGTGTGCATCAGAGTTGAGAGTCATGTAATAGAAAGGCTTAGCTCTTTGATAGACTGGCAGAGGGGTGGGCAGACACTGTCATCTTGTATCCAGAGATATTTTGAGATCCAAGTGGAGGAGAATAATTGCTAGACGTTACTGAAGTGAAATAGTACTTGTCTTGAGACTTTGGTGTTGGCAAGGCGCTTGATAACACAAACTCTAAAGTGGTCAATCCCTATACTGCCATTTCCCAGAAAAGCCTAATTCTGTCTGGTTTTTGCAGGGGCATCCTTTTCTCCAAAAGGAGCTCATCAAGCTCTGGCAAGAAGACATGTATGTTTGTTTCTGCCAACCACTGCTTTCAAAATTGTAATCCAAGAGCAAGCCTTGCTGCATAAAGTTCAGTGGTGTATTGTCTGATTGCTCAAGGACTCTGCTTATGCTTGTCTCACACAGAAATTTGAAAATTGTTCATGAGAGAGCAGATTTGCTCAATTACTGATTCATTCCACATGCTGTGTGATTTGTAAGTCATATTTCGCATAAAAGCACTTGGCTGTCACAATCACAGGGACATCAGTAGTTAAACTACCTGGCATGATAACCTCCTGGATTTGCACACAGCGTAATTGCAACTGGCTTTGGTATGAAATTACTCCTGGTGAGGGCATGTGCTGGTTAGGGAGGAAGGAGGTGGCAGTAGAAAGTTGCCATTAACTGGAATTTTTTTGGTAAGCAGAAGCATGCTACTTGTGATAAATCTCCATTTTTTTCACATTCTGACTTCCCTACTCTATTTTACCTTTCCTGCACTGGAGGAACTAATTATATTAACAGGCTTGTCCTCAATTATTTATTTTCAAGTGTGTTTCTCTGTTATTTCTGTAAGTATTTTGATGTCTATTGCAGATCTTCTTTGAGGTTTTAGTGTTCTGTCTCTGCCATTTCCATTTGTATTCTTGCATTTGGACCTGACAAATTATATCCATTTCTGTTGTGGTTTCAGCTGATGCTGGTTTTCCATTTTATGGGCCAAATAAAGTTCTTGGATGCATATGTGCAGTTCCCATTTACTTCAATCATCTATATATTTTATTTATAGTATTTTTTTTCTCCCAGATGCTCAAAATTTCAGCATGAGAGTAGTATCCAATTGTTGCCGCCTCCTGGTCTTCTGTGGCCTAAATAAAGTGAAAATGAGCCAATTTTTTTCATATTTACACAAACACTTTGAGAGTGAATGTGTGAAAAGGAGAGATTTGTTTCAGTGTGCCTGAGGCTTTTATGGCTCATCCTTGTTCATACAACTTGTGCAATTTTTGCAAACTCTAGCTGCATTAATTATGAAGCAAATATGGTTATTAGGAAGCAGTGCTGTTAGTCAGATAATGTGCAGGAATTAGATAGTTGGCAATAAGAGCTCTTACTGTCTGTCACATTGAAAATAACTAAAGTGAAGTCTAAACTGCATAAATAAAATTGCTACAGGGCCTTTGGGGGCATCATTGTTATAGAGCAGCTCATCCACTGTTCGCCTGGGATGGACAGGAGCATTTGAATTTGAGAGGACACAGGGATTCTATAATTCAACCTGTCTTGCTTCATGAGTAGAAATAAAGCATAGTGGCTGTTCTGCTTGTTTAGATATGCATTTCTAGTGTCTCAATGATCCTCTAAGAGTTAGTTGGTTTGGCTTTTGTTTGCTTGTTAGGTTTTTTTTTCCCCAGATGCTTACTAGAAATAAAAGAGATAAATTCACTTTGCATTTAACTTGTTCATGACAGTCTACAGAGCAAACAGTTCTACAAGCCGGAGATTCAGGGCACAAGATCAGATTTTTTCCATCTGTGGGAAATTCATTGGAAACTTAACATGGAAAGAGGAAGAATATCTTTGGTATCTTTCTGGTGAACTTCTTCATTTCTGTGAATTATTTTCTGAAACAGAAGGAAGCCGGGATGCATTTACAGCCAGAGAGGTGCTCGGATGCTGCCCCAGCTTGGGCTCCTGAGAGCTCACCAGCTCCTCTGCAGAGCACCCTCTTGGCTGGGACAGTCTGTCTTGAGAGTCGATGGAAAATCTAACCCAATTCTAGATGCATTCTCTCTCCTTTGGGATTAAAGAAGATTTGAAAGGGAGGCAGGATGATGAACCTCATGAATTTTCTTTCTCCATGGGTTTCTCTTCCTGGCCATGTGACATGAAGCATTTCCTTACAACTGCAGAGTAGCAGTCACTGCTGCGGCTGCAATGGAAACTCATTTTGTGTTGCTGATCCAGCTAGACTCTTTTCTACATTCACTTACAGGAGAAAGGGGGAAGGTTAACCTCAGTTTGCTGCCAGCCTATTACCTTGAACAGTCTGGACTGAAATCTGAACAGTGTGCTCTTGAATTCTTGCTGGCTGATTTCTATGGAAAGCCTGCGTGTCTCATTTTAATTTTTCTTCATTTTTAAAATTTTTTCCCCCTTGATTCTTCTTTTTTTAGTTGCTTGAAATAGGGAGTGTAACTTGAAACTGGAAGTAAAAAATTTGCTTTGAGAGATCAAGAGTCTTTTTAAGCAGCTTACTGGATCAGCAGTTGCAAAGTTATCATGAGGCCTGAACTCTTTCTATGGGTTTAACGGAGGCAGCACAGTGCAGGAGCAAACATCACAACTCTGTATCCTCAAGGGAAGACTTAGTGCTTTACACATACAAGCAGAACTAAATACTGTACTTTGATGTACTCCTCTCTCTCTTTTTTATTTTGTTATTAGTTTCAACCTGTTGGGAGTAAGTTCTTCTGCACTCCTGGTTAAGATTTCCCTTGATGTTTTGTGGATCTCCTGTACATTATATAAAGCTGAAAAGAAGGACACTTCATGTAGATAGTAAGCACCCTAATAGCTATTAGCTATGGATTTGTGTCAGTGTGAGTTTTATACAGTTCCACATGTAAAACAGTAGTCACCACGTGACAGGGTTGTTGCAATGTGCAACATTTGATGTTTGCCCGCTACTCTTGGCAGTGTTTGGTGAAAGCAGAATGGATGCCCAGTGTCCACCCCACAGGGGTGGGTGAGATGCTGTTCCATGTGCTGAGTAGACTCAAAGGGTCTCTGAGCAGATTCAGTGCCAGGGCCCAGTTTTCAGACATGTGTGTGGTGTTACTACAGCACACTGTACTTTGTCCCTAGTCAAAGTTTGCTAGTTTGTGTTACCTGGGTGCAAATCTGGGTGTTGGCAGTGGACATCACTCCAGCAGAAGTATGTTTTTAAAATTCGGGATTCTGAGTTGTTTGTGCTGTCTCGAGGTAGGAACACAGTGAAGACCAAGTGCTTCAGCTTTAACTGAGGGTTGGCCACACAAGGTCAGCAGCAGCCAGGGGGTGACTCTAGTTTGCCATATATTTAAAAACCTTCTGTCTCTATCTTGAGTGTCACATGTGCATTAGAAGAAGCAAGGCAAAGGGCTGGAGTAATCCTCTCGGTTCTCAGGGTTATTCCCTGTGGTTACTGACAGCCAGGTAAGCACATTTATAAACTGACCACGATCCATTAAAATAAAATAACCCAATAATGCTGCAGGGGTTTTGATTGCTTTGGGGGGCAGAGAAAGAGAAGATTTCCCAATTTTCCTGTTGGAAAGGCTCCTCCTCTTAACCATTGGGTACCAAACTACATCTAATTTTAGCCTAAGTTAGTTATCTTGAAAGGCAAAAATGCACCTTTTTAGCAGGAAAAATAAGGCCTCAGAGAGAGAAAACTAATGACTGGTTTGTAGAAGCATCAGGTTTCAGCCACTGAAATGCCCTGGCACAAGAGATCCAAATCCTGGCAATGTCTCTGTTTGTCCTTCAAAGGTAAATAAATTAAGTACTATGGATATCACTGGCTGGAAATCTGTCATGGGAGTGTAAAATTTCCTTTTGTTCTTTTTCTTTAAGACTGTAAGGTAGTCTCCTTAATAAATACAAATTGCCCTGATGTCCCTAAATTAACTTTTCTCTTTCCCATTCTCCACTGTATAAGGCATGTTGAAAACTTCCATGATAAAGTGTTGTAAAATGGTAACAGCTGAAATACAGATGTTTGTGCCACCATAACAAAAAGGTATTTGAACCTTTTTCAGGGTTAGTTTCAAAGGGAAAATTTTACAGTAAAAAAATCTGTATGTATTCCTTGTGAGGTTCTGCAATACCTGCAGTACTTCTTCATATCCAAAAATCTGGACTTAACCGAATTTCCTACTGAAATCAGCAGTCTTGCTTAAATAATGTCACTAAAGATAGTGGGACAACCCAGAGCTGATTTGGGATCCTACGGTGGATTTTATTTCCCAGACAATATAATTTGTTAAAATAGACAGACTGGGTCACAAAACTTATTTTCAAAAAATGTGACATTTTATTCAAAATGACTGAAACATCAGATTGTTACATGTTTGAAATGAATCTTTACTTCTAATGTTTTTATCCTTTTTTAAGGTGTAATTTTTCTGAAGTTTTGAAAATTCTTGTCCAGCTGTCCAAGTTTTTTGGCTCACATTACTGTGTGTAAGTTGCAGAATTGTCATCATAGAATGGTTTGGGCTGGAAGGGTCTTTAACAGCCCTCCAGTTCCAGCCCCTCTGCCATAGCCACGGACACCTTCCACCAGACCAGGCTGCTTCAAGTTGGAGCTTAAAGGTTGTTTACAGTTTGCTTTGATCTTTCCTTGTGTATAGGACTACATGCTATGAACATTTTATAGTTTATTTGTTACCCAGAGTAATTGGGACCTACAATAATTGTATATGCAGCAGCACTGCAGTGAAATAATGCTGAACTTCCCATGTGCAGTGCAAATGTTGCCTCAGATCCAAGGGCTCACGTGACAGCTCTTCAAGAAGGTTTAGCTGTACTTGGCTTTAAAGGGTGTCTTAGCTAATTAGTGTATTAGAACTCATGGGCCACAGCTTGTGAGTTCAGAGCTTCTGCTAATTAAGTTTTGAATGTAATTTTAGTTAAACTATTAAAGCTTTGTCCCAGGGCTGTTCTCATTAAGCAGAACTCCAGCTCTCCTGGATTTTCTTTGTTCAGAGCTCTCTTGCAAGTGCGTGGAGGCACATCTGGTATTGGCTATGGCATTCACATGGGTCTAAAACTGCTGCAAAAGAAACAATGCAATGAAATTTATCTGGGAAAACAGTGAGATCACAGCATAACATTTCCCTGGAGAAAAGCCTGAACCTTTTTTATGATCTGTCTTAGTACTTAGTACAGTACTTTTAACCATCAAACTTCAGGGCGTGTGAAATCCCAAAGGGTGGAAATGGAAATATTTTTTTGTTTAGTGAAGGCTAAGTATACCAAGATAATTATTTCATCTCCTCCTTCAGGAAACATTTAGGGGCACTAAACCCTAGTGTGTAACATGTACAAAAAAAGTACAGTAGGTAGTTACTGCAGAGGGGTTCATGGACTGTGAACCACCTGTGACTTGAGTTACACTGAAACCTCACAAAACTGTTGTATTTCTGGTGTCATAATATCACTTTGTTTACCAGCTTTGGGCTTTTAATTAAATTTTACAGGATACTTGCCCACAATACGGATTAGGCCCATTATGCCACTTGGGGGGAAAAAAATTATTATCAAACACGAGGCTTTAAATTTGGCAGTTGCTCAAATTTATTTTTTCTTAAGGCTTAACAGGCATGTCCAAATGAACATGGCAATTTCTTTAGAATAGAAATGAATGCACTGTTTTGTTGTATCCGAGGTCTGTGCAATGGCCTGTGACAGTTCCTGCTGGGCTACCAGGTGAAAAACCCCTTTGCACAGGGCCAGCCCCCGGCCGTTCCCGCTGGCCGATCACCCGCGGCTCGTAGCCGGTCCCTGCAGCACCCGGGGCCTGCAGGTGGCTGAACCTCCCCACGAGTGTTGCTGCCTAGCACAGATGGGGAGAGAGAGCACTGAGGTAGAAACTTGGAAGCTGATGCGCTGTGGAGGGGCCTGGAAGTAGTTAATTCTAATTAGAGGCAAACTTTTCCCCTTTGTATCTCTATGGAGAGCTCTATGTAGCAAAAGATACTTGTTGCTGTTTATCTTCCTTTTCAGCTCTTGTGTGCTCTAAGGTTTTCATCCTACTCTGCCTTCTGAACTTGGATTTCTTTCCTTGCTGTTGTGCAGTATGTCTTCTTCCTGATTATTATTTTTGTTCCCCCTGTATCTGCCTTTCCCCAGGTCATTCCTTTTCCCTGTCCTTCTCATTTTTCTTTTCTGTCATCTCTCTTTTTGCTTGTGGATCGAGAAGCTGCTGGGGTGACAGCATGGGGATTGGGTGGCTGTGCGAGGGCTGCAGCTGCTGGGCGTGCAGTGGTTCACCACATGGAGGGAGCTGGAGTCAGGCTACCAGATGGGAAGTGGACAGGGAGCACCACAATCACACTTGGTTTGCTACACGTGAACACTTTGCAGCAAATGGTGCCCAGCACCTCTGCGTGGTGATCTGACCCTGGGAGATGCTGGCAGGTCATTGCCCTCTCCTGGGTATTTCCTGGGATGTTTCTGTGTGTATGATGAAAGGGAGCTTTCCCTCGAGTTTAGCGTTGAGTCCCAGGATTGGGCCAATCTGAAACTCCAAATGAGCTTTAGAAGCTGCCCTCCTAGGAAGCCATAGCCATGGCCTTGTTTCATCTAAACAGTGGCAACTCAGACTGCTCATCTCTTGGAGAACCTTTCGGTCATGTCCAGGGATGATATTTGCCCCTTACACCTGGCTCATGGACCTGTCCTCTTAACTGCCCTCCATGTGAGTCACAGTCCTCCCAGTTCTTCCTGGGGCAAGAACTCAGCCCAAGCACCAGCAGCATTTCAGATGCTCCAGCTCTTTCTTCATGTTGTTTCTCTGGCAGCACTTGTCGGGACTGTGGCATGTTTTACTCAAATTTTGGTTTTCTTTTTTACCAAGGAGAAACCACACCATTCCCTCAGCTGGCTTGGCAGACTACCACAAGGAGTTAGCAGTCTGAAGCTCTTTGAGGCTTCTGTTACTGCCCAAATTTTGAACCCTTTTATTTATTACGTATCAAGGAAGAGTTGTTGCTTTTGAGACTGCAGAAAGAGAGCTCAGCTCTCATCCTGTGAGCTGATAGTCTGGTTTTGCATGTTTGTTTCATCTAAATTGGCAATATTGGGAAACAATATTGTATGTAAGGCTTATCTGTTTCACCTTGCATTAATTTTTCTCTTCACATACCTCAAGTTAAACATCCAAAAAAGAGATAATGTCTTATGGGTTTAGGTCATCTGTAGTAAGTCTGATCTTTATTTCCATCTTTGCTATTAGTAATATTTCATACCTTTTTTGGGGTGAACAGGTTTTAAGGATGGACAGAACTTGGTGAATGTGAGAACAAACACAAGGACAGTGGTTGTCCTCCCACAAAGTAGATGTTTGCGTAACAGACGCATTGGTGTATTTATTGGATGTTGCCTTGGGATGAGAATACAGCTCTTGGAGGCAATAAACCATTCCTCATTTCCTGTCAAAGACTAGCACGTGATGGATGGGAAATGCAAATGCACCAGCAGACCTATGTTTTATGTAAAATCTGGTTATGGGATGCTTAACTTTCTCTGATTGTTAATCCTAAGGAGTGTGGTGTTCACATTGCATTAATTTGGTGCTGAGATTATTACTAATAATAATAATTGTGTCTAAATATTATTTGAAATGATAGCCTGAAACCAAGTGGTGTGGATGTTTAGAATGGTATTGTCTGGCAGAGGAAACATTCTTTGAATGGCCATAGTTGTGGTCAGAACAGGCCAGTGTACACATGTCTGGCATCCGGACTAAGGGGAACTGCCACTTCCATGGTGAGAGAATGAGTTGGAGCTGGGCCTGTTTCCCCAGGCTTTTCATCCTCTTGTTCCTTCCCTCCACTACAGTAAGACACTGCCTAGAGCAGTGTGTCAGCAGGTCTCCCCTCAGCTCAGTTTCTGTGAGTCTCCTCATTCCTGACCGTGCTCAATGCAGGGCTGCTTCTTACAGCAACCTGGTGTTATTGGCATATCACTGATGAATGTGCCAGAGGAAAAAAATAGCTTCCCTGGAGTTGTCTTGAGAGCCCAGTATTAAGAAGAGCTCTCCTAAAACCATGGACTAATACTTTGCTTAGGCATATTAAGTCTTTTAACCCATATTTTGGTTTTCTGTCTCTCGTTGCTTTTTCTACTTCTTTTTTCCAACTCAGCCTCTAAGCTCAACATGTCTTGGACGTTCGTTTTTCTCTTCCATGTCTTTTCTTTCTCTCTATGTCTTGGTCTCTGAAAAACAGCAAAATTTCTTCTGTGTCCTAGGGCGAAGTTATACCGTAAGAGATTTTGTGCTCCAGCACACCAAAGTTACACCTGAGTCTGCCTTTTTCCCCTCTTCCTCAGAGGCATGAAATATCCGATACAGAGATGTGGGAAAGAATAAAAATTTAACTTTTCTTTGAATGCTGCTAAAACTGCCTGGCATTGTGTCTGTGCCTATTCAAGAAGGATGACAAAGCAAGTATTACATGGAACATTTTATTATACTTCTGTAATTATGTACAGCCTCAGGGTCATCATTCAGGAGATGGGATGGAGGGACTTCCACACTATTTTCAATTCTCTGTTGAATCCTTCTGTGACTGGAAATAAGTAGTTTAATTTCCTTTGGATCTTCTTCTCCAGTACTATGTTTACTTTTGTCTCTCACCTCCTAACACTGTGTATGGCAGAATATATGTTCCACTTGTGTTTAAGAGTGGGAATATTTGGATTTTTAGACACTTCCAAAATGCAACTGATAATTTCAAAGTTTGCCTGTGTAACCAACTGCATTATTGTGGTCATAAAGTTCTCTTGTCTTAGCCATGACAGCTATTCTCGAATCTATCATAGGCTCTGTCCATTTTAGAGAAAGTAGACTTCCTTTTGTATATATCAGTTTTGTTTAGTGGCATTAACCATCCTCCCTACCAGAATTATTTTGATGACTCAGCCTCTATGGAATTTGTTAGAAAATGTAATCTTGTTCTTGCATGTGGCACTTTAGTTATGATCTGCACAGCTGTGAACTGAGTTTCCTTTATTCCTGTTTTACTTCCCCCTGTCTCTGTTAATACTAATTTAGCCAAGTGTGGTTTATAGTTCGATTTCACGCTTATTACAGTGTGACATGAATTGGTAGCTGGCTGAAATGGGCATTCAGAGACTTGAGAGCAGGGAGGCTTGCTAGTGCATTCAAAAAATAAACACTGTGAGGATGTTTCTTCATTAGATGGAGCTGAGAACTATAAACCTTGGGAATTTGAGAATTATCTATGTACATATCTGAGCACTTAGAGCTAAACCAGGGAAGGTGTGAGATTTCAGCTTTAAGTCATTACCTGTCAAGGGTTAATGGGAGTTGAAGCTGGGCTACTTCCTTTGCAGCAGTATCCTTTTACACTTTGGCTTTTAAAAACCTGTTAACCAAATACAATCTGGCCCTCGCTTAAAAACCCATTCTCACTTTCCTAAGGTTTAACTGGGGCTGACTGTCCCAATCTGCTCATATTCCATTCGATATCACATGAAAGTATCATAACTACCAGTGCAAGAGGCATACATTTATCCAAAGGGCAAAGTTTTCCAAGAGTCCATCTCCTACATGACACCCGAGCTGAGGGCTCAGGATTGTACCTACTTGGAGATGTTCTTCTGTAACTTCAGTTTCCCTTAAATTTGGTATTTGTATACAAAATTGCCCAACATTTTATAAATACATAAGAAAAATATTTTCTTTGGTGTTTTCCAGAATTTCCCTTTAACTTATATGTTGCTCTCCTTATTAATTTTTAATGAGGCTGATGGCTTGAATGATTGACACAATGAAAGAAAAACTCAAAACAGAACTTCAAAAGCACACACAAGTTGATTAAAAATTGCTTTTTAATGAATTTCAGTTAGGAAGAACTTCTGCCAAATCGAGGTGTAGATTTGCCTGTTACAGCCTTCTCCCATGACCAAATTTGTTAGAGGAAACTGTTCTCTTTTAAATCAGATCCATGAATGAGTATCATGAATGTTGAGAAGAGCTGTTGGCCAGAAGGAAATTGGGTTGAGAGGGTTCTAGAGGTTACCGGATGTGTGTGTTCACCCTCATTTGAAAGTTCACAGTTTGATCATCCTTTCCCTGGGACTGGTGTAAAAAATCAGTTTGAGGGATGGATGGAAAAGCCTGTTTGGTTTTAGTTTTTATAGGATATGGTGAATGGTGGGGAAGCCTCTGAACTCTGTTATCCTACTGCAAGTCCAGCATGTGGCAGAAAACATGAAGTGCCTGAACACATCTCTAACTAGATAGGGGTGAGAGTTGTTTTTTACTCTTTTTTTTTTTGCTTTAATTAAAAATTTTTCTTCCTAAATTATATAACAAATTTTCAATCATCTAGTTAGTTCAAAAAATTTCTCAGTGTTTGTAAAACAGTGAGAGAATTTGCTTCTTGCTTTTAATTTAACCACAGCAGATGCTGCTAACAATACTCTGCTTCCCAATGAAGTAATTTACCTTGAAGATGAGAAGTGGAAGCACATTGTTTAAACAGCTGACTTGATTGCTCAGAAATGAAGCTGACCAAAATGACTTGACTTGTATCTGAGGACTAGGCTACTAAACAAACTAAACATACGATAATATCAGCAAAGGCTGTCTGGGAGAACCAGCCCTCATTGCAATGGGGATGTTATGAGCTTTTTTTAAGCAAATAAGCATATTGAGTCAAGCAGGAATGAAAGTAATGCTGTGATTTGCCTGCAAAATTGCCGTTAAAGGTTAGGAATGAAAATAAGTGGGAAAAACAGCAGAGCACCAAGAAAGAAGGTACTGGAGGCATGAAAGTTGTCTGTAACAACAAACGAGAAAAACAACTGTGCTGCATATGACACAGTACAGAAAATTATTCTGGATTTGTTTATGACTTGAGCTATGAAGAGTTTTGTGAATTATAACTAAGCTGGAAAATTTTCAAATCTCAACTCAGTGAAGCTGCAGTACCTACTCAGATAAATTGCCATAGTTTTCTTTATTCTCAGACTTTCAGCTTCTACAAATAGGGTGTCCATTTCTAATTTGACAAGGTTTGTTATCTTATTTAAATAAAATGGGCACAGGAAAATGTCTGGATCTTATAGTACTCACATGCAGAATCTGTACTTAATTTCTGGTTACCCTTTGTCTTTACCAGCACCCCTCTCATCACAGCTGCTGAGGCGCTGTGCAGTGCCCTGTACTCCTTGTCATGTCTGGAGCTCAGTTCAGCTCAGCTAACTTTAGATGTCTACAAGGTAAATGTTGACATCTGAGCCAGTCATGCTGTCTCCTTTCATCAGTGGCAAGAAACAGAAACTTCAGTGAGGTCAGTTTTAACACTGGGACTGTTTCTGGTAAGCCACGTGAGCAGGGATGTCTGATCTGCCGTCTGTGCTACTCGGGGCAGAATGAGACCTCGTCTCTGGCTGACTCCTCTGGGTGCTATTGATATATATAGACCAGGGGTGAGAATTTTCTTATAGCATGGAGAACGCTGTTATTTTTGAATATATAGCAGGAGGTAAGTAAGGTAGGATTAGCTGCTCAGTGTCTAGCCGCTTTGAAATTTTACAGTTAGTTGTGCTATTTTAACCAGAGAAGATATATCAGGTTTCCATGGGTAGACTCATGTCCACTCTGTGTGCTGCAAGTCACTGCTGTGTCCAAAACTGTCACTGTCTCTCAGGGGAAAAAGAAAACCCAACCATATCCAATGGCTAAGAAGGGAGAAACTTAACAAAATAAACGCTGTGGGTAAAAATCTGGGAGAAGACATGTATATGTATGAATGGAGCAGAGCAGATGACAGAAAAAGGAGAAAGGAAAGCTGATGACTGGCCTTTCTTTATTCATTGCTTTAAGGAAGGCCTTTAAGCTGGAGAGCAAATTGGAATGTCAGCAGGCTGACACGAAAGCATTAATCTCATCTATCTGAAAAAGGGTAGACTTAGGAACCTTTGCCTGTGAAGCTTGGCATCTGTTGCACTTTGTTAAGTGTGGGTGTTTAAGGGACAGTGTGTTTGTGTGTACACATGTCAGAGAGAGAGAAAACAGAGGACTAAGGACTTATCTTTGCAAAAGCAGAACATGACACCCACTATCAACAGTGGGTGCATCTCTTCTGCAGATAGAGGGGTTTTGTCCATTGATCATCATGTTCTCTGCATTTTCAGTGTTTGCCAGTGTGTCACAGAACTGGATAAGCACTTGTAGTACTTCTCAGCCTTGTGCTAAACTATGACTTACCCCATATCTCTTTGTATCTGCCTCTTACATTGAACAGACAGAAAATCCTTGCATTTTCCCCACCCACACAGCTCAAAGTAACAGCTCCTCTGTGTTAGAGGTGAGACGTGTGCCAGTAGGAAGATGTTTGTGTAAATAACCTGAACAATGATAAGCTGCTTTGGTTTGTGGTTTTTTTGTTGGTTTTTTAAATTCTCAGAATGGCTGAAAATATTGGATGTCTTTTTCACCATGTGTATAATTAGCATAAGGAAGAAGTAATAACCCTGGCACTTTGCTGTGGAAGGATTATTGGCTGAAGGTTACAAAGTAGGTGAGGTTATAAGAAATCCTGGGTTCTGTGATTCGTTCTCTCAAATTCTTTAACTTCTGCATGACACACTTTATCTCTCTTGAAAGTACCTTAAAGTTTTTTAAACCCCCACTGCATCCTGTACCAACCTATCACCTACCATCACTGCTCACTACCATAGCTAGTTCTCATGCATATTTTACAAGGTTCTGTTAATGTCTGTAAAGCAGTTTGTAGTTACTTTCAGTCATGGATCTCAATACTTTCTTGGTATCCTCCTGATGGCATGGTATTTAGGGACGAAATTTTGTCTATTGGGTAACTTTTCATTTGAGAGTGAGTAATACCAGTGCTAGACACTTTCTTGAACAAAAGATGATGTCAGCCTCTTGCAGGAAGGAAGAAGCCTTGCCTGGATTTCAGTGGCATAGATAAGGGGAGGGGAAAAAATTCCTTCCCTGAATAGTTGTGCTTGAAGTAGGAGGAGCTCCTATCGCTCAGATCTTGAGTTGCTTTCTTGTAGCCTGCTCTTCCTCTTTGATGCCTTTTTTACCTTCAGAGTCCTGCAGTTAATTAACTCACTTGATTAAAAGCAGAATGTCCAAACTCATGGGTCACCACACTTGGGAAGTTTAGATGTCCTGTTTAAAAATAGGCATCAGCACCTGATATGCCTTTTGAAGACAGCGGGAGCCAGTCCTGCATGAGCTGGCTAAATATAGTGGCAGCCCCACCATTTGCCAGAGAGATTAATAAAGGGAAGAAATTCCACTTGAGCAGGTAGGGTGCAGCAGATCCAGGTCTCCCAGCTGTGCTGTCTGGTGGCGTGGGCTCTTAGTTAAGAGGAGAATTGCTTTGATTTTTATTTTTGCAGTATAGTAGTATAGAGAAACTTGTTCTGTCAGATGTTGTCAAATTGCGAACAAGAAGGGGGTTATACCCCTTTTACTCAGTTATTACATGGACAGAGCAGAAATACTTGAAAATTGCTTTTTTACTTCACAGCTACTTGCAGAGATCAGCCCTGTGTGCAACCTTCACTTAGTGAAATAGAAAATTAAATGATCCTAATTGCACAGTGCACCATGACGCCATGTTTCATCTTTCTTTCATTTTAGTTTTATTTTTGCTACCATTCCACACAGACTTATTTTTCATTTCACTTGTATTATTGTAAATTATTGGCATCAGCTGAAAGGGAGCAATGATGAAGTTAGAGGAACTGGTCTGGTAAATTACTTAAAGTTTAATTCTGTAAATTTGTTTCTTGTGTTTCTCAGTTTAGGCACACATTTTAAGTCTGAGAGGTTTGGCATGTAGGAATGTTTTGATGAATGTTGACTCCTGTACATAAACACAAACCATCAGCTGTCCAAAAAAAGAAAAGCTAGTGCAGTGCAAAGGCTGAGATCTGAAATGAGAAATAGAAACAGTGGGGAAGAGGAGAAATGGGAAAGATTAGCCACAATAAAGATGCAGGAGCAAATTCTAAAGGCTGACAGTTTTTGGAGTGCTTTTACTCCACATGTTTTCACTAGGTAACCCATCCTCGGAATTCAAGCTGGAAAAATTTACCTTGCACCAGCCAAAACAAAGCTCTGACTGAAGGAGTGGAAGAGTCCTACTGAGGAAATTCTGATCTGTATGATCAATATAAACTTCTTTTGCCTGACTGCACGCTTAACCTAACCTTCCACTTCTGGACAGAGTGCTGCTGAGTGGGATGTCCTCATACCTGCCTTCGTCTGTGGGCAATGCCAGAGCTTTGGTAGCTTCTGCAGTACTCCTACATTTCAGAAGCATGAGTAGTTACTGTCCAGGACGGTTTGGAACAGCATCAAACAGTCTCCTGCTGCTTAGCAAAAATTTGTAAATCATTCATATGTCACTAAAGGTGTAAAATAAACTCAGTGTTGACCTGATCTCAACACACAATGCATTACCATAGTTCACTGTCATAACCCAGATTCATCAAAGATCAGTCAAATCCAGCAAATAAATCCAACAGAGGAGGCCCTGAAAAACTGTCAGAGACAGGGCACTTCTGCAAGTATGGCACCTTCAGCAACTGAGGAAGGGAAGATTGATTATTTACCATGACGTTGTCTCTGTCCAGATATAAAAATAAGTTGATATAATGACATTTGGCCCTATCATTGCATTTGGTGTATAGTGAACACCATGTACATAAAGCAAGTCCCTTGGGAAAGAGTTATACCTGAAAAGAAAATTTTAACCTTGATTGGTAGGGTTACTGTTTGAAATAAGTGGTATGAATAAATCTTTCACCTTTGCATTTGTAGATCATTTCATCTCCAAAAATCTGATATTTAGAAGCACACCTACTTACTGCATGCAGATGTTCTGATCTGGGGACCCTCTTCAGGTGATTATTTGGCCTCTTTGAACATAAAAGCTTTGATTTTGCTCACAGACCACTTGAAGGTGAAACAGATGCCTGCCTGACCAGGAGGCCATGCTGATGAACACCAGACTGTCTAAATACTAGTGAAGGAAAGAACAGTGATATGAAAGGGTGGGGGAAAACATACTTCAACCAACTTACTATAGCTTCTGGATACATGGTCAAAATACACTGAGAATTAATTCAAACACCCATAACACAATGGGGGCACTCCTCAGTGAGCTGTGTCCTGTATTTCCTCCCAAGAGATGTGTGATGCAGACAGGCAGATCCAACATTTCAGGTTGGGCTTTCCTTTAATTTTTGGGCTCAGATTAATGAATATCAGTTCCTGATAGGAAGTGATTACCAATGCCAGCTTCTCTTTCCACACCGTAATATGCTGTTGAAATAATCCCAGTCCAGAAATGAAATATAAAAAAGAAAATAGAGATATTGAACTATTAAAGATGGTTGGTTTCAGCAGTTGCAGGAGAGAGTTAGGATCCAGATGAGTACTGCAACTGAATGGAAAAGAGGTTGAAAGAAGTATTGTATTCCATGGGGATCCTCAAATAAATTCTAGCCCCTTTCAGGAGAAGGAAAACAAAAGCATATTCCTCAGCTCTGCTTCCATTTTGCTCATTCGCTATTTAATCTTCTAGAAAGGAAAATGTAGAGAAGCTCTTTCCAACGACCTGTCTGCACTGAGCAAAAAATAAATGTATTTTTAGTACTTGAGCTGCTCTGGCTGTGGCTTGTCTTTAGAGAGCCTCGTGCAGAGCTGCTCCCCTCTGTGATAATCTAGTGCAGTTGAGGCAGGGTGGTGCTGAGTCCTGGGGGAATGCTTTTCCTGCAGGATGACAAGGAGTCACTTGCACACAGGGCAGCCAGGAGCCTGGTCAGCACTCACAGGCTCAGTTCAGTGGCAGCTCAGTGCTCAGTGTCTGAGGGCTCCAGTTCCTCACCAGGGCAGTGCAGGCATGGCTGCAGCGCGAATAATTGTGGTTACTGGCCTGTCACATTTCAGGTGTCGATAGACATGGAGGCTAAAATGCCTTAAGTGTATTAAGTGAAGTTAGAAATCGAGGCAGCAAGGAAGAGCTTTACAGCCAGTATTGAATAGGGGAGCAAATAAAGGCTGTCAGGCTCATCTACTTTCAGGGGGTCTTCCTTTGTGCAAAATATTTTTACAGAAGTTAATTCTCTCTATAAAAGTCTACTTGTGTTGAAACCTCCTGGACTCTCTTCTTAAAGTTTTACTTTTGAGAAGATTGAATAGAGGAAAACTCCCTTTCTTTTCAGAGTATGTGCTGGTAGCACCTTCTGAATGCTCAGCTGCTTAATTTTTTCTTTGTAGTTACACCCTTTCCCTGTTGGCAGAAGTGGGTTAAGTATTTTAAGTGTGTTATATAAATTTTTTCTTGAAAAATACCCCACATGGTTGAAACAATGCATTCAGGTTGACTTGCGTGGTGGTTGTTATTCTCCCGAGATGTTGACAGTATTTCTGATGATAGCTTCATTTTATACAGATATTATTGAAATGTAGAAGACCCCAAGTCTTCTGGATTTCTTCAAACCCATGCTGTCTTTTTGCCTGTATTTCCCCTAAAAGTAGTCAACTCTGATGTCTCATGAAAGTGCAGAAAGTAATTTTTTTCGAAAGACATTTGTTCTTAAAAAGATATTTTCTATCATCTGTGTTCCTAAAAACAGTAATTCCCTTTCTAAACTCTTGAGCTGCTTTTGCTTCTGTTGAAAAGCTTGGCCAAATCAGATTTAAGAAAAAGAGAAAGAAGATAGAGGTCAAGAGAGATGGAAAATATTTAGTGGCATGTTTTTAAGAGTGCTGTACCAAGATACTGTTGTATCAGTCTGAGCTCCTGTGTAGTTTCTAAATGTGTGTATTTCATGAGTTTTACGGTAAGGAAATGGCACCTTTTAGCAGGGGTTGTTTTTTTGGAGCCTTTCCCAACTTCTCTTTGGGTCCCAAAGAAGGTGGATAGAAGCTTTTGGAAATTTTCAGCATTCCCCTATGCTAACTGTGGGACAGATAGGTAAATCCCAATAGACCAAGACAAATTACATGCACTTGCCTGTCTGTAAGAGACAGTAATATACTGGAAAAATATTTCTTTGCCAGCACCTTTCCCGCATTGATTCATCTCGTTCCAGCAGCTTAATCATGGCCATTTAAATGTGCTATTGCAGATATTAATTCAGTTTGACACATCCATTTTCCATACACTTGGGAAGGAAATCTCTTTCTCCTGGTTCCCTACTTCAAGACACAAAGCAAAACAAAATACAAGGGAATGTTATGTGATTGGTACCAGCACCGGTTGCTCTATTTGTTTGTAAGTTCTTGTTCTTTTTGAAATAAGCTGCAGTGGCAAGAGAGGCCTTTAGACAATCTGGAGGGGATATAAAGAATGTGCTTTGTTTATACTGAGATAAAATAATTGAGCTTTTCTGTTGCTGCCTGAAAGCCATGTCTCCAGTTTCTGGGACCTGTTTACTGTGCGCTGTACAGAGCCTGCAGCCTTTCTGCGGCAGATCGGGACTCCCCTGGCCTGTCTGCCATTTCCTTTTTTATGGCTGGGTTTTTGAGCAGCACTGGTATGCCCCAAACACCTGCCAGATTTGCATATCATTCTTGCTTGGCTTGAGCATCCACTGCAAAGTTGGCACATGAACTGTGGAGAAGCAGGGCTAGTGTTTTGATTGTACGCCAGAGCCTGATACTGAAATAGGCAGTGGGAAGGAATCCAGTAATTGTTGGCCTCTGATCAATGAAAACTGTCGTTAGGCCAGTAAATCGTCGGTATGTGGGCTTAGTTCTATATATCATCTTTGGGCTGGTGTCACCCTGACTCCAGGACGAGAACATTATCAACATGTCATCAAGTCTGCCGGGAGCTTTTTATTACTTTTTCTCCCTTTGATTTATGCCCATTCTCAAATTTCACACAGGTCAGGTTCGACAGCACACTGGAGGGATGTTGAGGGGATTGTTTCTTTGGCACAGAAATAGATTTGCCAGCCTCATCTAGCAGGAAGCCCCTCTCCCTCTTCCCTGTATAGTCCAAACTGGTCTTCCTCTGGACTGGAAGAGCCTCCCTCCCTCAGTGCTGGTTGCTGTGGCAGGAAGCAGAGCTTGCTGTTATCTCTGCTCAGACTGTTTGCTGGGATTGTGATGAGACAACACTTGATTAGCTTTGGCCTTGTCCATACACAACAACTTTAATTTAAATAAACTGCTGCTTTAATTTGGATTGAATGGTGAAGACTCTATTGTGGGCATTAAGGACTCTGGCTATCTTTTTTACTCGGTTGATTCAGAATCAATCAAGCCAAATGAAAATAAACCACAGGAAATAAATGTCCACATGGCTTTTTGCACTTGAACTCTGTTTAAAACTAAGCCTCCCATTTAAATCCAGCAGAGCTTCCTTCTGCAGACAAGCCCAACCACCATCAGTGCTGTGGGAGCACGGCCAAGCAGCCTCTCTGGAGTGTGCAGACATACCTGCTCGGGAAGAACTTTCCCATCTTCCCACTGGGAAAATTAAATCCGTACTGGCTGTAAAAGCTGCAGCTTCTGTGGCTTTGCTAATGTTTTTCTAAACAGCTAAATGGATGGTCATTGCTATGTGTGGATGTGGGATAATGTAATTTCTTCTTTAGGGTAACTTTCTGTGAAATAAAGACTTT
Organism: Oriolus oriolus; assembly: GCA_013400235.1. Classification (NCBI taxonomy): domain Eukaryota; kingdom Metazoa; phylum Chordata; class Aves; order Passeriformes; family Corvidae; genus Oriolus; species Oriolus oriolus. The sequence continues at coordinate 955,906 of VXBT01011472.1, forward strand.
TTCTGCAGTAACACCTGCCAGAGAGCAGTGCTAAAGCAATAGCAGAATAATTGTAATTGTGATAAAGACCTAAACCTGCTTTAAAGGAAATCATGAGTGTTTGCATGTAAAATACTGGCCTTATCTTTGAGTTGGAGATGGGGAAGTACATGGTATTTCTTCAGTAAATTTTTCCCTTATTCCTAACTACATCCTGTATTTTCAAGGCCAAGCGAGGCTATTTCTCAGTCACTGCTCTTGAGAATGATTAGTGTTTAAAAGTATGTGGTATATACAATTAGAGCCTATTGTAGCATTAAGGTTTGAATTCAATTCCTTTCGCATGCAAGTAACGACTGAAATCTGGAAAAAATCATAATTGAAAAGAACTTGGCCGGAAAATACGGATGTTGCCTGCTGGATTACAAAAGCAAGACAGCACATTCAGAGTTAAGGCTGAATGCCCAAGTGGCTGTGGTACACCAAGGGATTATGTGCTGCTGCCTTCTACATATAGGCACAGCGACTCCGGATGCAGTTAAGAGTCCAGGCTCTGATTTTTCCCAGATTTAGCTGAACTTGAAATGTTCTGTTTAAAATAACTCTTTGTGGATTCCACCCTTGAATGTAGGAGAGTTTTATTTAAAAGCAAAATTAGATAAAAGTGGCTGGTTAAGGTGAATGGCTGGCTTTTAACAGGCTGAGTGGCTTTTCTGGAGACCTTTTATTCTAATGAGTAAATCCTCATTAAAGGACACTGTTTAAATCTGATCATGGCCCCATTTCAGCAGAGCACTTAGCGTTTCCTGAAGTATGCGGGAAGTCAGTGAGATTACTTACTTGCTTAAAGTTAAGCAAGTGCAGTACCAAATTGGGATGTGCATGAGCACAAGATTAGTTGCTACACAAGTATAGACCTTATTACCCAAAGTTAAATATTTTGAATTCTTTTTTAATCTTCTTAATGGGAAAGTGAGTAGGCTGTCTTGAAACTCCTTTCTTGCCAAATTCCATTTCTTAAATCAAAGCTCACATTTGAATTACATGACCACAAAAAGCATTATAAACTAATAAACTTCTGAATTTGTTTACAGTTGTGTAAATTGAAAAAACAGACAAACCAGCTTAAGATTTCTTTGTTCTTATTTTTCCTTTTCCTTTTTTTTTAGCATTTGCTTTCAGGCTCAGGCCTTTGAACTGTGTTCTTTCCTTGGCTGTGTTTCACTCTTCCCTAGGTCGAGCAGGCAAGGAGGGCTGTGACAGCTGCCTGTGCTGAACTGCAGAGCCAGCCTTGTTACCCTGCCCACAAACTGTTCAAAGGAGCCACAGTTTCCTGGCAGTGCAGTTTCCTATGTTCAGAGTGACAGACCTGCCTGCCCCAGTCTGTGATCAGAAGGCTTAAATGCAGCCCTGACCGCAGAGGGCTGCACGGCTGACTCCGAGTGTCCCGGGGTGGTGACGTGCTCTGTGTACAGTGAGGAAACTTGTTCTCCTCAAATTCCCCTCCTGCTTCAGTGAGATGAGCAGAATGCACACTGCAAGTGGAGAGCTAAGGCTCTGTGTGCAAGGGCAAAACAAAGATAAACACAGTGATTAAAAAAAAGAAAAGAGCAGAGGTCTCTAAGCAAGCTTTTGTGTGTTATCTCCAGTAAACTTGTAAGAGAATTCACAGCGTGAATTTGTGTATGTGTGTGATCACTGGCCTGACCATGTGGGCTTTAAACTCTGGTAAAAATGGTATTTGTTAGTATTGTCCCTTGTCCTAAATTCTGTCCAGAAAGTGAGATTTTGAAGCTATGATAGTTTCCTGTTCCATTTATTTATTTATTTTTAAACTTTTAAATTTGTTACTCTTAAATGGAAAAGACGCTAAAGCAGAGGGGAGGGAGCTCTGCCTATCAAAACAGGCCTATGGAAATATCCCTAGCTAAAATAAATGGAGCTTTATTGGGTACATTTAGGATTCAGTCAGGATGCAAAGGAGTACCCAACCCATAACAAGCTCAGCAGCTGCAAAGTTTTCTTTGCAGGCATTGTGTAAGAGATTCACAAAATTAAGCTGTTAACAGGGATTCTGGTGCCACATTACAATACTGGGTGGGCAGTTATTTGCCATAAAAGCAGATGAACTTGAGCTAAAATGGTTTGTTATTAGCACTGTGTGAGAAAATGGAGAACACCTCGGACTTGGGTGTGAAATCCATATACTGCCAGCCTATGTGAAACACCTCAGCCCATCCTAGGGCAGAGAATTTCTAAACTGGTGTGCCAGAACTGTCCCACCCACTGTGTTTTGTGATCTAAGGTTGCGTTCGGGTTTCCCTAAGTCAAAAGCTTGTCACATGTTAACAGACACTCTCCCCCACGGCTTCCCAGCTGTATTTGAGTCTACAGTATCCATCAATTCCAATGGACCAGAAAACTGTGTAAAGTTCTGTTCCTGTGCACTGTAAGCCCCTCTGTATCTTGTTTGCAGAGCCAGCAGCAGGTGAATTTTTAGGAATACTCTCCTCTAACTCAAGCTGCTGGGCCTTCTGCTTTGGCCCTGGAGAGCCTGGAAAGACTGCGGGTTTACAATGAACATCTGAGCAGTTCATTTTTCCATCAACTTGATGTAACTTTCAGGGCCTTTACATCCATGACACGTGTTTTTCTAGCCTATCTCTGTGTGCTTTCCCCACTTCTCAGGTCTTTGTTGTTTTCTAGCATCCCTGCTGTGGCTTACTGCATTTGAGCTATGTCCGTGGAGACAGTTTCTGCCCCATACACCACACTGGAGAGTGAGGTCTATGCTAGAAACACTGGTGTAAGAACAGCTCATTCAGGATCTTTGGGGACTGCTTTGAAATGGTTGCTCAGGTAGTACTGACAGTGCAGGGCAGCTGGGTGAGGACCTGCACTGTCAGCTGCCCACGCTGCTTCAGCAGGGTGACACTGTTGGCAGAAATTTATTCAGAGACATTTGACAGAGAATTCATCTGCCTCTTTTTCCATAATATAGGGTTGTAGAAGAGCTTTCCTAAAAGACATCATCCATGGAATTATTTTATTGATATCCATTTTTTTCTTTTGAATTCTTGCTAATTTGTTTTGTTTTTGTTTAAAGCAGTTCCGTGTATGTACTAGGTGCTGATACCTAACCTATATTTTACATATACATGATCTGAGGAAATATCATTTGCATGCTACAGAAACTTTTCTCACTAGGGCAGCATTCTCAGTGCTTTCTGGTGCCAGCCAGCAGCCCATCTCATTTCTGTCAGATGAGCAGTAGAATTTGTTCATAATTTCTTGGAAATATTAGTCTCCACTGGATATCTGTCTCTGCATTGCACCACATTTTGTCACGCTCCCAGCAGTTCATTCTCAGTTGGATAAGGCTGTGGCTGTTGGAACCATATTGTAAGAAAAATGGAATTCAGAAACGGCTGTGAGCTAATGACCAAACCCTGCAGATGCTCATGTGTGTACTCATTTAGAAGGGAAGCCCCTGCAACTCCAGGTCTAGGAATATCCTTTAGAGTCAGACCCAGGTCGTTGAAAGTCATAGTAATGGCCGTGGCTTTTCATCAGGTGACAAATGTGTGCAGGGTGTGGCCCTGAATAAATTGGGAATAAAACATCTGGGCATGTTCTTTGTGTACATACATCCCATCTTCCTTCCTGCTGTAGTCATTGCCGGTTTCCCTTTTTGCTCTAGTCTTTCTTATTACTCCCTTTTCACGGTATGTGCTATTATATACCTTAGCTCTGTTTCTATTATCACTTTTAAATCTTGCCTATATTACCATTTAGGCTTCTTGTATCCCTTCGAAGATTGTTTTTAATGAGGATGATTAACATTAGTATTAGTGTGATACAATATTTCATGTGCTGATATCTTGTACCTTTCTTTCATTTATTTTAAGCATTCATTTTAGATATTGATCCTGCAAACTTAAATTTACTCATTTAAGGAGTCAAGTTGGTTTCAAAAGAACTATTCATTTGAGTAAGTTTAGTGCCTATGCAAAGGTTTCCGTTACTGGGTGCCTTTAATTTCTTCTCTGCATCTGTTTTCCAGTCTTCATGTGTCTTTAAGCCTTGCCTCTTAACTTCTCCCATCCTCAATGTCTTTTGTGTTTTTAAAAATAGCAATAATAAAAAAACCCATTTAACTTCTCCTAGATTTCTTACTTTATCTTCTTCTGTTGTCATTATCCTGGTTCTGTGTGAAACTGCCTTGCCCCTTCAAAAGCAGTCAGTTGGTAGTTTCTAGTAATAACTGTAAGGTGATAGTTGAAGCATATAAAGGCAGATTGACGGCAGTTTGTTTGGGATGAAAGACAATGGTAGTCTAAAGCGAGATCTGCAAGGCATGACATATGGTCTGGGGCATTAATCTGCAGCTGGCCTATGCTAAGCACTGGAAATAAGGTCTCCTGCCATGAAAATCCATGACAAAACTTCCATTTACTTAAATGGGAGATGTTGCAAATCCACAATGTGTATTTTGTATAATTGCACACATCAGAGTAGAGTGACTCATGCGTTCAAACTTCTGTTCTAACCTTTTGAGGAATTTTGTATTTTCCAGTGCAATGCCCAGGTGAGTTAGTGTGGTTTGTTGGTGTCTCATCTGGGAGAACGTGGAGGTAAGCTGTGAGGTTCCAAGCTGTGCTCCTCCTTTTCCAAAGTCCCCAAATGGCCTCTTGTTCCACTCAGTCATTTCTCTTTCTCATAGCTTTTCCTTTTAGAAGCAAAAGTGCAAGGCAGGCTTTTATACAAAGCAGGGAAGTAGAGCAAAGTCTGTAGAATGCTTAAGGCTGGTTGTAGTGAAGAACACTAGCTTTGATAGACAGTTCAGATATTGTTCTCTGGTTTTTAGGACCTGAAAGTGGAATAGATCTAAGAAATTAAGCAGTTGGTTAGGGACAATTGTTGAGAAGATGTGTTGCAGCTATACCTGCCTTGCTTCAGTTTATGCCTGTGAGCTCCAGAATAATTCTTTGCACTTTGTGCAGCCACGTGCCCTCAAACAAAACTGTGCCATAGAAAACTTGGTAGAAATTGATAATGGGGTGAAAAGTCTTTCAGACAATCAGAGCATCCTCTGGCTGTATGGGGAGAATTAATCAATCCTTGTTCTGGTTTTCCCATAGAACACCAGAAGGTTGTGCATTTGCAATATTGAATCTTAAATTCTGTGTCACTCTGAATCAAATCTGCACTTAGCTGAATATGGCAGTGTATCCTAACTACAGAACAATAACCTTTCAATAACCCTTGTTTGGATTTATGAGTGAATTTTTATCTTAAGGCAATACTTGGTTTAGCTCTTGTACATGGTTACAGCTCTGGGCTAGGGCACTGTTAGCAGTAGTGCCTGGGACATCTGGAGTAAATCTTAATAGTATCAGGAGGAAAGACTGATCAAAGTTTCAGGTCATTTGCAGCCTTGTGCTTCCTTCTTGTGTATCAGGAATTTCTTGCTCACTGCTCTCTTTCTTTTCTGTTTGCAATATTTTTCTTTATGGTCGAAGAGGAACTGAAGCCTCCCAAGAGGCAAAGAAAAAATGAGGAAACTCTTCAGTGACTAACATGAGCAGACAACTGATTCAGTAATGAGGTTCATTAAATATGGTGTAAATAGTGGTGCAAATGCCTTCGTCAGGCACGTGGCCCTTCAGAAGACTTTGGAGCCAGGATATTTCCTTTCATCATCAGGGCTTTGTCGAGGTGCACTGTTGATTAGGAGCACAAATGTCAGGCTGTCAGTGTGCTGAGTTGGGAAAGCGTGTCTGAACAGACTCCCAGCAGGAAAATCACTGAGCTACACTTAACAGGTGAAATAAGGGAGGAACTGAGAGAGAAAACCACTGTTAATGGAAGGCAGCTGACTAGGGAAGAGTTGTTGCAAAAATCCTCATTATTATTATTTGTTTTATGATAGATGCCATCTTCTCTCACTGTATAGTGTCTTCTGAGGAAAGACTGCACAGCAAACTGAAGGTTCCTTTTTGCATTGTCACTGAGGCTCTTCACCAGTCACTGCTGCAGACACTTGGGGTGCTCTAAGAAAGATCTTTTGCAAGGCGCTTTTTCCCCATTATACATTTAAAAGGTAGAATGGCTGTCCTTGCAGACAGTAGGGATACTGCTTCACTGCCTGGCTACTTACTGAACTTACACATGAGGATAAATCCAGAGCAGTACAAGGGAGTAGGACTTAAAAGTATTTTAAGGTCAAGTCAGTAATTTAAAACCAAACCCCTGTTGTATGGCTTTTTGATTTCCACTGCACGTCAAAAAAGAATGACCCACTAGATGTAAATATTTCTTAGCAGATAAAACAAGTGACACAACTTTTCTAACAAGGGGTTGTCACAACACAAACCTCAGCAGAGAGGCAAGATGGTGTGCCTGGTGTCAGTGCAACCACTCCTGGTCCTGTTATGGTGCACTTAAATATCACCAAGCTTACCTGCCCATTGCCGGCAGGGCAGAGACTCCCAGTCCAATGCTATCACATTCATGGGTTGCTATGTCATTTGAAAGCATTGGCTTATGCCTACAACCATGTCTGTTCCCTGCAATGCAGTTAGGACCAAAATTTCTCCTTGCAATTGAGCTAGAAATATGAGCTATTGCAGACCAGACCACAGGCAAGTGTTGCTTAGATTCTGAGACCTTTAATACAGATGTCTTAATCTCTGCTTGTTGCTTCTGACTTACTTGGTTGTGTTGGCCCCTCTGTGCACTTCTGGCCCTGTCAGTTGTTATATTTCTAAAGAACAAAACCTCAGGTGCAGACAGCATTTGGCACCATTAAACCCTATGCGTGGCAAGAGAATGGCAATGATCCACTTGGAGTGGAGGTGACTTTAGGGTCTTTGTAAGGTCCTGAGAACCTGATGCCTGAAAAATCCTTCTTGTTAAATCACCTTCCATGGTCTGTGACAAGCATGGCAGCTGAGGTGCTTTCCAACGGCTTCCTACATCTTCCCAGTGTGTGTTCCTGATTACACAGAGCCAGCAGCCCGTGTGGCAGAGCTGCTGTGGCTGTATCTGTGCTGTGACTGGGGTACTGACAGCTGGGGCACTGCTGGTAGGGTGGGCTGCTCCAGGGATGAAGGATTATGCAGCAGCTTGGAGATGGAGCAATAGAATGGTGTTGGCTTTGTGCATGGTTAATGGAACAACTTCTTCATATGGCTCCTAGCCCTTATTTTAGTGATTTTTAAATAAAAGCTTTCCTTTTAAGAAAGGATGTTGCTGGTTCTTTTTAGTGCACCTATTTGCAGGAATGGTTTTCATTCTCATCTGCTTCCCTCTGCCCTTTTTCTGTTGTATGGTTTGTTTCTTTGGGGTTTTTTTATTTGTTTGTTCTGAGACCTTTTTTCCTTTGCAATTTGATTGATCCTCCTTCTTTCAATTGCACATTGGCTGGCTGCATATGGAACCCCGCCTGGCTTTAGCTGAGACAAAATCGACTGCACACAATTTCCCTCTGACAGCTTGTACAAGAGCAAACATTTCCGAAGAGCTGAAAGTCTAGAAATTCAATCAGCGGAAAACCTACTGTGTGGAACAGCTTTGCTAGTGCTACAGCTCCCTGCTGGGTAGAAAAGCAATCCAGTTACAATAAATCCTTAAGAGTGGAGTCATTTGGGTAAAAGGAAAAACAAAAGCTGGTTTATACAAACTGATTGGAGTCAGACGTTTTGACTTCCCATTGAAAAAGGAGTCAAAGCCCAGGCTTGCTTGGTAATTTAAAGGGGAGATTGGCTCCTTTTATCTTTCTCTAGGCCAGAGTTCTTAATATTTTGCTTGTGGAAGAAATATAAAGAGTTTTCAATTTAAGTTAAAATATTTACTTTGATACCGATATTGATGCTATAACCGACTAGAAAATGAGTTGGTCTTTAATGTCCAGTGAAGGCACAATTTTATTTCCAGCCACTCTGATTTTGTTCTGCTGCAGTTACAGAAATGTGAAACCAGGGCAAAACTGGGATCAAAATCAAGGTTTGCATGTCCTGCCAGGACAGCTTGGGCAACAGTCTGTGCTATGCTGCTGGTGTGTCATGAGCTCATGAAGCTGTTGATGCAATCTGGACTGCCTGACAGACTTTTCTGACTGAAATTAAGAGTTGTGCCTAGTGAGAAAGATCTGTTTGTGTTAATTTTCTTTCATTCTTTAAATACAAGCTATTAAAAATTAGCAGCATTAAACAGCATTTGACATTAAAATAATGTCAACTGAGATGCCAGTAATGATTGTGATTAAATATTTCCCCTAATTTATATTTAAAAATTTAAATGAAGGTAGCTTGGGGTAGTAAAGTCTCCTTGTCGTTTTCCTTTATTTTCATTATTATTTGCACCACTGCTCTTTTTGTGCCTTTCTTACTGGAGCATTTTAAAAGGACCAACAGGCTTGAATTGAAACAATCCTTCTACAGTCAGAGTGAACTGTCTGGAAATGCTGAGACTTTCTTCTTCCTTTAATGCCTTTCTGGTGTTTACATAAGACTAGGTAAAACTTTTGTGGGCAGATGTGAATTTTAAAATGTTGCTGTCCCTTTCATAGCTGCATGGGGCCAGTCAAGCCTGCTGCTCTCCATATAATCTGCATTGGACTGTCATCCTTCCTCCCTCCCCTCCCAAATGTGTCTGGTCCTCATGGAAAACATTAAAAATTGTATAAACATTGTAAAGGATTTTCATGGGCCTTTATGTTTAAATAAGATGTTATAAATCATAGCAAATGAGTACAAAACTTTGCCACAAAGATGGAGTTAAATTGGTTTAAAAAAGAAAGTAAGGCAGGATGGTAACCTGATGAGACTGTTAAAACTCCAGTTTCTGTCACAATCACATGCTGAGGGCTTTGTGGACCTGTGATGAAACTGAAGTTTCCTTTCTGCTTTCTCCCACCCTCTGTGGGAAGAGAAGGTGTCTGTTCTGATCCCAAGTGACTCCACTTTTGTCCAGGTGTTTTGTGCTAGTCACAGAGCAGTGTTTCCTATGCCACCTGTGTAAATGGGGGCTGTACCTTTCCAAGGAGCACGCTGAGGATTTGGCTAGCCCTGGTGATGTGCTCAGAACATGGAAATGGTTCTCTTATGGCTTTTGACAACATCCCATATCCTTGGTTTGGTTGGCTTCTCACAGTGCTGGCTTTGGCCTCTCCCATTTTGTGTGGAGTCTGATGCCAAGGCCAGCTTCTGTCAGATGCCCTCACTGTGTCTGAAATCGTAGGTAACACTGCCTGGAGACACACCCCTGGCACTAGGGGTTGATCTCAAAGTACCTGTGCACTTGTGAACCCTGGGCTGGATGATAAAGTTTTGCTGCCCAAGACCTGTGCCTGCACCTTTCTCTGGGCTTGGTCACTGCAAGAAGCTCGGTGGGATCTGCTCTACTGCAAGCACCTGCAGGCGGTAAAAAATAAATCCCCATGTACCTTTTTGGGTGCATCCCCCTGGGCTGGGGAGGGTTTGTGTGTCTGCGCAGCACCGTGAGGAACAGGCAGTGCTCCCTGCCAGGGTGTGCTGCAGAAGGGAAATGGCTAAGCAATACAGTACTGCTAAGTAATACAGTAATTCTTGTTAATGGAAATAGGAGAACAAGGGAAAAAAAGCCTTTGAAAGAGGTCCTATAAATATTACCTCCCCTGGTGCTTCAGCAGCCCGGGCTTGCCTGGGTCACTGCAAGTTCAGTTCCTTTGTTTCAGGACAAGAACTGTCCATATTTATGAGGCTCCATTATGTTTTTCTATCAGTGTTTCTTGAGAGGAAACTTAGTATTTGGCAAAATGAATCTTTTTCCTTAGCCTTTCTGTTGTTGCAGTGTAACAAATGAAACATACACACTCCAACACACACGATCAGAAAACCATTTTCCCTGAAATGGTGAAAAACAGCTTCAAAAGCCCTTCCAACGTCTTTAGATGTCTACGGGCATCATTCTGCCCAGCTCAGGAGACAAACCAAAGCATTGGCCCAAAGTTTAGGGTTTGCATGTCCAGAGTGTCAAGAGTCGCATCAAAATGAGGATCTGCTCTATTCTGGCTGGCTGAAGTAGGGTATTTTCCCTCCTACCTGTAGCATACTTCCTCTGTGTATCACCAGAAGTTCTGTTTAAGGAAGATACGCACATCTAAATGATTTCTGCTACACCTTTACTGTTCAGGGCAACACAGTTGAAAATCTATTGATGGTATCTTTGACAGTTAAAAAAAAAGAAGAATTTGTGAAAATTAAATAATTTTATTTCTGTTTAATTTGTCTGCTCGAGATTGGAAAGGAATTACAAGTTTCGGAGAGCATTCGATATTGCTGGTTTCCTGCTACTCAGATCATTTGAAGGAGGTACACTTGACAGGTTTTGTGCTCTGGATTGTCTGTAAATTGGGGGGGGTGGGGGGTGGGTTGGACAAATTCCAGCAAAGGTAACTTAACCTACTGAACGTAATTTTTCACTGTATAGAAGCAGCTGAGAGAGTCCAGCAAGACTGCTGATGAGCTGGATGTGTTGGTTCCTCTGTAGTTACAGTTTTGAGTATACAAAGCAGAGCCATGATATCAAGTCAGGAGTATTGCTACAGGTGCAGATTTCTAAGGCAAAGCATTACCAGCTTTAGGATGAACCCCAGACCATGGTTCAATTTCTCCTTAATGTAAAACCTCAGTCGCTGTGCTGCTGCTCTTGTACTTCATCTTATATGGGGGAAACTCCAGCTCTTGCTGCCAATAGTCACTAAAAGTAATAGCTACGAAGTTTCTGGTCTGGGTTTTTTTTTTTTCCTTTTCCTTCTAATTATTATTTACTATTTTTTTCATCCTAATTATTATTTTGCTGTCACAAGAGAGACATGATAGGGCTCAGCTGAAAGTAAAACCAGGCCTAACCAAGAAAATGAAAACGTAACATTTATGTTATATCGTATATGTCATGATTCGTGATTGGGTTTTTATTTCCTTACTCTGTTCTGGTATATGTGGGGCAGAAGGAGCATGTAATTAGCCCACACTGGAATGTGCTGTTTGACAGTGGTGGAAAACATGGGCAATGCACACAGGGGAGTCCAAAGGCAGTTCCTGGCCCGGTGCTGCCCTGGTAGGTCAGAACCCGCGGTGTGATGGCGATGGAGCCGCTGCCACCACGCAGCCCCACAGCTGAGCGTGCTCCTGGGGGGCTGCCCAGCCTCCCCACCTGCTCCACAGCCCCCTCAGTCCAGAGAACGTGGGGAGTTTTCAACAAACTTAGAACCCAGATCCTAAAGATGCATTATTTTGAGAGTTCAGTAAGGCTTTGAATTTATGGAATAGAATTTCAAATCTTCTGATTCCCTAAGGGCTCAGTAGTGTTTGGTATTTCTGTGTCATCCTCTGTCTTCTCCACCTTGGCCCCACGCAGCCACAGACTAGGTCTGAGTTACCTGAGCTGCTCTGCTCCCTGCTCTCCTGCTGAAGCTTCCTAATGCTCTGAAATGTTGTGGATGACCTCAGTAATACGGTATTTTACTTACAAAGCCACAAGGCTTGAGGATGCCTTCCTTGTTATTTCCTAGAGGAAATGACCTATCCCCAAACAGTGAGGCAGGAGAGATAATAAGGAGTAATTTTACGAGGAACCACATTTTATCCTCAACAAATCTGATAAAGGACTTCAGTTCTGGTTTTCCTAAGCTGTTTACCAGCATGTTTGGGGGATAATTATTTTGCAAAGAAGGTGTGAACGGGAATAGCAGCAGCTAAACTGAGGAGACTATTTAGCTGCTACAAGGAAAACTTTCATGCAGATATGAGTGGATGCAAAGTGTGGTGCTTGCAAATGAGCAGCAGTGAAAAAGTAATAATTTCACATATTGTGCTATTTTACTATAATTTGTATTTGAACGATTCAGAAAGAGACCATGGGTTGTTGCTGCTGCAGTAGGGCTCTCTTTGTTTCTCCTCTTCCAACTAAACCCCTGGAAAAAAAAACAAGCAGTAGAACACACCTGCTTGTCTAAAACCTTTGAAACTCTTTGCTTTCTAGTCGTTAGATGAGAGATGTCAATGTATGCCTCCCCCTGTTATTTGCTTTCTCACTGTTACTTGCTTTGTGTGAAATCTGCAGTTCAGTGGCAGGAACTTTATACAGACTTTTATACAGTAACTGCAGTAGTGGATTTTTAGGAGTTTGCGTATGAGGGGAGAAGGGATTTAACATTGGTGTTGTATTTTTGTTTGTTGTGATTTGATATACATCCCGATGGAGGGCAGAGAACCACTGAGAGAGGTGCTGCCAGGTGTGGCTTCCTACTGCTTTTTAATTCTGTGATCACAGAACACCCGATTCTGCAGTCCTCACACAGACAAGTCTCCCACTGATTTCAATGGGAAATTTGCCTGCATCAGGGATAAAAGAGTGGGCCCCAAGTTGTGTACAATGATGCAATCTGATCCCCCTGCTGTGGAAATTGATGTAATCGCATTCTCACCCTCCCCCCTTTTCTCAGCTCTTCTCCCTACCAACCCCTGGTGACTCCTGGGGGGCTTCTCACCAAACAGAGGGCAGGATGCAGCTGTGTGCTGAAGCAGCAGAGGAGAGGAGGAGACCTGCTAGCAAAATTTATGGAGGGTTGTGTCCTAGATGTAATCCTAGAAAACAGCTAAGAACATGGACCCGCCTGCCCTGAAAAATGCAATCACCTGCTTTTGCTAAATGAGGGGATGTTTCTTGTTTTTACTTGTGACATTCATGACACATCCTCCTCATGTGTTTAAAGCTGATTTACAGTGCTCCATGAACTGAGCAATCTCGTTGCCATCTGCATTCATTCTGTGCAGAGGGACAGGGTTAGCTTTTTCTAGGGCTCTCTGTGTTGTTATTGTTGACGGTCTCTGCTTTTCAGCGATGCTTTTGTGCCCTGGCACAGTGCAGGTTGCTTGGGAATAGTGAACCTCGAGAATGCTGCACTTTGTTGCTGGGCGAGCCGGGCGACCTCTCAGATGCTTCCCCCTGCTTTGCTATTTGTATGGGGTTTGGTTTTATTTTTTTCCTTTGGGAATTCTAGGCTCAGCTGAATTTGTTCTGTGTTTTGCGGAAGAAAGAGCTTGTTAAAGAATTCCCTGATGACTTTGAAGTGAACTATTTATTTTCTCTCAAGGCTTACTCAGTGTAGCCATTTGCCCCCTCTCCTCTGTTTTTTCACCCCAGTGTTTCCTGAGCTACAAGCATTCTTGGAATATATTAGTTGTAATGAGTTATGTGGGCATCAAAAGTTTTCTTTGAAACTATATGGCATCAACATCTGTTAGCTCTTAGAGAACAGAGACACAGACAAAGGGGCTGATGGGGGGAGGGAGGAAAAAGATATTAAATTCTGGAGTATGAAGTCTCCGTCTCAAAGACTCAGGGGGAGGGGAAGGGGAAATCTGCTAAACTCCATGCTTTGATGTGGGCCGCTGGCCCTGCGATTCCATTTATGGGAATGTGCGTGGCAGACAGGCCTGCACGGCTGCCTGCCCTGCCTGCTCGTACTGCCTGC
>VXBT01011472.1:969775-1132954 GCA_013400235.1 Oriolus oriolus
CTACCTGTTTGCCCTGCCTGCCCTGCCCTGTCCTGCATCCCCTACCCTGCCTGCCCTGCTTGCTGCCTGGCCCTGCCCTGCCTGCCCAAGCGCACTCTGTCACCCACCCGCCCAGCCTGCAGCCCAAATCCTGCCCCAGCCCTTGTTGCTGCAGTAACGTTTTCAAGGAAAACGCCATGTACTCAGTTTTCAGCTATTGAGATAGGGAATTGGAATTTCTAATAATATAGGCAACTCTTAAGTTTTAAAAAAAATGTTTAGAAGGGAACTTTTTATTTGCTTGTAATCCTCCTGACATCCTTGTGGGTCAACATGCGATTGTTCATTGAAATCAGGTTTTTAAACGGTGTGTGTCTGTGATTTTTATTGCCTGTAATTAGAAAAAGTGTGTCTGTTTTCATGTATGCAGCATCAGTCACCATTCAGGCATGGTCACTGATGCTGGACTGCTTACAGGAATGTGTGGAGATAGGTTCTGCTTTTTAGTTTCTCTTTTTCTGCAGGGCCTCACAGTTCTTGTCCTACATGCCAGGCAACGGAGGAGAAGAGTAAAAGAAACCTCTATGTCCGTCTTTTCCTCTTGTTGGCTCTGTTTTTAGCCTTAATGTTGATGGCATTGTGCTTTTGCTGGGACTTCCTGGCCCATTAAAACCCCGACCAGTTATAAAATGATTAGTTGACATACCTGGGCTCTAGGGACAAAGAGGTGGTTTAAAAAGGAATGTGAACCATCTGTTTTGCCAGCACCTCCTGTTGACAGATTTATGGCTCAATATTAGCATATGTGTCCAGGGTCACACACCTGTGCTTCCTAACAAGGTAATATTATTTAGCAGGGTATGTTTTCATCCTGAGGATTCAGAGCTCTTTGCAAAGGTGGGCATCAAGAATTCCGTTTTACAGTTGAAAAATGAAGGCACAGAGAGATTTAAGTGACTTACCCTACACCACACAGTGAGTCTGTGGTGGAGCAGTTATTGAATCCAGGTTTCCTCCAGCTGCATAAATATACGTCATCCATTAGCAGGAAAAGCCTTAGAGCTATAAACATAATAGAGGAGCATTGATTATCATTCTAGGGGAGCTCTAAGCCCTTGTGCTGTATGAAAACCTAAGCCATATAGGAAGACACAGGCTATTCTCACAAGGAAGGTTCAGAATGCAGTGTGTTAAAGCTGTAATGATCACTGGAGTTGGTGATCACGTCTTAAATGAGCAAGTTATTCTGTACTCAAGCTCTGTAGCCATTTTCTGCAAGCTTGCTTCCCAGTGCATGCCTGGATACAATCACCTCAGTGCACTTAAGCCTGTCTGCTGAAGAGTCTCTTGGTAACCAAATCTATCATGAAAGGAAGTTGAACAGAGAATCAGATTTATTACATAGCTACGCCCATCTGTCTGCTGTGGTGAAGAAGCCCAAAATAAGCAATTCTGAGAAGTTATTGAGCTTCTCCAGGCTGGAAGGAAGATGATTTGTCCTCTTTCATTCATTCATGTCCTTAGACATGTTCATCAGTATAATCTATGTTGAAGATAAGATCTTGGGGAACATGGGACAATTGATTTTCCAATCAGCTAGGAGAGTAGAGGATAGTTAGAACAAAATAAGGTAAATAGCTGAATCTGTAGAGTTCATTTATTCTTCTGAAGTAGCTTCAAAGTGAATTTAAAGATAGAAAAAAGCAGTCATTTCTTGTTTTGGTTCTATTTAATCTCAAAGACTGATGATCTTTATTAGTTGAAGATGGCTGGACCCTTCAGTTGGAAAGTAACTGCTGATTCCATACATCTGTTCTAACAGTTGCTTTCAATTATATGATCTCTTATCTGGCAGAAGTCCTTGAAAAACTGCATTTTATCCTATCACCTTAAAAATTAGAAAGCTTAATAGTTACAGGATTCCAATAATAGTATTAATGGAAGATGTCACTTCACAAACACCTAACAAGGGTTTATAAAGACCCATGAAATCCAGGATTAAAACATCATAAAAATAGTAATGTTCTGTCTTGATACTGGAATAATCTAAATAAAACTGTACTGTAAATTGATCTTCTGAGTATCTACAGGTCTTAACATACATTGGATAAAAGTTCCTAGTATTTAAAGCTATTATTTTTGGTCTCTTTTTCCTGTATTGATTTATATATATATGTGTATATATATACACACAGGATATAAATTGATTTATGTTTACAACCATGCTTATCTTCCACAGCACATGTGAAGCCTATGATTCGAGTTAAATGAGCAGGCAGGTAGCCTTTGTTGGGTGCGGGTTGCAGTGACTGAAAACTGAAAGAGGATGCTCGTTTACCCACTGCAGTAGAGATGACAAAGCTACTTGCAAAGAGTAGGTTTCATTGTAGTCACTACCTGATTTCCATAGGCTGGAGAAAAGAAATAGGTCAGAAATATGAAGAAAGGATTTGTGTTTCATCCTGTTGGAAAGCCTGGTGCACACGTTTGATTTGGGCAAAAGAGGTTGCAAGCAACCTGGAACAAAAAGTACCGTGTTTCCTTTCTTATTCAGGTGTCCACCATCAAAGCTTTTGTGCAAGTGTCCATGTGCTTTACATGTTCACTTCCTCAACAGACTCATGTTCATATCCCTGTGAATGGGCTGTCCTTAAAAGTGTATCATACAACCACTGCTCCTGGTACCCACTTGAGGGCCTGTAACAGGGATATAAAGGTACTGGGGATGTTTTCTGCCTCATAAGCCTCTAATAGTCCATGATCCTTCGTGACTGGAGTTTAAGAGTGGGGGTTTTTTTTGCTATCCTGTCTTTATCAACACAGTATTTATCAGCATCTGGAATTGCTCTATGGATACCTTCTGTGAGACGAGACTGCAGGGGTGCCAGTTCTGTCAAACAGGTGATTTGCAGGATCAGTCACAGATGCGTGATTTCCAGCAGTGTTGCCATGTTATTATGGCTGGGAGCCAGAAAACAGAGGCAGCCACACTGAAGACACTTGTGTTTCACCATTTTATTTTTGGAGCTGGTAGATTAACATGATCTTTATGCTAAGGTGCCAAGTGATGAATTTTGGTATCTGGTACTAGACCCATTGTGTCCTGCTCTCTCTGTTAGGAAGACCACAACTTTGGGCATAAAGGCCAACAAGGCAGATAAAGACAGTAAAATCCTAAGACACAGCAGTTAAACCCATCCAAGATCATCTATCATGGATCTTAGAAGAAAAGTCTGTTTTCTTAAGAACTCTACCTGCTGTGATTATATTATGAAGAAATTTTATCTGAGAGAAGCTTCAGTGCATGGTGGAGGAAGAAAAACCCTTCTGTAATGACAGAGCACAGGTTTTTACTTCAGAGAAGGAAAACATTATAGCAGTTGAGCTTGTTTCTGCTGCTGCACAATCTACGTTATTGGAGTTACAGTGTGTATTTTAATGTGCGTCTGAAAATTAGAGTCACCTTGACTTCTTTGAGTGTGAGTTTGCTTCATGCATTCTCTACAGAATGTTGCATCCTAGTGAAGTGTCTTCATTAATAAGTTATTCAGAATGGCAAACTTCAAAAAAGTAAGACCACATGATTGCAGAAGAAAAAGGGAAATATGCTGTAGAAGAACAATATTAGGCTTAAAACAAGGCATAAATGTGTATTGCTCTATAGTGTTTTTCTGTATGGTATGTGCTTTAATTCTTACATATATTTGCCTGGTTTCAATTTTCATTATAGTGAGGCTTGGCAATATATACTTTTATCTGTGTAATGCCCTGGGTTTATAGATTGTTTATGAACAGAGAAGGAAGGGAAGCTCTTGTCCTAAATAGAATACTGTAATACAGGCATGTATGGTTTATTTGAAAAAGCTTATGAGGGGGATCTTCAAGCATTTTTGAAAGAGACTATTACAATGAAGTCTTCATTTCCAAATGCAGAGAGAGCTAGATGCATGCCCAAAGCACATTCTTGTCTTTTGCCTGTAAGTAGTGATTGCACAAAATTGTGTGCACAAATGTCTACTTTCATGTACGTTTGACTGCATGGATACCTGTGCATGGCAGCTGCTGACCTGCCACAACGTCCTCTCCACGCATGTCTGACTATGAGCAGTTAATTTATTTGTTTCCTTATTTATTTCATTTTCAAGTTTTAAGCCTGGCTATAAACCTGTATTTAAAGAATGATGACCACCTCAGGATAACTGAGTATCTGCTTCCACTTACATTAGCCTTTCAGAAACTACACCATTTTTTGAGGTGTGAGTAGGCTTCCTAGTGCTGAAGGCTAGGCTTGAGCTGATCACAGTTACACATGGCTGTGTTTCTAGTCCGTGGGAAATTTCAGATACCCAAAGGGGAGCAAGGTTCCTTCCATCGACTGTTTTTTGAAAGCCTTTTTCCTCTTTCTCTTCAAGTCTGGACAAGACTAAAAATAAAGTAAAACAATAATGACTGCTTTGGGATTTGGATGGGTTTCCTGAAGCATCTTCAACAGATGAGGTTTCCACAGTCTGCTAAGGACTTGCTAGAGGAAAATCAGACTTATTTTGGAAACTTCTTTCCTGCAAATGAGACTGAAACATTCAGAATGGCCACTTGGCACCTGACAGGCCCTCTGTGATTTGGTTGAAAGGCCAAAGGACATCTTCATTCTCTTGAGCCTCTATTTCTTGGGATCGTTTTTCCTACATCAAGAATTTGAGTTTATGCATAGGTGACACAGCATTCTTGTTGGCAGTGACTTTAAAAGGGTTTAAAATCTACACAGGACATTAGAATTACCAAATATCTTGTCCCTTGCAGTCCTGTTGTGAAATGCGTTTCTTCAACTTTGCTTGTTCCAAAACTTTATTGCATCAATATGAGAATAAAGAAAGAAAAACCCATGTTTCAGTCAGATGATTAAAAATAGGGAGGAAAGGTTTTTGGTTGAGGATTTGTCATTCTGCACGTGTTGTGCAAAAAAAAAAGTATATATGATTCCTCGACAAAAACTTAATTGTTTTAAATATGTGCATGTTTTCTGCCAAAAATGTGGAAAATTCAGTATCTTAAGGCTAAATCAAAGGATTTTAATGAGGTATTTGAAGGAGAGAGGTAAAGCAACTTGTTTCTACTTGAGAAGAGCAACACCTTTTAGAAAAATGTTAATTAACGCAATATTGACTTGAGACGTAATACAAGGAGTAGGGGGGCTCAAGCTTTAAAAATGTGCTTGTTATCATCATGATAACCCACTTAAATCAAAGGTTAGCCTTTGAAATATCTGATACATCTATGGATGTATCTGTCTGTACTTAACACTGGAGCAAAACTGTGTTGAGCGCCGTGTTAGGTCAGGCACAGGCTGCTAAAATCTACGCTCTGGTTGCAGTCAGTAGCTTTGGCTCTTGTGTGCCATGAATGTGCTGGATGCCATGGAGGGTGACATGGAAAGGCAGAGCCAGGACAGGCAGTGGGGGTGATACTGCAGAGCAAGGTTAGAGCAACTGGTGGATGTAGGGACCAGGAGGCAGGACTAGATGTGACCACAAATACGCCTGTGCAGAGCCTGGAGGGTGAGGTCAAGGAGCTTAACCTCAATGTAGAAGCAGAAAGGGAGCCAGCAAAGGTGATGCAGGCAGAATGAAGGGTGAGTATTTGGATTGCAGCATTTTCAGATGGCTTGTGAGAAGGAAGTCAGTAGCTGGAAGCCCCAGAGTGAGTGCCTGGCCTTTGTCTCCAGGGACTTGTATTAGTAAGAAGACTGCACAGGGCCATTAGGGCTGATGTTGAGGTTAAAAAAAAAATTAAATTTCCATCGAGTCAGAGTTCATTGATGTCTGATTGCGCAGCGAAGGTGGGAAGTGAGTGACGATGGCTGGACTTGTACCCAGCTGAGTAGAAGCCCTGGGGTGTGGGAGCTTTTAAAGATTGTTTTTCTCCTTGTGTATGTATATACTCAGCAACATTTCTGAGGGAGTTACACTAATTAACTCTTCCCTCCACCCCCGCCCTCTTACATCTGAGCTGAGTGCAGCGGCACCTATCAGAGTAGGATATATGGGACACAAGGTCCTTTCTGGCCAGGCCAGGCCGCCAGCTGTTCTCAGTTTTGACGCACATGTTTGAGCCTGAATCTTAGTCATTCACTGTGATTTGTGTTGGGAGCTAACAGAGGCCAACTTATTTATCAGGGAAACTCCTGGTGAGGCAGAGACACTTACTCTAGATGGGTTCCTGTTCGGCAACCCATAGCAATGGCATGCTGGAATAATCCTTCTGTGTAAATGTTTCTTTTCTTTATTCTTTCAAGTGCTTGCTGACCTCATTTGTATAGTATTTCACAGGGTACATCTGGTTTTGGTTGTTTCATGACTCAGTGTTCCAGTTCGAAAACGCAGCGTTGTGATTTCAAACCTCGTGTCAGGACAGTGATGTACAGCTGCTTGTGACCTAAATGTCGTTGCTGTTGCTCTTGGGCACTGGTCCTGCTGTGCTGAGGGCCCTGTGGCAGAGCCTGGCCGAATGCACAGCTGCTCCAGGCTTTTTCATCCCCTCAAGCCCCTGTCCTCTTTGTGCTTGAACACACTTGTCCCCAGTGTCACATATTCCTACCTGGCCGTAGTGTTTGCTTACCACTAGAATTTCTTGAGCTGCGAGTTCTGTTTTACCCATTGACCCTTTTCTTTCACTTGAGCCCACTTTATGAATGTGAGCTGCTGGGGGTGGTGTGCTGTTTTATCGGCTTTAAGGCAATTTGTGTGGGTTACTGGGAGAATATTATGCAGGATGAGCTGCAGTCAGAGTTGTTTTCTCTGATGCTTGCTCAGGTTTTGTACTTTTCTGTTGTGTGAGTTCACATACACTGCGCAGAAACCTTTTCCCAGGCAGGTGCATTTTGGTGTTTATCCAGGTTGCAATATCTATCTTGGTGGTGCTAAAAATATTCAGGTAACTCTCTTGCAGTTTTTTTAACAGAAAAGTTAATGATGATAAGATGAATGAGAGAGTATATATTTTTTCCTCCTGCATTTTTTTTTCCTGTAAAATCTTAAGAGTTGCCCACCCCCTTCACAGATAAATGTCTGTCTATCAAAGATAATACGTGTCAGAATCTTCCACAGAGGAATACCTTTGAATGGGAGCTGAGGAATTCTGCTTAAATGTGTCCCTAAATGTTCAAACGATACTCTCATCATTTTCAGGATGGATTGTCAATTTATGTGCTGTCTAACAGTTATATTACGGTTCAACAGCATGAAAAACACTTTTTAGAATGTGTTAATTTATAATAATTTGGTTTAAGGCAGAAACACTTACTGGAAATTTGCTTGCATTAAGTTACTACTTTAACTTAAATAACTAGGAGCTAGAGAAGGAGTGAAACTAGACTGGAATATAAAACATATTTGCTTAAGACCCATGTAATGATTAAAAGTGAGGAAATAAGGAAGCTAGTGTAATGAATATTAATGCTTCACTCTGCTGTTTCACACTCCCTGTCTTCTACTGTTTTCCTTTAAATTACTTGATAGTGTTTTTTAATCAACAAATGTATGCTTATTTTTAAGTGATGTCTTTTGACATATGAAAAATCATAACAATTAATGACTTGTGAGTTTTGTAGAGCATGAGATTAATGACATCATTGAAACAGGCAGTGTCTGATGCCCAGATGCAGTGTTTGCTTAGCTAAAATTTTAGGAGGTGAAAGCTACCATCTAGATGGTATTCTCAGAGATACACCACAAGTACCTACCCACTGCATATTTGCTGACCAGGTTAACAGAAAATATTTTTTTTCCCAAAGGGAGCAGGAATTCCAACACAAGAAAACCCCAAATGAAACAGTTATTCAGTATTTAGCATTGTGGGAGAGCAGAGTCCCTTCTATATATCATTATCTGTGGGAGCGGGCAGAGGTGTGCTCGTACAGCTTCATGGAAAATTGTGACATGGGGGAATTTGATCAAACAGAAATATACTAACTTTTAGATGGTACCAAAAAGATCATCATCTTGCAGCAATATGATGCATCATGCCAACATTTTATGTCTTCTTTTCATTCTCTGTTTGTTCCTTCCATAATTTTTAAGGTAACGATTGATATTAATCAGCACATGCCCAGAGAAAGAGACCATTTTTGCTGGAACAAAAGTAGATTTTTGTGATTTGCTACCTGGAAAGATAAATCCATAATGTCAGCTTTTATAGCAGCATTGTGCTGTGCTGTATCCCAGCATTCCAGGCCAGTTTGCCAGCATTTCTCAGAGACATTTGTCCTGCGAGGTCTAACTTTACTTCAGGGGATGTGATTGTGAAGAGACAGTATTTTCAGGGTTTCTGGGCTGGCTATCCAGTAGTGTTAGTGCAATCTAATTTTTAACATGCTGTTGCAGAAATTGATACTGAAGAATTCCTAAGATGTGCTTTTGTGGCTTAGTTACTCTGTTATAACTAATCTCAAAGAGTAACATTTCGGCATGTGGAAGGTAAAGAACCTCTGTCAGCTTTTTCAAAAAAAGAGCTGAACTGTCTTTATCGTTATCAAATTCCTTAACAGTGAAGCTAATTAATACAACCAGACATTAATTTTCACAGGTTATTCCCTTATCATGTACTAAAAGCTCTCCACGGTCAACTTCCAAGCCCCCAGGTTGATGCTGAGAATGCTGGCTCTGTGCTGCTGCTCTGTTTTTGCAGATGCAGCTGGAATGGCTGTGAGTGCAGCACACCAGTTTTTTAGGCCCGCATCCTTCTTTGTCACTATAACTTTATCAGAGGCAGAGGGTGTTTGTGGAGAATCCAGGGAGCCAGACTGCAGGGTAAGGTCAGTGACACTGTGGTGCTGCTAGAGCTTTGGAATGACTGAGAGAAGGCAGGGCATGAGGATAGCTGCCACTGCTTATGGTTTAGCTTGGCTGGGGTGATGGAGCTGCGAGGGTTTGCTAATAAGAGAGTAAGAATGCTCTTCAGAGACTTTGTGACTGGGATTAGCTCCAAATCCCGCTGATGCCCTTTATAACTACTTCAGCACCACTGGAGAAATGTTTTTTGGGTCTGAGATAAGTTCATCTGCATATCTATGGCATCTGCTCCTGTATTGTTCTATACATACTGGGGCTGGCAAAATTTCATTAATTTCAGGGCTGAAGACTCAGGCAGCTTGTCAGAATCTGGTATCTGCTTTTCTTGGGTGACCTCTGGCATACGGAAGTTTTCTGTTTGTTGGTGGAACCAAGTGATAACATTCCTCTGTGGGTAGTGAAGGGCTTATTTCTCCTTCATCATTTCCATTTGTGGTTTTATCAACCTTGCTTGACTGAAAGAACGTTGAAATGCTAAATATTGCCTTGTAAAATAATTTGAATATGAACATTTTTTTTCTTTCCCCTCTGCAGTCAATTCATCTTCACTAAATCTTTGTGCAGATGTCCAAAGCATTGTACAATAGCATTGTAAAGTGCATTGACTACCATAATTAGGTGATTGACTTCTTTCCTGGAAAACGGTTTCTGTGCTCTCAGTCATGTTTTAAATTAATGCTGGCAATAATAAGTAAATATTGTTAACACCTCAACACTTTATATATAGTATATTTGTAGTTAATTTGTTTTGTTTTGTTTTAAACAGGATTTATCTGGGGAAGGCTACAGAGACACTATTGGTGATGAACACTTTCATCTAGAAGGTATTTAAAGAACAAAATTTTTTGGTTAATATAAAGGGCTATTGAAGTGAATTAGTGAATAAATAGTGTGAGAACACATATACTGAGAATGCAGTTCTTGATCTACTGGTGTGTCATTTGCCTGAAAAAACTGTTAAGATGGAAATAGGGTATTATTTCTCTATCAGCTACGACTAGTATTGAAAAAAGTCACCCAGCTGAACCACAGGGACCAAATGTTTTAATTCAAGCTCTCACCATTTTCTCCAGGTGCTTCTTTTGACATTGGTAGCAGTGACGAATGTCACTGTCCCTGACAGAGGTGGCAAATACAGTGAGTGAAACTGTTAGCACTGGGTTATGTGAGACGCTGCACTCCCTTCTGGGTTACACAAACCAGCTTTAGAAACTCCCACGTTAATTTCTAATAAGGACTAGAGACTCCTACTCAGCACATTTTTCTTGAATATGAATGGAGTCATTATTGCCTCAGACAATTTCTCTTTCCATCTCTTCTCCTCGTCTGTGATCAGGCAGTTGAGATGGAATCATTGCTGTGGTGGGAAGGACCTTTGGTGCCTGTGAGTTGGATGCTGTGTTCTGCCAGAGAATACATCCGGGGTCCCTTGAGCTTCAGGGACAAGTGGGGGTTCATGAATGGAGCAGATTAATTTGTTGCTCATTCCTTTCAAGGAAATGAGACTTCAGAAACCCTCTAGTACAACAAGTGGTTGCGTGGGCTGTGTGCTGGATTTATATTATACAGTAGTGGAAACAACATGCCCAGTTTATTTGGAGCAATGAACCATGTCAAGCTTAATCTGGAAGTTTCTATCCTTTTATAATCCAATCATTTGTTTCTGGTGTTAGAAGCTTTTGTATAAACCGAACATGAAAGATTCTCTGTTAAGAATATCTGCCTTCCAGCTCCTTACCTGTGCAATGTGTTAATACACCATGGTTCTTGGACTCCAAGTTTCTCTCATCTGTAGTTTACAAAGACTGTGTGTCTTGTATGTGCTGTAACATGGGAACTAAATTTCAGCCAGTGCTTGTAGGCTACTGTTAATCACAAAGGCAAACTGTACTTGCCGTGACGGAGTCAGTGTTTGTGGAGTGGTTTTGTATTGAACTTAACCACAGTTTTCCAATCTCACCTTAGCAGGACACAATGCTGATAAAGGGTAGGATTTTAATTTTAGAATTATAGGAGAAACTAGTTCAGACAGGATGTTAAATGTCAGCAAGATGAATAATTTCATTTTCTTTGTCTCATTCTGTCTTTCCTTGCCTCTAATTATTTCTTTCTTTGTTGTGTAGCATTATCTTGCCTAGCAAACATAATGTTCAATATCTAATATTTTCAAACTAGTCAGCAGCAAAATTCTTTTTATTAGAGTGTAAAACCTTTTAGGTAACTGTTATTTCAGTCTTTCAGCAGTTTCACATTATTACTTCCGAGGAGTCCCATTTGTTATGAAGTAGATGAGTAGTGGAGACCAGATTTAGATACCAGCAGTGGTCCATCCTTTGTGTGCTGTCACCAGGGAAGAGCTGTTCTGTGGCACCTTTCCAGCTGGGAGGAAGATGGCTGTTCCCACCCAGTGCTCAGGCAAATGCATGCAGGTTGTCAGAGCTTGCTCCTCATCCCTTCTGCTCTCAGATCTCCAGGCTGTGCTTTCCACGCTGGGGGCAGTGTTAAGGACTTCCTGTTTCATTCAGATATTGAAAATCTTATAATTGTCAGACAATACTACAAGCATTGTGTTAAAGCATCCTTTTTGTGTAACTTTATACTTTTTACTTGCATCATACTTTAATGATTGTGCTAGTACTCGCACAAAATTGTGATATTAGATAAAGTGAAGCTGAAACATGATTTGAGATCTTTGATAGGACACAGCTTGAATTCTGTGTAGCTTAAGTACAAGATGGCAGCTGTCGTTCCTCTTCTCTGCATAGAAATGTTTTTGTGGGAAAGTGTAATTAATACTCTAGAACATAGATTAATCTTTCCATCTAAAATAGTTGTTCTGCCTTTATTTTGCTGCCTCATGATCTTTACATATGTACTGGTATAACACATGTGCTGCATGATTATATGATCCTGTGTTGTAAGATAACATCAAAATCACCAACAGCTTCAGAGACAGGGATCTGGAACTCAGAAAATCATGGACTAGACTAAGCTCAGAGAGGACATGAATGGCAAATACCATGCTCTACCAAATACCGTGCATCAGTGAACTGTATTCTGTCTTCATAGATACATGGTAGGGATGAAACAGAAACATTTCTCAGATTTGCAAAAAAAGCACAGCAAGTGCTACATTTCTGGTTTGGGTGGGGAATGTTAGAGCCTTCGCTCTCAGGAACTTTACTGGAGAATAAATCTGAGTTCTTTAGAAGACTCTCCCTGAAAAGACAAAGTAGCAATAAGAGAAATAATTGAATTCCTTATTTTGTTTTACATAGCCAAGTTCATTACCTTTTTTTTCCTTCCCTCTCTTTTTTTCCCCCTCTTAGCTGTCTGAGCAATACAGATAAAAAGAACTCTCTTTGCTGGATTTAACTTCTGTGTTGTTATGTAAAGCTTGATCAAATCCTTTCGTCTTAACAGACTTAACTGGCCAACAGCAAAAGGCTCGGGATTCTGGGATTAAGATTGTATTTGGTAAGAAGACTGGTGCATTAGTGCTTTCTTTTGAACTATACAAAGAACAAAGTAAACATCAAAAGCATTAAGCCATGAGAGCGGATTGTTGACTCAGTGTTGCTGCATGACAAGAGGTTAGAACTCAGTAGCGGCAACTCTGTTTATTGAGCGCTATGCAGGGAGAAACGGTTTGACCAGCATTGTCTATTATATCCACCACCTGCCTTTGATTTTGCTGCTGGGCAAGTCACTAAATTGAAATTTTTTGGATTTTCTCTTATGTGGTCAGTGATTTCCTTAGATAAGAGACACCAATGGAAACCTCAGTCTCATATGACTCTTACTCTGTTTTCCATCTTCCTCTTTCAATAATAACACAGCAACTGGGCATGCTGGGTATAGGTTCTGTAGTGGATTCATTTGCATCTTGCATTCCAAGTGATTTCCCACTGTGTTTCAGAGCCTTCCATTTGCCAAACTTGGAGCACTTGAGCAATCTGCTGTGGCTGTGTAGGAATGTCTCACTCTCGAACTTCCTTGTCCCCCAGTTTCTGCACAGGAAGGATGTGCTTCCAAACCCTTCACATGTGGGGTAAAACAGCTCCCAATTTCTCTTCTTGTCCCTAGCTAGAGTAATGGGTTGCCAGAACCAACCAGTGACTAGGGGTGGCTCTGGAAGAAGTCACAAAACCTAGCACAGACATGGGGAGATATTTTCCATTTCATGTTGGTGGAGAAGCTAAAATGGCAGGCAGGATTTGAGTGCAGAACCAAACAGCAAGTCCCTCTTCTGCCATGGAGACAAGCAGGTGGTTCAGAAAGGTATCTGCTATTTGTGTACTCAGTAATAACATCCAAGTTCTCCCTCAACTCTTCTAGGCATAAGTAAACTTCTAATGAATTGTTCAAGAGTCCTGCTCTTGTTTTTCTGAACCTTTTTCATCTCCTTTCCCTGGACCTTTTGGGAATTTTTTGCAGCTAAAGCTTCTAGACCATGAGAGCTTTCTTGTCTTGACCACTCCTTGTCTTTCTGAAATGAACTGGGGTTTCTCCATCTTGTCACTACTGCAACATTTAAAAACTTTTCAGAAAGTTCAGCTCAGGAAGGAACTCCTGATGCAGTCCTCTGATGCTGACTGATTGTATAAAGGGATGATTTCTTCCTTGTCCCAGTACAAGCTCTTTGGAGCCCCGTGGAATACAGCTGCCTTTTGGAGTTCACAGTGAAGTCCTGAGCTTCACCTTGATACCTAACCTATGGTCCCAATTATTTATGCAACAGTGTGATTTCTCATGTCACTGTTCTCTTGAAAAGTATGACCTGAGTATTTCTACTAATCAGAAATCTTGCATCTCTTGAGATCAATCTAGTCCTGTACCTGCCAGAGGAACTGCCTCTTACATTGATAGCAATCTGTTCCCTGTTTCATTTGTCAGCCGAGGGTGATGTCTTGATTATTATTCTCTCAGCAGAAGACTGGAGAAGATCCAAGCCTTCCTGGTGCCTTATCTGAACATGATATCCAAAGTCCTGCTGAAAGCAGTGACAGAGCTTGGCCTGAATCAAGAAACCCAATTTTTTCTATGTTTCTCAAGACAGATGTATCTAAATCCCTAGATGTAAAATGTTCTCTTTTCTGGTACCAGAAAGGACAAATTATTCAGGTCATCTTTCTTGCCCATTAATGTTAGAAAGCCCTCCAGCAGAGTTCAAAGCACATGTTGTTGCTGAAAGAAAATCTAGCAGCTCTGTAAAAGAGCTACTTGTTGCACTTTTCACATATTTACAAGCCATTATGGAATTTTTAAACACGCAATTAAGGCATTCTGTATTCAACAAAGCAGAAAAGTAATTAATTCTATTCTTAACATTGTTTTATGTTTTTCAACTTTTTGCTAGTGTGTGCAGTCTGTCCTTCACATCTTCATCCCCAGCATCCAGGGAATCTGTGGTCAAGGGGGAGCTGAGGTGTGGTCAGCAGTGTTGCAGCATGAGGAATTTGTTATTTTTGACTTTTATAAGAACCGATAAGCAAACAAGGAACTAATAGGGAAGAATGACCTGGTGGTTTAAGGCTGCTGATCTTAGGCCCAGCACTGACAGCCTGCCTGAACCACCCCAGCTTCACATGCTTCCCCCTCCACACTGCTCCCAGACATCCCAGTGATGGGAGCACGTTGGCTTCCAGGTGGGTGCTTCCCTTTGCTGGGGCTGCAGCGTCAGGGGAGGCGTGGGGGAGCGTCCTTCCCCACTGCACCCCGCAGCAGGGCTGCTCCTGTGTGAGGTGACTCCCCCTTTCCTCTCTCTCTCTCTCTCCATTCAGGACAGATTCAGTGAAGGCTTTAGTTCCTAGAGTTATTTTAAAGTTAGTAATTGGAAGGATATTTGCTGGGTTGTCAGCTCAGAGCAAGGGTGGTAAGTTATGGTACTTGTGCCCAAATTGTTTATAAACTTGTCAGCAAAGGAGAACTTGAACAAGCATTTTAACTAGTTTTAGCTAACCTTCTACTCACCTGGGAGACACTTTTTACCATACTTTGTTAATGTCTTAACTCTAGTAAATTAATCTATTGTTCTAGGCTGAGTTATGAATAAGTAATAAAAGGCAATTATTTCAAATTGCATTCCTCTCTCTAGTTAATGCTCTCAGTTGTGATAGTTATTTATTTATTTTCTAAAGCTTAACTCATTTTTTGTATTTTATATACATTAAATTCCAGTGTATTTATAGATTGTGTCTTGCACGTGGGCAAATTTGCTTTTTGTTGGCACCATTGTTATTACCTGTATAGTACTATTGATGCAGGCTTGGTGCTTTGCAGAAAATGATGGTCTCTTCTCTCTCAGGTTCTTAAACAAAATATCTATTTATCCCTGACATTGCAAATAGAATGTTAATAATTCTACCTTAGAAGTGCTGTTGTGGTCAGCCTTCTGGGATGTTATAGGGGAACTCTGCATTTTAATGACTTGTCGCTAATCCTATGCATTTACCGTAGATTTGCTATGCACGAGTGTGTGCTATGTGATCACCTCAGACTGGTGATCACTTGCTCACTGGCTGTATTTTTTTCAGCTCTCAAGAGGTTTCTGCTGTATCCTTTCCTACTACTCAATATGACATGAAACAACCCTGAAAAATGTCTTTGGCCACAGGGTGACCCACTGGCACCAGCCACCAGTATGTGACAAGCAGCAGGTCCCTGCTGAGGCTGGCAGCTGATAAGCTGGTTACTGTGCACTGGAAGGAGCAGCAAAGGACGTGGGGGTGTGGGGAGGAAGGAGCAGTGGAGAGTGCCAAGAGAAAACTGCTTAGTTTGGCAGTTAGAATAAAAGTCACCAAAGAACATGAGACTGGTAGGATTAGCAGAAGTTTTCCTGTGGTTGTGCACAGATCCAGGAAATTATAAGAAGCAGGTAGGCTGCTTGCCATGAGTGGGAGGAAAATCTTACGGCATGAGGCACTTTAAAAAAAAAATTAAAAAAAATATAAAATTGTACAAGTGTTTCTTAACATTAGCTGTTCCAGTTGAGGGGGGTTGGTATTTGGATCAGAAGCTTTTACTTCTAGAGCTGCTGTTTCAAGTGCAGCCAGGTCAGTAGTGATGAAAGACTGTTGCCATCCAACGGTTGCCCATGGCCTGTGTGTAATGAGTTAGTGGTCTCCAGGTGTTTCCAAATGAACCTTTACAGTGTGTCTAACAGCTCCCATCCATTCTGGCAAGCAGAGCACAGAAAGGCAGTGAAAAGTGGGCTGTTAGGACACCTCAGAGGGTGAGCTTTCCTCCTCACACTGAGCTGCTGCTGTGTGGAGGGCGTGTGCTCTCCTCCCCGTGTCCTGCGTGTTCCCTGCACAGAGTGTGTCACTCTCTTTAGCTGACATCCCACCAGCTCCTACTGGTGCTGCCTAACAGGCTGTGATAGGTGATGTGTTTTGTCTATGGGTTGAGAATGTTCTGGGTTATAATCCTTTGCATTAGCCTGGGAAGATCATACCTACTATAAGTAGTAGTTTGACATCAATCTCTGTGTTCAGATCATTCTACACAGCAGGAAAGTTTTTATAGTGACCACAAGCAAGTTGCATGTTGGTTCAGGAGCACCATAGCAAGGCTGAGACTGGAGCTTGGGATTTTCTGCAACCATGTCCCTTAGGATGTGACAGAGGGAGAGAGTTACAAAGTACAGTACACAAGAAAGCCTTCCAAACTTACATGTGGTCTATATTCTTTATGATGACTGAAGAAAGCCAAATGATAATGAAGAAGCAAACAAGCACCTCAAAAAAAGCAAAGAGTCAATCCTTAATGAATATCTTAAATATGGAAAGATTTAAAATAACATTATGTGCGTGGTATTTATAATAATACTGGTTTTGCACGTTCTTTCCATCTGCCTAAAACTGCCAACTTCTCCTTCTTCCATGGAGAAGCTAATGTTCTTCCTGAGTGGTCATTTAAAAATAATTAATTAACAATAAGAATATTCTTTGATTCTCAGCTCTGGGGTAGTTTGCTAGGAGGCAAAAAGTCACCTGTTGAAAAATCTATGTCTACAGATCTCTCAAGCTGCTTCTCTTGTAGTGTGTGAGAGCCAGACCATCGGGGTGCATGCAGGAAGCAGAAGAATCAAAGGCCAAAAGGTCGTAGCTCAGGGAGATCTCATCAAAGGCAGGAGGGCTCTTGGATTTGCCTTTGGCATCCCAAAGGTGAGCGAGGCATCGTGGTGGACCTTGGGCAGCAGATTGTCAGCACCCAGCAGGTTGCTCATGCCGGTGAGTGAAGCTCGATGGAAGGTACCCTGCAGCAGGACTGAGACAGGGCTGAGAAATGAGTGCCAGGGATGTGAGGCTTGTGGTCTGTGCTTGTGGCTTGAAAGGGCTGCCCAAACCTGCCCTCAGTTCCGGGTGCTCACCGAGTGTGGGCTCGCTGCTCGCTCGGGCTGGGCTGGGTCACAGCGGCACTGGGTGCGGAGCGAGGCAGGCTGTGCACAGCTCTGCTCCAGCTGCCCAGCCTGTGGGCACACCCGCCAAACCCTGACCCGCCCGCGGCTGGGTCACCGCTGCCCAGGGCTGTCCTGCTCTCCTGCCTCGGCACAAGCTCGGATGTGCCATGGCAAAGCGACAGACTCTGGCGTACCTGTGAGAGAGCTGATCCCGCGTCTGTGGTCCGAGATAAAGCTGCGTTACTGTACATGTGCAGCAGTACAGTAACGTACTTGAACTTTGCCCCGGGACATCCACCACCAAGAACAAAGAATGAAATATGGGAACAAGTCAGGAGTTTGAAAACAATCTCTCTGGAAACATGATGAATACCAGTGGTTTCATTTATTCTGCTTGAACAAAGATCTTTTTCTACTTTTAATTTCCCAGCAACGATTATTACCAGTTATTTTTCTTGTAGCTTTGACCACAGTTCATGGAGGTTTTATTAAACATGTTTTTGAAAAGTGAGTCAAAATGCCATTCTTCTCTGACTCTCTTGTGACTCTCTCTTTTCTTTTCCTTTTTTTTTCCTATTTTTTTTTAATCCATGTGAAGCTAGTGCATATTTCCAGTCAAAGATTTTAGACTAGATAATACTCTCATGCTGGTGTCCATAGAATTATTCCAGTTTTTTTCCTTTATAATTGAAAGAGGTTTTGGCCTGTGATATTTCAGAAGACAACATATTTGTTTCAGATCTCTTGCCTTTACATGAAACACCACACTCATTTTTAGCTCATTTTTAGAAACCTTGAATACTCCATTTAATAGGCAATATGTCCTGCTGCAACTCCCAAATATTCCTGATGTTGCAGGTTTTCTTGTGTCTCACTGACCTGTGCCAGCGCCAGGCAACTGAGCTTGAGCGCTGCCTTTGCTGGGGTTTTGGTGGCTTTCTGCAAAAGGTTTCTGTTCAGATCCCATGTTCTGTTAAGGCCCTTCTCTCCTGCCCATAGGGATTTCAAATCCCTGAGTGTCTCATGTGTGGACACACATTATGACAGGATGAAACAGTTCTTGCATTTCTGGGACTGCATTTAGGAGCTGTTGTTTTATACAGATGGCCTGCCTGATAGATGCAGAGTTAGAACTCTGACCCTTGGGCTGGCTAAGTTTAGCCACAACAACTCGCTGAGCCTTGCAAACACTCGAGTGTGGAGATGCAGAGCTGTGGAGGCAATTTCCATGACAAGCATGTTGCCTTGCCAGTTGCTGTTCCAAATTCAAAGTGTGTATCAGTCAGGGTGCTTTTGTGTGTTTCAACTCCACTTCTGCTGCAGTAGCTACAGAAACCCAAAGTTTTACCTCACCAGGCAGAACAAGTGCCCTTTGTTACCTAGACAGATTACAGGTTTTTCTAAAGTCTGCTCTTCATAAAAGCCCAGCTTGAACAGTGGAAATTCTGACTTGCCTCAGATACTGAGGAGACTTTTATAGTTTCAAGTAGCTCCAGGGTTATATTTTAAAAGTTGAATTTCATCACATGTTTCAAGTTTGGTGGAAAAAAAAAAAACATGATATTTTTAGCAGAAAAAAGTCTCCCCACACCTTTTTTCTTAACAGATGTTTCATCTCAATCATATCCAAACCTCAAAGCACAAGTAGCAGTCAACCTTATTCTCCTGTGGAGAAAGAGATAAAATGTCATTTGTTTGGAAGACAAGCTTTTTTTTGTAACCACAACTAGTTTGTGAGTAAAAGCAAATAATAAATGCAGCACTGTGGGGTTGTGGAAATGAACCTGAAGCAACATTTCTGCTCTTGAAAGAGCTTGGAGTCCAGCTGCTCTTGTTAGATGGAAAGTCCCAACCCCCAGTCTACCAAAAAAAATAAAACTACTAGCAATCAGTTTTTTCTTGCTTTATAAATCTGATCCAGCAATCCAGGTCCTTTCACCAATAAAATACGTCATCCAGAGTTCTCAACTTTGTACCAGAAAGGATTTAAAACTGTAAAGGTAACAGAAAGAGAGGAAAGGAATAGTAGTTGTAAACCAAAATATCCAGAAGTAAAAGAGCCACTACCCAAGGAATTTTCAGGGGGCTCTGGAGGAGGGGAGAGCATTTCTGTGCCTGGCAGCCAGGGCTGCGCTCAGGGCTCAGTGCTGGCACCGGAGTCGCTGAGGGAAGCCAAGGCAGCCCTGGACTCTGTGCATGAAAGATATTTTTAGGAGAGAGTTATAGTCCATCCTAAGGGTGTGGAGGCGTAAAGCTGAAGTGTGGTGCTGCAGACCCTTGTTTTGCTACCTCAGGGAGCCTTTAAAGAGAGTGGAGCCATCCAGGTGCGGCAGGACATCATTGGCAGAGTAAGGTTTGGTTTAATCTGCTCCCTGTGCTCCTGCAGGATGCCCTGGGAGCTGCCCTGTCCCAGGCACCTGTGCCCTGCAGGGACAGCTGCCCAGCTCCTTTAGCACATAGTTATTGCTGCCCAGATTTCAAAATGCTACATCTGAAGGTAAATTCACAGTGACAGTGTCCAGGAGAATATTACAGGATCTTCCATCAAAGGGGTTGCTCAAAGTGGGAAGCTGAATCTTGAGTTGCAAACACGTGGGCTCTCTGTAGCAACAGGATGGGCTGGCTCCTCCTGAAAGGGTGCTCCAAATCATGCTCCAAACCATCTCCTCTTCTGTGTTTGAGCGGTATGTGGGCTTCCATGTCTGGCTGAGGTCTTTAGGCTGTGCTAATTAACAATGGTGAGCAGATACCTGCCTTTGCTCTGTGGGAATTGTTTCTCTGATGAGATCCTGTATATTCTCCAGACTTCAGATGGTTGGGTCAAGCCCTGGTGAAATTTATTTCTCTGCATGTTTAGCAGCATGTGATGCATCACCTCAGTACCATTCCTCACCCATGCATAAATATGAAAAGGGAAAGAGACGTGCACATGTATATGCTGGACTAATGTTAATCACAATAATGATTTTCTCTTGTTTTGTGGATCAGTCTCCATTCTCCCCCTCCTTCTCAGAGTAATATGTAGGGCTGTGAGGATGGGAACACTGAGCCTACTACTGAATACTAACTATTAAAGTGTTGTCAGATGTGTAACTAATTCATCACAGCCAAAATAATGTTACAGTATGGGTCAACATTACTCTCTATAAAAAGTTAGCTCTGTGAGGGTCAGAGTGACATTCATCCTCATGGGAAGCAATTCTGATTAATTGAATATTACAGTTCAGGTACCTTTAGAGGCCCTGTTATCACAGCAAAGGTGGTAGAAACACGGTTTTCTTATTGAACATCTAAGTTGGATGGGAGCGAGTTAATATCAAAGCCTACATTATTAATAACATTACCTACTCAGTCTTCATTTGAATAAAGGGTTATGCAGGGGCTGGGTTTTTTCTTCTTTTTCTTCCCCTGTGCATCTCAAGGGGAAAAAAATCCAAAGAGACAAAGACAAAGGAAATTTAAGATAGAAAATCCTATGTGAACCCGCATGTCTGCAAGTTACACTGAGAATGAATTTTTAAAAAGCAAAATTGTTACCAGTTACTAACCAAAATCAGTGTAGGACTATCTTTAGAAAAGAGAGGTCTTTTTTCTTTTGTTTTAAGTCACAAGTGATCAGTTGATGTCCCCATCTGTCCCTGTTCAGTAACAGAATTCAGCACTTCACAAGCCCATTCAGAGCCCCAGGGACATATAATACTGTAAGAGAGTGGTGAGGGCTCCATATGACAGTGACAGTTTTCACTTAAGGAACACTTACCCACGTTAAATGATACAACAGATTGCTTTCTGCTCAGGAGGGTTTTGATATGTCCACGGATCAAACAAAAATCCTGCTTCTACAGTTATCATCCTGAACTATTCTGACCAAAGCTTGTGGAGATTCTTCCTGTTTTCATGTTCTCCTCCTTTCTTTTTTTCTTTTTTTTTTTTTTTTTTTGAGATAGGGGTGTGGAATGAGAAATGATCTTCTTTGATCTCCAATGAGGAAGGAAAAAAAAAAAGACTGTTCTGTTCAGGCTTTTGGCTAACACAACAAACAGTGTTTAAAATTTAACTTTGCTTAATTAATTAGTAATTCTGTTTAGTGCTGTCTGATCTTCATCCAAAAGGTATTTTGAAGCTTGAGAACTGAACATCAAAGTGTATTGGGTGAAGATGGTCAAGTAAGGCATTTAATCTGGCAGTTTCTGTTGATGAAATACAGCCAGTTGCGGAGCTAATTGGAAAAGGGAATCATATTCTGGCAAAATTTAGCAAACTCCCTCCCTTTAGCAAACTCACTCCAGAGAGAGTGTGAGAAATCTAGGTTTAGTGTTTAAGCATGTATGAGTTACACCCTAGCTAGCAGAGAGAGACCATATTGTCTTTTGTATCTGCATCTTTAGTACGCAACTTTTTTGAAAGGAAATAGTAAAAAAATCCATCCCCTTCTCCCCAACATAACAGCCAAAAAAAAAAACCCCAAACCACCAAACCAAAAAAGCCAGACCTAGACAGAAACCTGTGATTCTGCATCAAAGCTTGGAAATACTTCTACTTGGAAATGTCAAATTTTTGGGATTGGCAGAAGGAATTGCACCTTTAAGGGACGTGTTGCATAGACCTGGTGTTGCACAGACCTGTGAGTTTGACTAAACTTTATTCAAGAGAGAAACTGTTTCCTGAGTGAATTTCAGTTTAGCTGTTCCTCAGTGTCCTAGTGGTGTCTTGTCAGTTAGAACCATGCCTGAATATTTAAAACATATTTTGGTTTTCTATTTTTGTTGGGTTTTGTATTGCTTTGGGATTTTTTTCTTTTTTTGCAAGCTGTCACAAGGTCTGAGTCACTGTCCCTCTGCTCTGTCTCCTGGTCAGACGCTGGCAGTAGGTCTTGTGACACTGTGACTCTTTTCCCCCCCCATGGTGTGCAAATGAACCTTTAATTTGTGTTGTGACTGTCAACAAGAAACCACGAAATAGAAGAACATGACTTCTCTCTGTATTTTCGGGTTGAAATACCCATCCCAGATTGGTAGGAGGCACTACTAGTACAACTTCGTCTAAATTGGTTTTGACTTGTCCCACTGGATGTAAAATGGACAATTAATTTCCCTACAGTGAGTTTCAGAGAAGGCAGCTTGATCTTTGTTGTTTTGAAGGGTGTGTCTAATTCATGAGCTTCAGCTTTCAGACAGGGAAAGCTGAATACACACTTTTGGCACTGACCCAGGACGAGCCTGTTTTTCTGTGTGCTTGTTCTGGTGCCTGTGCAGCAGGAATGTTCCTCCCTGATCCCCTTCTCCCTATATTCATTTGCCCCTGGAGAAGAGGGCCTTTGCTCAAGCAAGGTTATCTCCATCAGGGATGTATTTCAATCAAATCAGCGGAATAAAACAAAGTGTGCTTAATGGGGGTGATGTTTCTTAAACCATGGCCTCCAGGAGAACTTAAAAGCAAAATCTGAATGTGAATGTAATTGTTAATTAAAGGACTTCTCCTTAATTTAGACTTTCAGACATGGTTGTTATTGCTCTGGTTGTTTCGCAGGCAGTGAGGAATGTCAGTTATGTTTGTCAAACCTGATTTGCAATGAAAAAAATGTTGGCAGAACCAGATAACTTAGACATCAGAGACCTCAGATATGAAATGAATTCTCTTTCTATCCCTTTGGTTCTCATAGTCTCTAAGTTCTGCTACGTCTGATAGATCTGTAAATTGGAAGGGAAACCCTTACCCTGTTGATGTCCATAGGAATTTTACTACTGAGCTTGGCCAGCTCTTTGACGCTCAGTTCCACCAGTCGAATATTGCTGCTGAAGTTCAATTTGACCTGTCATAGAAGTGCTTATGACTTCACCTCCTTGTCTTAATAGGTAATTTTTAAATTTTGCTTTTGTCCTACTCCCCCACAAGTCTCAGGTTCTAGTGTGTGGTTTGTTGTTCTTTTCCCCACGTACAGATAATTCTGTCCCTTTGCTTCTGGTAGTGGTTTTAAACAATTGCTATGGAATCCAGTCTACCCAACATGAGAGGAACCTATTTCACTTCAAAGGTTTGGTTTCATGTATGGCAGATGCTGACTTTCATAGGTGGCATTTTTGTCAGTTCTCCAGTTTTACCTTTACTCTGGTTTCTCTCAGTAATGACCCTGACATTAAGATAGGGTTAAGATGTCACTGGTAATGTCCAGTCGTAATTCACCACTGTGGAACTGCACAGCTTCTCCCATAGTTCTGTTTTTTGAATTAGGGTGATGCAACAATCACATAGCTTTTGGAATGGCTGTCCTTACAAAGAGGTTCTGAAGCTGTCTGTTTAGCCTGAGTTCTCCTAACTGCTGTGCAAAATTTGGAGTTGGTAGCCCGGACTTGGACATTCATGTGAGTTGCACCCTTTGATTCTGGCCTCAAGATCCTGTTAATCCATCCGACTAAAATGCAAAGTATGGTTGAAAACTAGAGTGAAGCTGTCCTTACTTTGAGAAGGCAGATCATTTGACAGAGGGCATGGTCCTTTGCTGGAATGAGCCACTGAGAAATGAGGGATGCCACACCACCTGAGTGAGAGTGAAAGTTTAAAATAGTCACTTTTGCACCTGAGTGCAGCTCTATTTTGGTGTTTTCTTTTTTCTCCCTTATTGTCAGATGCAGGATGGAGGCAAGGGAAAAATGTTTTTTCTGCCTGAAGCTTACTATTCTAACCTCATTCAATACACAGCACAGCAATCAGTTTACCTCATTTCTGGGATATTTTGGTGATTCCTAAGGAGCATTTTGAATTATTACCCTCTTTCCTCAGACATGAAAAAAAACCTGAAAAAAAGACTTAATTCTTCTGGGATGAGTCTTAATATCTTTAAACTGGTGTTCATTCTATTGCTCTTTTCCTCCCCCTCTTCAATTATGCGCAATTGGGTGGTAGTAATTAACAATTGTAGGGAGAAACATCTGCTAGTACACTTAAGCCAGTCAGTTTGTTTTTCGTGAAAGAATGGTATTTCACAATTTTTCCGAGTTAATATTTTTCCTTTATTGTCTTTCCAATTTCAAATATTGTCCAGACGTATTTTTATAGTGTCTTAAGGTTATAGAAGTGAATACAAGACCATTAATAATGAACAAGAAAAGAACATAATAAAGAAAACATATGCAATATTTCAATTCATGAAACATTCTGTTAGGGAACATTGTTTTTGAGAGCATATGGTTATTCCCATGAGAAGCAATACATATACTTCTTTTTCCCTCCAGTTGTGGATTCCCACAGCAAGGGTATGTTTCTCTGTGCGTTTGTTTGTGCAGCACGTTCTTTTTGTCAGGACTTGTTATCTGAGCAGGGAGGTAAGTAAGTATTTTTGCACAGATGATGCATTGTGTGTAGACCTATTTCTGATGGCCTAGACTTTGGAAACTCAAGTCTATTAATTCTCCACACTCCTTTGAGATAGCTATCTTGTCTGGTCTAGTTTAATATCATTGGCAGAGCTGAAAGGAAGTTCACATTGTGAATATATCTGAACCTTGGCATGCGGCTTGCTGGTGGATCTCTGTTTACAGGCTGCCAGTTTTAACTGTCCCAAGCAGACATTCTCGTTTTATTTATAAGTAGGCTCTGCATGTGTTTGCATCCCTCATGAAACTGAGCACATGTCAATAGTCAAAACTAAGTATAGCAGCAAGATACCAAACACTTCTACTTCTCTTCTCAGACAAAACAGTACGTATTTTTAAATGTTCACTGGGTTTGAGTAAGGCACATGGGGATATATGCACAGACACATTATTTGATCACTTGTAAATACTATTTTAGTATCTCCATATTGCCCTTTAAAGTTTCCTCAGCTAGATTTCATTTTTCTTTGCTGAATGAAGCTTGACATCAGGATGAGATCACCAGATTTCCCCATTTCATCTGGGCTCCAAAATGAGTAACTGATTTCAAAGGATAATTCCCTGGAGCAGCAAGGCCAATAAGTTCTTCAGATCAAAGGTCAGCAAAGCTCAAAGAGGATAATTTCTGGCATACAGTATTTAAACCCTCCCAAGGAGTGTACTGCAAGATGTATCCCCTCCTTCCCCAATAGTTGAACTCTTGTTTTTTGAGAAGACTAATTTGTCAGTGCACATTTTTTCCTCTGTTACATAAATTATGCATTAAAGTGAAAGCTTCCTATCTGAACGCACAAGCTGTACATCCAGAAAGGTTGTTAACCGTGCCAGGGGAAGGGCTGCTCCTGAAAGCAGAAGGTGACTGTGCTGTTCCTCTCTGAAGCCCCTGGTGGACTGGAGAGCTCTGGTGCTCTATGCACATGCCAGTGGCTTTCAGCACAGTGCAGCAGTGTGGTGATGAGAAGGAGGGAATGCTCTCTAAGACACTTTGTTTTGACAGAAAACCCAACAAACAGCGCTGTGGCAGAGAAGAGTCACCTTGTGCAGGATCTGCCTCACTGTGCTATGCCTAATGCAGTCTGCCATGCCATTGTCATTTGGGGTGCTGACCCTCAAAGATAAAAGACTACTGTAGAAGTCTTTTGGCCATCATGTGCTTTTAAACATGTGAAAGAATGGCTGATAACAGGAGCAGATTTTTTTTCCAAATGGCTGTTCACTGTCCCAGTGAAGCTAGTGGTCATACCAGCCCAGCTTTCCTTTATTTTACATTCCCTAGAGCAAGATTCTGAGGGATTGCAAAAGCCTCTTTTACAGAAGTTTCTGTCAGGTTATAACTGTGCATGTGAAGAACCAGTCACTGGTACAGATGGGGCAGTGAAAATCTAGGGGTGTGTCTAATAGCTATGAAGAACCACTATCAGTGTAACTGTCCTTGTTATGAAGGCCCAGGTTACCTTTTCATTTCTTGTGGATTTTAGAATGAAACAGCAAAGCTGGACTAAAGTAGATAAACAAATGTTGTCTTTTGTTGTATGGGGGTCTTTTTGTGGCCTTACCTTTGAACTTCCAGGAATGTTGGGTTGTATTTATGGGCAAAGTGAGTATGAAGCAAATGGCACTTTGTCAGATACACTTCAAAATTATGTATTGGAAATAATACTTATCTTAATACCTGTCTTACCTATGATAAACACTATACAAAAACCTCCTAAGAAACAGTCCCTGCTTGTCCAATAACAATGGGTTAAAAGAATCAGGGAAGAAACTGCTGTGAAGCAGCTTTGTCTTCCTTTGTCTGACCTTCCTACTTGGCTTATTTGGTGTAAGGAATCCAAACATGACTTGGAATAGAAATCAAAGTATATCAACATGTCAGTATGTGTATAATAAACACCATTGCATTGGTACAATGCAGATTACATGTGTGTGTGTGTTGGGAAGCTGGTATTAGTATAACATCAAAACCACCAGTACGTATCAAAGTCAGGAAATTCCCAAGGTCAGGATTTCTACTTTATTCCCCTTCTTTACTGCACATCCATCTTGTGTAGCATACCACAGTTTTGAAAACAAACAAGCAAAAGTAATACAATAATGTTGAATTTAAACAAATAAATGAGGCTCTGATATGTATTGCAGTGTGACAATGTGAATGTTGTGGCAGAATTCTGGAATTTCTAAGAGTATGAAGCTATGGTAGTGGCAGTTGTGGGAGTTTTTTGCATGGGGTTTTGTTGTTGTTTGGTTAGTTTTTTGAAGCTAATTTTTCTATTTTAAACATGAAAGTAAGTCCTGGAAAATGGCTATTAAGAGAGTATCTTAATTTCTAGCATGTTAGTGACTTGCTTTCCTGGCAGAATGGTTGGGAGGCAGCTCAGCAGTGTAGAGCACCAGGAGAGCCAGTAAATCCAGTTTGAAACAGGTCACCCTGAACTGGAGGGGATCATGTCACCTTTT
Source organism: Oriolus oriolus (assembly GCA_013400235.1). Lineage (NCBI taxonomy): Eukaryota > Metazoa > Chordata > Aves > Passeriformes > Corvidae > Oriolus > Oriolus oriolus. The sequence goes on from VXBT01011472.1 coordinate 996,835, forward strand.
TTGTAAGGAATCTGACTTGATTGAACTGGCACTTAATGAGATACTACTTACAAAGGCATCCCCAAGAAACAGTTCCTACATAGCCTTAGGATAAAGGCTTTGGGTAAATGCAAGTGCTGCAGTGCAAGAGAAGAAAATGCTGACTTTAGGACCCGTGTTCATGCAAGGCTTGATTTTGGGGAGTTGGAAGGATTGCTGCTATACGTAATGGAGTATGGGCATAATGTTGGCAGAGGTGTGTGGATGTGTAAAAAATCATGTCTGAAAGTCTGAGAGTAGGGTTAAAAAGTCTGTGTATATTTTCATAATGCTAATGAAGATAGAATTAGTTTTCTTCAGATATAGGGTTTCATCATGTGGGAGGCTGAATGCCTCCTTTTGCAGGAGCCAAAGCTATTAAGTTCTGGGCATTTGTCTTTTAATCCACGTGAGAAGCATATGTCTTTCTGTTACACATCTGATATATGTTATGATATGTTGTGATAGATATTAATATTGATGCTCTTTATGAGTGCTATTGATTTATGCGAGTGCCTGATGTTTTAACTTGAAACTTGAGTGAAATATGCTATTTCATGCATTGAGAAAATGCAGCTTAACCTTTTTGACAGGTAGTGTTACCTTCTTGGAAGGTACTAAGCTTTGTGTGTGTTTGAAGAGTGAAACTGGAACAGAATGAGGACTTTATTTCAGCTTCATTACTTCACTCACTGCTGGTGAATGTGATGGGTTTTTGCAATATGTCAGAAACTTTCAATATTTTGCAAATCATCCAACTTATTTGCAGTAACACTTCTGCTATTTTATATTCTCATAATACTATGTTTGAACTTCCTGTGACTCTAGTGATGTTTGTAGGAGAGGCTGTGTACCAAAAGCTGTTGGTAGATTGTCTGCTGAAATTATCCCAGATGTGTAGTGAACACAAAAGCAAATCAAGTATAATGATCCTCTCATACAAGTTTCCTGATATCAATTTCACCCTAAATATAAAGACAGATTTGCAAATATGAGACTGCTTTGACATTTCCTTATAAGCATTTTTTCTTAAATATGCTTTTCGCAGTGGCTTTGCCTCCGGAGAAGACAGATGGAGTTTGCAGTGGAGATGAAAAGAAAGCAGAAAAAGAAAGTGACACACGCACAAGTTCCAAGAAGCAACTGAAATTTGAAGTAAGTCCTTTGTATTTTAAAGTTTCACTGTACTGACATAATTATGGTAGAAAAATAACCTGTGGACCAAAGAGTGTCATCTGATGCATGTTTACTGCTCCCAGTGTTTGTAATGGGTACGGGAGGCAGCAGAACTGGCACAAATCAGTGCCTTACTACTGGTGCTCCTTATGAGGTGATTAGTGACATTTATTTCCAGGTTTGGAGAGAATCAAATGATGATTATTTCTCTGCAGGATGTGAAATGTATAGTAAGAAGAAGCTTTCAGTTTAACCCTTTATATGTTATGCCAGCTACCATATTATCAAATCATTAGATTGACTTTCATGGGCTATTGCACTTGGTTAAATCTGCCTGATGTACAAGATGCTTGTGAAAGCTTCTGCAATGATTGCTCTTCTGTGTCCAGGTTTCCAAAGTGGAATAACCCTGACCTGCTACATGGGAAATCCATCTGATCACATGGCAGGAGGAGAAGGAGGGTGATCAGTCCTATGGGCTATTTTGTTGTAGACTTAGAAACATCATGTAACTTCCAGATATTGTGTGTAGTTGGCAGATTTTGTTTCTGTAGGGAGTGTTTTCCTAAATATGAGCATGGAAGTGTGCAGTCATCTGGCTAGTGGGTTGTCTGTCTTGGTGAGGAGGAAGATATTCTGGTACCAGCGAGAAACAGCACAAATATTCATCTCTGCACTCCAGCAGATATGGCAAACTTCTGCCTTTCGGTGCTGTCAGGCTCTCTAAGTAATGAGCTTTGTGTTTCTTCAATTGCTGTTTAAAAGACCATGCAGCCACCTTGCAGCATGGCTCGAGTGTTCTTTTCCTTCTCAGCCTTCTTAGTCTGGTACAATTTATTAAATTTATTTTTCATTGTGTTAAAGCAGATTAGGGGGAGGTAGGTTTCCCATGGGTAGTTCAGGTGTTGCTTGTGTGCCTTCTGCGGGGAGGTGACTTTTACTTTTCCTTTTTTTTTTTTTTTTTTAATTGCACAGCTATAACTCTTTTTCTAGGCACATTTTATATTCTTCCTCGAGTAGCAGACATTTGCAGACAGGAAAGGCATGATAAATTGCAATTAACAGTGCCTTGACATTTGAACGTTGGAGGACACCTGTCAACATGGCTGGTGCCAGAGTAGCTGGAGCTCCACTGTACCAGCAAAGTCTGCATTTGTTCCCAAGTAGTTCTTGGCATGCCATAAAGGTTAGCACTTGGTTCTAGGCACCGTGACTAATGCAGGGAAGGTTTCCATGGCTCTTAACTAAGCAGAGCACATCCTCACGTAAAGATGTTATGTTAGGCAGTGTGGGACAGGGAAGTATTAATACGTGGCAAGAGACCAAGTATTGATATTTTTTTCCCTTGTTCTACAAATGAAAGTTTTCCAGCGATATAAGCTGGGAGCTGAGAGACTGGTAAATGCTTCAAAGGTAAAAAAGAATCAGAAACACAAGTGTTGCGACAAGAGGTCTAAATCTGAGGTGAAAGTGATTTGGCTTTTAAAGGTGCAGGGAATGTTTATGTAATACGAGACTGTGTTTCCACAGTGGAGTGTGGGGCACTTGGCAGCTCTCAGCCGGGCTTGTTACAACTGAGAGGAGGCTGCCTTTGAACTCAGCAGGAGACGGGTACCCGTAACTGCTGTAGGGAATTGGTTTCAAGTCAGAAGATCAACCAGGTATTTTGAGGTCTATCATGCTGGAGCTATTTGGAGCTGTTTATTTTACTTGCATACAGTGACTTTCATTTTAATTGCACTGTACCTTCTCTGTTTTGCCTTTTTGTGGCTCTGGATAATTCTGATTGCACACGCCTTGAGAGACAGCAAACGATTTGCACCCAGGTGACTGGAGTCAGTCAAAGTGCATCCTTTGTTCTTGATTTTGGTTTGGGGATTTATTTCCCCTTTAACAAATTGGTTCTTTCAGGCTTTCCACAGATCATACTCTCACTAACAGAAGCATAGTTAAAACAAGGAGCAGGCACTACTCCCAGGTTGTTCTTGGTTGTTCCAAGGCAGGCTCCATTTCAGGAGCTTCAGTGGCATGATGTTGTACTGCACTAACTCTGGCAACCTTTGCCTGTCAAATACCTGTGTTGAGGACAGGTCTCTCTGGTGGGGATTTGTGTCCATACTGCATTAATCCTTGCTCCTGGCCCTGTGGTGTGCCACCTCGTTCTGTGAGTCTGCTGCTGTTGTCTTCCTCTTCCTGAGTTAAGCGTAGTTTTCCTTCTCACTTTTTAGTGGGGTATCTTACTACATTTCAAGAGCTTCAGGGAGTAGTTTTCTTGTACCTTTTCCTGCTTTCTACAATGGAGTAGAAAGCATGTTGTGAATTCCCTCAGGTGTAGCCCAGAGAGTTAGGAGTGTTATGTGATTGTGATGGGACCTCTTCGTTGTGGTTGACAGAGGCCTCTCCGGGACATATCCTGAAAGTTTCCTCCCACAGGGGAGGGAGGAAGGAGGAAAGCAAGCAGCCTCCTTCTACAGAGAGTCTCCTCTGCAAACAGGCCTTTTGCTTTAGGTAATCAGCTGCTCTTTGCATGTTTCTTAGGAATTGCAATGTGATGTGTCTGTAGAGGAAGATAACAGGCAAGAATGGACCTTCACACTGTATGACTTTGATAACAACGGAAGAGTCACACGTGAGGTAAGCAAAGTACAGCTGCCCCTTTATGTGCAGCACTTGCTAACAAGAGAAGTGTTTTATAACAGGAACATTTCTTCTATTATGAAGTAGAGGTGTCCTGCCAACTTAAACAGCAGTTTCCATGGACCCTTCCCTCCTAGAAACAATCCCACCGGTAGTTTACTGTTTTCAGATGTACTGTACCATTTTTTAAGCTGGTTGTTGTTTAATACCTGAGATTAGCCTTTAAAAAATAGTACTGGCATTTGAGGAGGAAAAATATCTGAAACAACTGAACAGCTAAACACATTGTCAAAATAAACCCCTGCAAATGTATATTGTTCTGGCTTCTCTCCTGCTTTTCGGAGTTAAGCTAACCAAATAGCAAGGTTGCTTGCTGACATTCTTTCCAACAGTACTAACTATACTGTTCTATTGTTTTCATTACTATTGGGCTGATATCTGCCTTTTCCCTCCAAGTATAAATAACACTGATGATGTTCTCTGGAGGACCGTAAAGAATGGCTGTCAAAGCATACCTGTGTGTATTTTTTATTATCAGGATGTCTTCAAGTCACATTTCCTGTGCAAATGAGAAGCCAAATAAGAGGATGTATAGATTAGGATATAGTCTTTTTTGGGAACTATTTCTGCCCAGATTGAATAACACTTCCTCTAGAAGAATGTCTCTTACTTGGGATTTACTGCCATGTGCTGTCATTGATTTTTGTGATGTGTGTTTACTGGGTCCCATGCCTTTAGATAATCAACCGAAAATCGAAGGCTTTTTCTCTCTTAGATGTAATGCTGGTGCCTGTGACAATTGCTAAAAACTGTTTGAAAGCAATAGGGCAAATAGTGAAAGTGTAGTGGCCTTAGACAGCAAATGAGGGCAGAGTTTTTTCCTGTGAGCCTGAAGCAAACTTCTTTTGACATTGCCAAATGTGGTGGTTGTTCAGGGTTTTTAACATGTGTCTGAACATCATTACAAGGCTATTTTTATTGTCTCTACTCTGATAGTGCTTTGAGTAGTCATGTGAAATCTGTGCCTCTCATGCACGAGAACAAGCAGATCAAAAGTTGCAGGCCAAGTCCAGAGTTTCAGATAGGAAGATGAGATAGAGAGAGAGGGCAAGAAAAGGAGGCGTGAGGTGAGCAAGTAGTGTTGTATTTGTTAATGTTTGTGGAACAGAGACTAGAAAAATGAAATAACTTGCTTGAAGTCTCACAAGAACCTAGTGGCAGATTGAACCCAGGTCTGTCAAGACCTGAGGCTAAGTCTTCATTACAAGATTATCGTGACTCTCAAAAATAGGGGAAAAACACACAAAACCCAAACCCACACACATGGGTGTCTTTTACATTCAGGCATGGAATTCCCATTAATGTCAGTGGGAGTTCCATGTGCTGAACATAACGAGAATATGCTTTCAAGTATGTATACAATAATTATTTGTGATTATGTGGTACACCAAAGAGCTTAATTTGACTGTACTTTGAGAATATGTTACAGCCAAATTCTACCTCTCCCTGCTACAAGAGCAGACTACATTTTAACGGAATTTCTTTCTGTGCAGGGATTGAGTATTATACTACTCTGAGGTCTGGAGGTTGCTACATTCAGGCTTGGACCTATGCCAAAAACAATTCTTTCAACCAAGGGACCAAATAGGTTGATAATTTTCAGCTCTTTACATGTGACCAAAGATAGAAACAAGTAGTATGCACCATTGCAAATCTTCCCATTTATGTCACACACTTCTTTTGCAAACTGTTCCAGAACCACTTGTAGAAGCCATCTTCTTGGTTATCTTCTGTTGAATCCAGGTGCAATTTATGAGGGTTTTTTTGAGCAAGAATGACCAACAATAGCAGCTCATAGATAATCCTGGCCACAAAAGAGTAATTTTAGTGTCTTAATATGACATAGAATTTCTTGTTCTCTTGGCCCCTGGGAGCTGGGTTGACATAGTGTGCCTGAGCAACTCTGCTCCTGTTCCAGCAAATGACTTAACGAGGGGGAGCATTAAACATTTGAATAGTTTCAATTGAAATGACTAAGAGACATGTTTTCAGTTAAAAGTTTGTGAAGTACAGTGCTGGATCAGGGACAGAATGGGCAGTCTGAGGGAGAGGCTGATCTGTACCATTGCCCTTTAGTGAGCTGATGAAAATGCATTCAGAACCAGTCAGCTTTTCTCAACAAAGCTGCAGTGTTCTGGTGAGAAAAGCTTAATATGGACCTTTTCTCAGTCTTGGAAAATTTCCCTTTAATGTCTCCTGGATTTATAGCTGGATTTAACAGAGAGATGAAATTTTTTAAGTTAGTTTTTTACCTGTAGACCTAGAGGTGCTTTACAAAAATACAAAAACTATTATTCTTGCTTTTCACCATGTTGTAGAAGTGAGACACTGGGAAAGAAGTGGCCTGCCCACCCACATCCATTCCATTTGATTCAAAATCATTGTGTTTAAAACATTGTACCTCATGTCCAGAGGGTTTCCAAAGGAATCCATGGTGTTAAATGAAGTTTGTAAGGCACACATAGGTGGGGAGCAATTTTACTGATGGACTGAATGGGTTTTTTTCATTCAAATGTTTAAAAATTGTAAATAAGGTGTGTATTTAGTTGATACAATTTCCCTTGAGTTCTACAGAATGACATCACCACAAGAGCATTCAAATTCCATCTTAGTGAAATTTCTTCTGGATCTTAACAACATCTTCAGAACTTAATGCTGCTTTGATTTCCTCCTAGAGTCTGTATGACTTATTCTGTAGTCCTTATAATTAGAAATTCACATCTAGTCAGGCTTCTTGAAGAGATACACCCATTATGAAAGCATAATTATTGGGGTGGCAAATTATAAATTAGCATTACAGTATGTTACTAAACTTCTGCTTTTTCTGTCATAAGGATGACTGGTTTTCCATCCTTTTTGGTTTAGTGAGAGATAACTTTTCCCGCTCTAATATGTATATTACAAAACTTGGCTAATAATGTTTCCCTTCATTCCATAAGCCATAAGAGGACAATTCATTATGTACAGCAGGCCTTTTTAGAACTGACAGCTGCGCTGTAATTATCTTCACATGAATATTTGTAATTGGACTTGAAACTTGGATAATTGAACTAATGTGTTTTGATCCATGAGGTTTTATATTGAGCTCTCTGAATGTAATTATACTTCATAAACACAAGCTTTTTTTTTTTTTTAAAATCAGTTCTTCCTTGTAAAATTGAGTTTCTTTGGTGAGCGGCTGCATAGGAATAAGCACACAAGAAAGTTCCTTGTCAAGACAAAAAAAAAAAGGAATTTCTTTCAGAGTAGCTTTTGAGCAATAGCAAGTGAAGCTCCTTTCACGTTCCGAATAAGAATGATTCAAAAATGTACGTGATCAAACAGAGCTGATGTTGCAATAAAAACATCCTGCTGTATGTAGAGATCAGACTACAAACAAAGTACAAATGAGACATTTGTATTTATCTTTTTCCAAGGGAAAGGTAATGAACTGATATTGATGTTTCTCTTCATGCATTTTTAATGTTAAAAATGTTCTTTGTGTCTTACATTAAATATCCAATTTTTCCTCTTATGTTTCCTTTGTGACTTGTTTTTTCCCTTTTTAGATTTTTTTACTCCTGTGCTCTGATGAAAAAAACGGTTTGAGGTTATATCAGCATTCAGAACTCAGCACCAAGTCATTGACTTGGGGAAGGATATTGGCTTTTTGGGGGCAGCCATTTATCAGCCTGACCCTTATCTTGAAATTTGTTGGTTTTCGCTGTGTTTGTCAGCATTGCACTAACTCAGGACGTAGAAAGAGCAATTAAACCAATGCGTAGAGGAGCAGTGCCTATCTGTGGCCATCATTTCAGCCATTAGGAACAGTGGCTTCATGTCAGATAGAAATATTATGAGAAAATATAACTTTCTCTTTTGGTTTTTAAGGGGAGTCAAAGAATTCTCTCTCAGCTACAGACTCAAACTGAATCTTTTCTTTCACTGTTATTAAACTCTTTGGTTTTAGGGTTGTTTTGTGGTTTGTTTTTTTATTTGAGGGGAAGCTGGCAGTTTAGGGTTTTTTGGGGGTTGTTTGTTGGTTGGAGTTTTTTTGGTACAAATATCTCATTTTGTTAAATTAATTCTAATGGAAAAGCCCATTAGTGGCTTCTACAAAAATCTCTAATTTGCTAACTAGTCTTGTGACGATAAGCTATGCTAACAGCTTATTAAAAGGGAAGAATAAGGTCATCCCTGTACCCACTAGTATTCCTTAAAAATAGAAAATAATACCTGGAATAGGGACTTTCTCGGTCTCACATAAGTTCTGGAAGGAATGAGGAATACTTCAGTGCTCTCGTTCTCTTTTCAGACCCATTGCTTTCTGTGAATGTTCTAAATTTACTGTTCATCTCCTGCTGGAGATCCAGAAAAGTATTCTGCAGATACATGTGTGAGTGCAGCATACATGTGTGGGCTTAACTGTTTGCTTTTTAATATTTTGAATGGAAATATTTCTGGCAGTCTATTAAATTTTCTCTTCCTAATATACTTAGTTGCATTGGCTGCTTGATAAAAAAGGATGGTGTTTTCACTCTGGAAAAACCAACCGTGATGTTCAATAAGCAAAAGACAAATCTGGGTGTGGCATGTGCTGGCTGTTTGGGTACTACTCAAAGAGCATTTGTTTTCCTCTCTGTGGAAAAATATCATAGTTTCAGTTTTTGTACTTGATTAAACTAGAGATCCCAGCAGAAATTCTTCATACCAGAAGAAGCCCCTCAGAAGTTAGAGTCAAGCAGCATACTTCCCCTCTAAATATAATCCATTTGCTATAAAGGAGAGGAATATTTTAGTCTGTTTGTTCTTGTTTCCTGTTACCCATTTAAGATAGTCTAAAAATCCACGTTCTGGGGGAGGTGCCAAGCAGTCTAAAGCAAAACAGTTGCAAAATCACATGACTTAACTGGGTTAGTTCTTGATCTTTGATGCTAAATTTCTTGAGGATGGTGAAATGCACAAGCTGGTGTGTAGCAGGTAGAGCTGTCTCAATGGATTTAGGCAGTTTTTTAAGGAATTTAAACACAGACAGTGTTCAGTGGGACAGCTTTCAAGGGAAACAAGTCTGCTGGCATGCCACTGGAAGATGAAAATACTTTTGGGGGTAAATATACATGTAACTGTAAGATACAGAGTATGTCACATATCTTAATGGTCTATTGCTACCAGTTTGACAAGAAACCATTACCATATTAGCTGCCAAAACAGGGTGTGAGAAGGCAGTGTTAGTCACAGTTCAAATCTTATTGACAAAGACCATTCCCAGTACATCAGTGCCTCGGAAATTCATATGTTATAATTGTGAAGCAATAATTGTGAAGCAGCAGGAGGCTCAAGCTGCCTTGCAGCTGGTACCTGCTCAGCCAAGACGGTGGCGTGTGAGACAGAACGACCCAAGCAGCCTTGTTTGACCAAATCAGAACTGTCAATTTGCTGAAATTCCCAACCCCAAATTAGGACCACAAGTAAATGAATCCTATAATAAAAATGTTGTTGTCAGTATTTAAAAGATCAGCATAAGCACTAAGTGGTTGCTCATGGCTATCCCTAACCTCGATCTTGGTACGCATCCAGTGTGACAACCACGTTCCTCCAGTGCCAGAATGCAGAGCAGTTCAGGGCACCGTGGAGGAAGCTGCCTTTTAAGCACATAACAAAGTGCAAAGGCAGCAGTGTGTAAGTGCACAAGGGTACCGAGTCCTGTGTGCAGTCAGTTCACAGCCTGGGCATTAATTTGGGTTAATTTGGGCCTGTTTGGCTGAGAGATGTCACTTGTCCTGATGAGATATGCGTGTGTACATATTTGTGACTTGCCAAGTATGTGTCACGCAGATGCCACGTTTGGCCTTCCCTGACAGCCTTTGGGAGTACTTTTTAAACTGCTGAGTCAAGCAACTGCTGAGAAAGACCCTCACAGAACACAAGGTGCAGACTGTCAGCCAGTTAGCAAGTTGGACCTCAACCCTGAAAAAAAATCATGTAAAAAGACAGTGGGGGATTTTTTGTCTTTGGTTATTGAAGCTGAAATAGACTAGATGTACAAACATCTGCCTTTGCAAATATCTGGCATAGCTGAAAAAGGGAAGAAGGGCAGATTATTGTGAATGAAAGAGTTGATAATAACCTCTTGATAGCAGCCTTGTGTGGAAAGATGACATGTTGGCTAACCAGCACTCGTCCAGGAATGTATGGGAAAAGCTCCATTCACCCAAGTGCTGAGTGTATGGAGCCCAGTTAAGGATAAACACCGTGCTTAAGTATTCTGCTGAAGGAGAAGGTTTGGCTTATCAAAGTGTAAGATTATAACACAGAGCTCCTAGAACATGACTTATGAAGGGTGTATAAAACAACAGATATGGCTTGTTTGTTTATGAGCTTGCTTGGGGTTGTCCTCTTAGAGGAAATAAAAATCCAGCCCTTCAAGCTGGCTGCTGGATGTGGCTCTGTCTATTTCGAGGTCTGGCTAGGTTTCAAATTAGGGTGGAAGTGTGAGAAAGGAGGTGTGTTAAAGAGCTGTGAGGTGTCCACCAGACTGACACAGAACATTCTGTCCCACATGCAAGCTTTAGACAGTGATTGTCAAGAGCATGGAAAGCAGCTGCTGACATGGTAGTTATAGCCCATGTAGACTCCTGCAGCAGTGAGAGAAAAAATATCAGTGGAAAAATAAACGAGACACTGCAAATTCTGCTCTCTTTTTATGAATATATTGTTTTAAACTTACAAGTCTGGAGAAATTCCCCTGAGTGCAGAAAAGTTGGAGAGGTTACATGTTAAGGTAAAGTCTGGACCCCCTAGGATTTAGTTCTTCATTCTTCCCACTGAGCTGGAAAATCATCTACTGTAGTATCATTGGTCCTGGCCATAAGGTCAGTATTTCCCTAAATTCTGTGTGAGTAGAAATTAGTATTTCTTTGTCATCTTTAAAGCTGGTTCCATAATGAGGACTGTGTGGTATATTGATAAGTGTTGGGCCCCATTAGGGCATCCTAAACTTTGAGCTGCCCTTGTTACAGGTGTGACCTCTGAGCAGAGGAAATGTTGTAGAGGTTTTGAATCTTTATAGACCTGGCTCTTAATCCTCAGAACCAGTCATACTTAACAAAAGATTATTTAGATATTTCCTTTGTGCTTGCAGACATCTGGAAAGAGCTTAGGTACTAGGTTAGATCAAGGAAAAGGAAGACCAGCATGGAGAAATTCTCAGATATGCACTCAATGGGCTCTTCATAGCCTACAATGATCAGAATGCTTTGGCCTTAGTTTGGTGCCCAAGATCAGTTTGGGTAAAATCCCTCTGAGGAAGAGCTGTGAGCCAAGAGATCCCCTTTTCATCCTGGCAATTTAAGGTAGTACCCTATTTGAGCCTGGCTGGATTAAATCAGCCTGAGAGACCTTTGAGCATCTCCAGCTACTAAACAGTGTTTCTCCTGTTTGAAACTATTGGCTTGTTGAAACTGGCTGCTGTTCTTTCTAATATAGCCAGACATGTAAGCCTTTGTTCACATCCCATTGCCTTCAATGACATCTGTGAAGAAGGTTCTGTAACAGACTGGGTAGTATTTGCAGCTCAAAATGTGTGTTTAGAACTGGTTGAATTTTGCAGAATAAGCTAGACCCCAAAGCACATATGGTAGGATGACATTCAGACAGACATCATTTATTTCCAAACCTGAGGTTTACAGTTCTGCCACTTCTCCTACTGTTTTTCCTCTAGATAATCAACCATTTAACTATCCCAAGGAAAAAACAAACAAACAAATAGGAAGACTGTAATGTCCAAGATTTTCTTCAATTGCTGTATTTGTTTTGGCCACGTGAACTCAATTTTTAGTGGGGTATGAATTATTATCCCTGGGTTCTGTGTAAATCAAAGAAAAGGCAGAACACCATTTTGCTGAATCAGAGCTTGGGAAACCTGAATATGTTGTGCTGTTTGTTAGTGTTTTGGTCTGCTTTGCCCCAGTTCGTAAATCCATTTGGTGAAGACTGTAATGCCCTGTGCAAGTTGAAGTCTTCTAAATTCAGTGACTTCTGAGGATACTGCAGTATTTGATAGTCCCAAGTCCAAAACAACTGTAAACATCAAAGCTGTAAGTTTCATGCCGTTTTCACAGTACTGTGTTCTTTTGTGTTTCAATCCACCTCTAGGATATTACCAGCTTGCTTCATACCATCTATGAGGTAGTTGATGCATCAGTAAACCATTCTCCTAGTTCCAGCAAAACTCTGCGAGTGAAACTTACTGTGGCACCAGATGGCAGCCAGAAGAAAAAGAGCATCTTGTTAAATCATACTGGTAAGGATGTGCAATCAGCCATTGGAAAAAATACAAAAAACTTCCTAGTCCCTTGAAAACCCATCTCTGTATTTTGTTAATACAAATACATGTATACTTAAAGGCAAATAATTATGTGGGTATATTAAACCCCATGAACCTGCTTTATGATCTTTGATGTAAAATTACCTGCCCTCCTTTCAGTGTCTCATTAGCAAATGAGGGTTCCCTCTCCTGATGGATTGCTTCTTTTGGAAGCAGCAATAACCCATATGTTGTGTAATTGTCTTTGTGCACTGCAAGGCAGATCTAAGGCCTTTTTGACCACTTTATTTCTGCTGATATTACAGCGCTTGGTTTGTGTGGAAGCAGGTGTAGGGGTATAAAATGTTTCTTGCCAGTGCATAGCTACCACTGCTGCTGGGTAAAAACAAACAATTAACCATGAGTAAACTTAAAGAATCTATGCAAAAAAATTGTGCATTTTTCTGTGCTGGCAGAGTCTGCCATTATAAAATGCTTGTACCATGATGGCTTATCCAACTTATCTTCACTGTAATGATAGTTGTACCAGAGTAATTACTTCAGTAGGCAGAGTAGTACTAAATTGAAATACTTAAAAGTATTTAAAATAATACTTCAGTAGAAAATGTAGGCATCAGATCTAAAAGGAGAGCCTGGTTACCTCAGTTTGAATAAAACACTCACTCCCTCAAGAGCAGAATTCTCACTGCTGGGGAGCTACGTGATGCATTAGCACAGCAGTGAATTGCCAGCCACTGAGCCTGTCCGTGTGAGTGTGGCTCCACCTGGGCTGCCACCAGGAGTGCAGCCCAACCCTGACTGGTGTCCTGCAGTCGAGCTCACATCTGACTGAAACCTGTCGTGTGGGCAACAGCACGTTTGAGAAGGTTCCGTGAAACGATGCATCCCCTCCTAATCCAGCGACACCAGCAAACGCATTTGCAGTGTAGAATGTTGGTTACTCTGGTCAGCAAGGGCAGCAGTGTGACCATAATGTGCTTTCTCTTGGCAGATTTGCAGAGTGCCAGGCACAGAGCTGAAAACAAAGCTAATGAAGAAGCAAGAAGCTCTGAGAAGAAGCAGAAGGCTTCTCTCAGGTAAGGGGAATGAACCCTGACTCCTAGCAGCCACTAGGTAGCTCTGAGGAAACCTCAACCATTGATTTCTTTCTTGCTTGTTTTATTTTTAAAAATTAATTTAAGATAGAGGAATTACAGGAGTTTTCATTGTGGGCTTATGAGCAGATTCCATAGCTGGATACTTACATTAACACAAACCAAACAAAAAAGAAAAAAAATCCTGAAATTTTCTTCTTCTATGAGCTCTTTGGAGGATCTGAATTGTCTTTTTAGATGCCATTTGCGAATAAGGGAGACTAATAGCAAAGTTTTTTGGCTAAAAGTGTCCTAAAACCTTCTCATCTCCTTAGTGGCCAGCTTTGCCTTTCTCTGTCCTCCTTCCAGCCCATCTTTTTCACTCATCAACTCAAGCATTGCCAAGCTTTACATGGTCTAACTTGGTTACCAGCTCATAACCCGACCAGAGTGGTAACAGGTCATCTTGGTGTATATTTGATATATTTCAGCATTTTATGTTTCATATTAAGGCAGATGGAAGTGTTTGCTGAAATGTTACAGTAATGACATTGACTCATTAGTTGTGTTTGTTTCTTCAGCTGCAAATTTAAAAAAGAAAAAAAAAAACAACTAACTTTTGGCTTTCCTTGGATTTAGGGATATTTGTCTGAATACATAACAAATTTATCAGGACAAGGAGCATTCAGTCTTATTAAAACTGACAAGAGAACAGTACCTCCCTTTTTTGGATGGAGAAAAAATGCTAGTGAGTTATCCCAGTGAGCAAATCCCAGTACAACCAAATTTCAGATTAAAAGAATAAAATTAGTATTAATCTTGTGTCAGCAACTCTGTACAAAATCTTCTATGAACTGAAGAGTGGTTTTACTTGCTGGCCTAGATGTGGTGTGCAGATTCCCTCTGCCCATTAGCAAAGTTTTTCCCTGTGTGAATTCAATAGACTGTTTTTGTTTGATAATCTAGTGCAAAAACCCCCTTTCAGTTTGAAGTCCCCCTCTTACTCACCTTAAAGTCCTGGCTCTGTAAATGTAATGTTTTTATGAACAGCAGGCACTTCCAATTAAATCCACAGTCACAGAAGGATCAAATGTTGGGACAAAATGTTTGTCCTTCTCATCCCTTTGGTGAGAGACTGGTGTAGACAGAACAAATCTGTATCTTGAGCTGAGCAGATCAGCATCAGACCATGGTCAGCATCTGATAGTTTTTGTTCCATCCCACTAAATGTAGACAGGATGAAGAGAGTGCTGTTCACACTGTGTGTTTCAGGGATGTTTGTGCTCTCTGGCCAAGCTGGCAGCCCTCAGGAAAGCTCAGACCAATCTCACGATATTAGTGCAGTTGCTTCCCCTTTGAAAGCAGAAATGAGGACTTGTGAGAAGTGCACACATTTCACATATTCAGTCACTTAGGAATTCTAGGCAAGATGTGATTAATATTCAAGATAAAATGGATAGAAATGTTTTTATCCTGAAGGCTGGGAGATAGATGGGTTAGATTTTTCACTTGCTGGAAGCTACAGGCAAGAGTTTTCCCCTGTAGGGCTAATATGAGTATCAAGATAAGTAGCTAGATTCATGGCTAGATAGCCTGGTTCTCCTTGACTGACTTAAACTCTGTGTTCTCAGTGAGTGAGGCTTTCAGGAGATGTCCCTGCATTTTTCTGCCCTGTGCTCTGTCACTGCTCTATTCCCCTTTCCTGCTATATTGTTGTGTGCTTTGTGCCAGGAGGATGACATATCAGTGTGAGAATTTTAGAAAGGACTTCCATACACTCCACAAACACTTCAGCAGATGCCATTTTTATTAAAACCAAACCAAGCCCAAACCCAGTAACATCACTGTATTTTTACACAGTCCTTGATGCATGGTTGATGCCTGCCCCTGTCTTGCCATGTGTTTGCAGGACAGCATTGTGGGGCTGGATGCCAGACACTTCAGTTCTCAGAAGTACTTGAAGTTCTCTTTGACAGTGGAGCACATCTCTCATCACTGTGTAATTGCTTCACTGTGTATATTTGCATGAATATTGTTGAACGTCATCTTGCATGTAAGAAAGTTATTAGAATGTAGGGCTGTGGCAGTCCTGGCATCATTTTTTTGCTGTCTTGACGAGAGATTGAATTTATTACAGTAACAAAATAACAGGTTCCCTGTTAACTTCATTTCCAACACACAGTGCTGTATACAGTGTTGCTTAATTGTGTTGGAGCAAATTCAATGATGTTTTTTCTGGGTTAACTGTGCATTGTCTTCAGCACATGTGTGCAAGTCCCAATGGTTTCTGCAGGTGATTCATGCCTGGCAACTGCAGTTAGGCAAGTTCTAGCCCCAGAGATCTTTTATTTTGACATGCTAAAGTGTAGCGACCTGTAAAGGTGTGTCTGAGATAGGATAGGTACTGAGTGGGCTAGGTATCCAAAAAACAAAGAATATCTGGACATTCCCTTTTTCTGTTTTGAGAGTACCCCACGTCACTTCTGGAATTCAAAGCTGACTCACAGTCTTTAAACCTTACCTGCTTTCCAGGCAAACTCTCCTCCATTCAGGAGACTCTAGCTCTTTCAAAGTAGAGCAAAAATGATCTTCCAGGTAGGTCAAGGCTTGTGACTTTTATCAAAGAAACTGCAGACCTGTGTCTGACAGAGACACGAGGGGACTCAGTTCTGTAATGTCCCTGAACAGTACAAGCTAGACCAGGAAAGCCATTTGTGCCAAAGCTCGGTGGGATCAGCAGCCTCTGGAAACTTGGAAATGTGTTAATAGACTAAAAGCAGAGTGCTGGGCACCATACAGTACAGAGCCCATATTTAGCAGCTGGTGAGGATACAAGGCCAAATTCTGGTGTGAGGTTGACATCAGTGCACTTGCACAGAGAAATAGCAAAGCCAACCTCGTGGTCTTGGAGACTGAACTGCCTGAATGACAGGCAGCAACTTAATCAAGAGTTTTCTGCTTATCCTGTTTGTTATATTGAAAATATTGTTCATATTTGTAGACTTCCATTTAAATTGCTGTATTAAGTTGTTTGGCATTATGGGCTACAATACTGTAAACTTCTGTCTGATTTTTTTCTGCCTCATAAATGAATGGTATTTCAGATATTCATTCTCAGGAAATAGTTCTGCTATAAATAAAATTGCAAAGCTGAGCAGGAAAAGGAGTTGAGATTCTAAAGCCAGTGTCTGATTTGACCTTATTAATTATATTTTGGAAAGCAGCAGTTACCTCTGATTGTCCTACCAACACCTTCTCTTCCCAGGCTCTCTCTAGTTACTACACCTGTGCTGTTGCCTGTCTTTCTGAAGCAGGAACACATGAACATTTATCTGGATTACCCCAGCACTTCCCCACAGCGGTGGGAATGGTCGTGAACCAAACAGCAGATTCTCTTTGGCATGTCCAGATTGGAGAATCAGTTGAATGATTTGGCCCTAAGACAGAAAGTGATAAATGCTAGGAGCGGTTTTATTTGCTTTTGCATGCGTGATGCAATTTGAAAGCCTCCTTTGCTTTGCAACATTGTGGTTGATTTATATGAGGGGAAGGAACCTTCAGTTCAGGCCTATCGACTTAGCAAATCTGGTCATCCAGAATTTCAAGCGTTTGTTGTTTCTTTGTGAGCAGCTCCTGTCACTTCAAAGGGTCCATTAGTTGTTGGTTTGCAGATGGTGATAACAACTTTAAAGAAGTTCTGCTGAATTGTAATTTTGCTTCCTGCTGACAGATACCACCAGAGTGACAACAATCCGGAGCAAAGTGGGTGCTATCGTCATTGTGTTGATGAGAACATTGAAAGGAGAAACCACTATTTGGATCTTGCAGGAATAGAGAACTACACATCAAAGTTTGGGCCAGGTAATTTATGTTGTAATCTCATAATCTTTTCTTTCTTCAGTTGCATGTTCTGTATTGGGGACAGTGAATTGTGAAGCTGTGTGATTTGTCTGTTGTGACTTAGGAATAGGACTGTGAATACTGCAAGATAATTACTGGTGAAGGTGGTATCACAACAGAGTGGCTAACGTGCTGCAAGGCTGCTTTGATGTACTTGTTTGTGTAGCTAAACTTGGAGCTGAGCCTAGGAGAACAATCTTTACATCTAAATTATTAAGTGTAGTCTACGGGTGAGGCAAGGATTGACTTTTGGATGTTGGAGCTTGTTCCCAAGATGATACAAGCATATATTTTATACTCACTACTGACCCAAAAATAGGAGAATGCGTGGTCATACCAGGAATTTCATATTCAGTCCCTAAATTAAAGAGATTTGGATTTCCTTCATTTCCCTGCCCTCTGCCAGGGTTTTACTATTCCCCTCACAGTTAATTTGATGATCAGGAGTTGGGAACATAAAGAGTTTTGTACACACACACACACACACACACAGACGTACACACATTCACTCTTCTCTAGATATGTATTCATATTTGTGTGTGTATTGTTTACTGGCCAGAATTATTAAATGTAATTAAACTAGACAGCTATAATTGCATTCACTTCCTTAGGAAAAATTTGTTCTGCCGATAGTGCTATCCCTGCCAACTGCATGCTACTAATTAAAACTTTGAAATACTAGATGACTAACTCAGCTTGTTATTTCCTAGGATCTCCTCCAGCAGCTCAAAAACATGACCCACCAGGCAGAATTGTGAATCAAACTAGATCCCGTTCTCACGAGCCTGAGACTTTCCATGCTCACCATAGGAAATCTCAAGTGGTGGATCCAAACCACATCAGTCTGGCTGAAAGTTCGTATGCCAAGATTGCAGAAATCCAGCAGAGGCTCCGGAACCAGGACTCAAACAAGCACTTTGTGAGGTCTCCCAAAGCCCAGGGCAAAAATGTTGCCCCTGTGCATCCTGGAAGGGCAGTTAGAAATAAACCTTTTCAAGGGGTGCCCTTGCCCATGGCTTCCCCAAGTGCACGGGTGGGCCAGAACCTCCCATACCTTCCCTTGCAATCCCAACAGGTCCACAAGAAGCATAAGCAGAGGGCAAAGGAGAATCACCAAATGTGCAGAACCTTCCAGTCTCCAGGGACAGTTGTGGAAAAGGAACATGTGAGAGACCTGCCCACAGTCATTTTATATGAAGGCCAAGTGGGACAAATGATACAAAGACATGAGCACCACCACCACCACGAGCACCACCACCACTACCACCACTTCTACCAGACATAGAAGAGATCCCACCAACGTCCTCCAAGAATCATCCCAAATGAAGGAAATGCATTCTTGTGATACCAGAACTAAGGCATTACTATGATTAATACTATCATTACTCCATTAATATTCAGCTAGCGTATATTTTAGAGGTTATATGGAACTCCTGAAACTTACCCTATTTATATGTTGTGGAACCGCATAGCTTACTCAAACACCTGGTGGATTTTTTTTTTTTTTTTTTAATGGGTTTTTNNNNTTAAGTGGCTTGTAAAACAGCAAACAGCCATAGCTTTTTGAGCTGTGATTTAATACAGGTCGTCAAGGCACTTCTGTACAAGTACTACTTGCATTGTACTCGGAAAGATACTTCAAACACCTTTGCAGACATCTAGCTTTCCACTCTGCTGTACGTCGGCTGATCGCACACAAGCCTTTCATCAGGGGAGCAATGTTCGAAGGGTTGGACTCCAGAGATACTCAGAAAATGGAAAATACAAACAGCTGCTACCTCTAGTATTATTCAGATTTTATTTTCTTTTTATTGATTGTAATGTGCTACAGGGGGGAAATTTAATATACTGTGTTCATGTAGCCTGTTTGTGCTCACATCCTTTCAAATCATCTTAATTACAAGGAAATATTAGCAAAACTTGTCAACAGGGCTACATTTGTACAACTTACACTTTATTTTCTTGGAGATTCTTCATTGACACAAGTACAGTCTGTTATATACTGGGTAATATTTAAATATACTTCTTTTATTTTTGGTTTTTCTCTTGCTTATTCTCCACTCTGTTTGGGGTAACCATTTGAAAAGAGGAGGATGTGAAATGGGGTTTTCCAAAGCATCACTAGACTTTAGTGCTTGGGCCATAAGTATCATTCATGGGGGTTTGAGAAGGAGAAGGGTTGACTAGGGGGGTTTGTTTTGTTTAAATCCACAGTTCTTTGTTTTGAGAAAGAATTGAGGAAAATATACTTTCTCACTTTAAATGTTGGCAAATATATATAAAATATAAATATATATATATATATATAAATATGCACACTCTCAGGTACATTTTGTTGTGTTTTAGAAATCTGTGGTTTGAATATTAACATTATATTTGCTTTTTCCACAACAGTGACTTTTTAGAAACATATGCCATGGCATTTTCTTGGTGCCTCCAATTTAAATTTCCCAAGCACCTGTCAATTTGTGCTTCTCCCATTTTAGAGACGTGTATAAAAAATATCATTCACAATCACTCTGGATTCTTCTACTTTTTCCATATCAAAGGGCTTCCATTCCATGAAGGAGAATCAGACCACACTCACAAGACCTTAATGGCTGCTGAGAAATTGGAAGGTCAAAAGAAAATTGGAAAAGTGGGGGAAAAAAAAAAGGGTTAGTACATTTCTGTGGAGCCCAGATTTATAGTAGGTTCAGCTGGAGTTTGTACAGATCACCATTTTGCCGGTAGAAAGTGACTGGAAAACACCTACATTTCTTTTGGAACATGAAAGTAGAGAACTCCTACATCGAAACATAATTGTTCTATAAATGTATTTGCTTTTGGTTTTAATTATTTTTAATGTTGTGGTATTTTGTCAATAGTATATATTGTAAAATGTAACTATCCAACATTGTTATAAGCCCTTTATGATTAGGGTATTTTTTTGTTTTCTGACTAGAGTTTTGATCAGTCCAAAATGGGGTATTACCTTACTGCTGACCAGTTTTAGAGGGATGTTGTCCTTTCTGAGAACACAGAGACATCACCTTGTAAAGAGCAGTGGGAAGCCTTGCCTTCTTGTGGAATTGGAATAGAATCACTGCTTCATGGTAATTAGGTCCGTCTCTTGTCTCCCTGGATCAGCAGATGTTTAGGCTTATTGTCCCCTTTAAAAAATCTGGTTTATTTTATTTTACTTTTTTTAGCTGTCAACAGCGTGTTCTGTAAAATCTAACAAAATGTTTTTAAAATGTGTTTGATCTGTGTGACAACTATACTGTTCTGTTTATTTTAAAATTCCTAAAGTCCAAAAATATTTATATGCAGAATTTTCTGTGTTGAAAATATGAAAAGGCCACGAATTTGGTTAGTTACCACTGAGTTGTTCTAGTCTAAGCCTTTTTTGCTGCTTGTGTATCATTCTTTTTCAATGTATATATAATTATGGACTGCAAAAAAAAAAAAGGCATTTATATGTCTAGTAGAAGGAATAAGCTTATTTATATTATAGTGTTAAAAAAGTCTGATGTATTCAAGTGACTTACATTATACCGCATGCAAACACACAGTGTACATTCCATCTAAGAAGGGATGCCATGCTATTTGTTTTGAAGAAGTAATTAAAGCTGTTCTCTTTTCAGTAGAGCATATGCCAGAAAGACTGAGAGGTGGAAATTGTTCTTAGTCGATTTTTTTAATGCAGATTGTTGCTGGAAACCAGAAATCATTCTGGAAAACTTGAGTGCTTTCAGAACTGTGGGATTTTCTAAGAAAGGGCAGAAAAGGGGTAAAAATGCTCCTTCACCCAAAGATATTTTGCTGGAAAAGAAAACAGGACCACTACCAAAATCCCATCTGATTGACAAGTGTGCAGTACTGGCTGTGCCAGGTGAGCTCTGACATGGAACTCGACTGACCATTGGTTACAGCCTGGCACTGATTTGTTTTGGTTTATTATATTTGGACATTCAAAAGACAAATTCTGCTTTGCTCAGAGTCTGTGAAACACAAATACGTTTTAATAACATGGCATCCCCTTACAAAAACTTTACACCAGCCATGTATGAATATACAGTATCTAAATACTGTGTTGCAGTTGTGTTATGTGCATTATAAGTGTGAATAACATGTAGCACAGTTTCTTTTCACAGAACCTTAAATTTCCGTATCTTTTAAATATGTTTGCTTTTCAGTATTTTGTATAGTAAATATAGATGGTTTTGACTAAATGCTTTATTTATTTAACAGCAAAAACTGTGCCAAGAGAACCCCCTGTTAATTAAAGTTTTACTAGTTCAGAAAGTATATTTCTTTCTTCTTGTTGTGGATTTCAGGGGCCTATTACAATTGCTGTCAGTGCTTGCAGATCCCACTGATGAAAGAGCTTGCATTAACATTTTTGGGAACGGGATCAGGAAATTACGTATGGACTGAGTATGCTTTGGTCTAATATTTAAACTATCAAGTTTCAAAGTTAAATTTCTTGTCCCCTGCTGTTGGACCTGTGTTGAGTAACTGATATTTCATCTTGCTATTAATTCTGAAAACTTTTCTTAAAAAAAAAAATATATTGTTTTAAGTTGTTCAAAACCATAGCTGAATCAAAATTTGAAAGATTTTAGTTTCTGGTTAAACAAAACATTTTATTTCCAAAGAAAAATACCATAGTTGAGTATACTGTTAATATCAAAAAGTAAAATGGAGTGGCATTAAGTAATTTCAGATGAAAACTCCAGACTTTTCACAAGGCAGTTCAGCAAAATGAAGTCAAGCCTGAAGTTTGAACTATTTGCCAAAAAAATTCAATTGAAAAAATTTGCTCATCTCTACCAGCTGCAGTTCTGGAGAGGACAATTTTTTGAAAAGAAGGATTGCTAAGCTCTTATCACAACTTCATGACCACAGTACAAAGTAACCTAAGCTAAAGCTGCGAAGTAAAATCTCTGTCCCAGCGAAATCTCTGGCAAGGCTGCTGGGTTCCCACTGGCTGCAGGGTGCCTATAACTTTATTCCAGGAAGGTGGGTTTGAAGTCTACATAACGTGCAGCCAGTAACTTCAGCATTTATTTTTTCTGCATCTTACTGCTGATGGCTTTGCTAATAGTAAATGGAAGTTTTGCTGTAAGAGATCAAGCTGGTAAATTAATTAAGATTAGCAGCAAATATTGTCTTTATACCGATGTCACTGGAGGACCTCAAGGCACTTCCAAATGTCTTTGAAACATCCACGTATCATTTAGTCATTGCTAGAAATGGAGACCCAGTTTTGCCCTTGGGTGATGAGGTACAGGTTGTCCTGGCATACTGGCAGACCAGTCCCTTGAGGCCCTACCAAATTAAAAAACCAAATACATGGCCTCTGTTCTGGTCTTTCTACTCTAGTCATCGTGAGCATGGAACAGCAATGTTTAGCTGGAGGGGTACTTTAAAGATGTGTGTGTGTGAGTGTGTGAGTGTGTCCTCTGGCAGAAGTCAGTGAGTGGAACGAGATGGATTCTGACAGAGGTGATTTTTTCTAAAGAGACGAGCACGGTGCGTTGCTGACGGTCCACAAGCTGCCACATAAACACACAGCTCTGATGAATGCATACTGCTCTCCATATGTCATCGTGTACCTCAATTATTGAATGACAGATTTCATTTGTATTCCAATTAACAGGAAAGTTGGGCCCCTTTGGGCCTAGATTATACTTGAGAAAAATTCATCATGCTAGAAAATTTGCAAAAACATTCACCATAATTTTTGCCTGGAGTACTGGCAAGAATGTTCATGTTTGGAAACATGTCAGCTAATCAAGTCTCACCTTTAATTACCTTGATGCAATTCATCAAGATCTGAAAATGCGTTTTCAAACATGACTTATTCATAGCTTTGCTGGGAACCAAGTCTTATTCAGCATCCTATTAGTTGTCAGACTTCTTTGGTTTTTTTAATATACCAGCAGAAACATGTTTGAAAATCCATGAACTAAAAATTGAACTTAATGTGTTTTCTAAATAGCTTCTGTAAGAAGGTTTCTTTCCTAACGCACTTAACAACGAAACCGGCCTCTATTTATGACATAATAATGTATTTTGTTTGCATGTTTGAACAGATGTTGAGCTGATTTGATTTGGAAGGGTCTGTTTTGTTTTTTTTTTGTTGTTCTGTGCGCATTTAAAATGTGCTCAAAATGGTCTAAAAGGAACAGATATAGAAAAGCAAAGAACTTTATATTGAAATTATTCAATATACATTGAAATGCATCTTATTTGAAGCTTGAATTATAGTTATTAAATAATGAGGTTTTCAGTGATGCTTTAATTTACTTTTACATTTTTATATATTTCTAGATAATTCAATCCTAAATGAGCTAAAATGGTAGGAATCACACGGATGAAGTCTCCTGATTTCTTTGTTTTAAACTAGCAGGATTTAAGGACTATTCAGGCAGATTACTGTGAGGGTTAGAGCTGTGTAGGAAGACTGGCAAGGGAAGGATGGAAAGATTTGAGAAGTGTAGGGATAGCATAGAACTGTCCAACAGAGGGGCTCGGGGAGACACACTAGAGGCAGGAAAATGCTGGATGGAGAAGTTTTTATTCATAACACTTTTATGAATCTCTCATGGTACACTTTTTGCTCATAAAACAGCAACAGTAGTTTGTAGAACACTTTTCACTGGGAAAACTTGAAAGACGTTCTGTAACAGGTGCATCTCCAGCGTGCAGGGGGAGGCACAAGGCAGGAAAGCTGCAGGTAATCACTGGGGCTATGGCAGAATAAGGAAGGATCCCCATTTTCCTAAGTCCCTGTCCAAGCTGAGGAAAACGTTTTTGGAAGCAGAGGTGTTTCTACAGATGTTTTGAATATTTCTTAGAACACATTTTGAATAGTGACATCAGTTCTTTTTCTCTTTGGTTACAAACACACATAAATTGGTCAAATGTTACCCAAAGCTTCGGTATCTGTCCTGATTTTTCGAAACACTAAACACTAACTATGCCTGTGAAATCTACTGACACAAAGGATAATCTTTATAGCACAAGGAATGGCAGACTGGGCCTGCTGGTTGTCCTGTCAGGCTGGTATTCTGGGGGGTCTGAGTGTAGGAAGTTCCAGAAGTTTCTTTAAGAATGTTGAAGACATAATGTTGAGGGGCTTCATTAATTTGGCAATGGGCAAACATTAACATAGTGGTAATGATGTGCATTGTGCTTTCTGGTTTTTAGGACATGTCTGTGAGGTGGGGGGTGTCTTCCTCTGAGTGCCTAGTCTACAGAGACCAAGCTGCCTGTAATTACTACCGACTGAGAGATGTACTCCTTTGGTGGTGTGTTTTGTGGAGGAAGATATGGGGTTCAGATCCTTCTGGTGCTGAGTGCTTGTTCTTGCACTTAATCCTTCCCATTCTGTTCTATTCACGGAGTACAGCACACCGAAGCTTTGTGAATTTTCTAATAAAACACCTGACAAACTGGGCCAAATTTGTTTTCAGCTTCAAAAATGGAAGCAGAGGAGCCCCTTGCATGTCTTGGAGTTTGGACCTTACAAATGCAGTTTGCTATGAGTCATCATTTTTTCTTGTACTAATTTCAGATATTTGATAAGCTCTTTTTATGGTTTACAAGTTTAAAAAGACAAATAAAACTTTGTAGATTAAAACATTGGTTTGGAGGTTGTATTTTGTCTGTTCTCACTGACGGTCTGTGAATAGCCTTTTTTCTGTGGGCTTCAGCTTAAACCTACAAAGTGACTTTGGAGTGGGTGTTTATAGTTCTTTGCTTGCTTGTTCACAGGGTAAGGCTGTTGATAGATGAATAAAGTGCCACTTGAGGCTGTTAACAACCATGACTGGTAATGCTAGTTCAGCTAAGATAAACACTGAAATGCTATGGCAATTAGCATTAAGGTCTCGCTTGGCCAGTGCTGATTTTCAAAGCCATAGATACGGTGCTCTATAGATACCCACGGCAGGGAGGTCTGGAGCTATTCTCATCCCGTGGCTGGGAGGTCTGGAGCTGTTCTCATCCCTGCTCCGGGTGCTGGGGCGCTCTGTGAGCTGTGTGCGCACGGCATCTCTGCGTGCTCAATGTGCCAGTAGGAAGCAGGAGTACAAAAACTGTAATGTTTCAGTCCAAAGCAATTAACCCTCTCACCCTGCGAGGAGTGGAGGGGAGGAAAAGCTCAATTAAAGGGACTCGGAGTTTCCAGTAAGCCCAAAAGTATGAAGGGAAGCAATAAGGCAGCACTGTGGGCCTCACATTCCTCCGGTCTCTTTACAACCTTTTCGAGGAATGTTTTTTACTTTTGATGTCTCTAATCACAACTTGCTGTCTGAGTGTGCCATCTGCTAGGGCCATAACCCCCAAGGGGTCTGAGCATGTGACTTCCATAGGTTTCACTGGAAATTTTGTGCAGCTTGACTGGATCAACACAAGTACTTCAGTTTATACTCTCATGGACTCAGGGCCCTGGGACACTCATAGCTTGCACTGGTTAGTGACACGTTTTTATTAGAACTTTCCTGGTCTAATAAATGGATGCTAAAGCCAACTAATTTAAAGATTACAATCTTAATATTTTACGAGTCTGAAACATGGAGTCATTTTATCTGGTAACTATGACTTAAAGGAGCAAGTTGTGTTTTCAGGAGCAGGGCAAGACTTTCATTCCTTTCTCTGCTCAAAACATCATCATTGCAACCTCTTCCATTATAATTAAATCACGAATTCAGCATTCATAGGATATTATGTGTCTGCTGATCTTTCTAACAGTAGTTAATGAAATTTGTTTTACTTGGAGGATTTGTTCCTTTGGATATTGCTACTGTAGCGCACAACTGCAAAGGAAATCCACTGAACAGCAGATCTCACCATGAGCATCCTGCGTGCCCTGTTACTCATCTCCCCAGGGATGTGCAGGATGGAGTCACTCCAAAGGAATGGTCCAAAATTTCTTCTTCCCGGCACACAAGAGGTGTGTTCATTATGTCTGTGACACCAACAGAGAAAGCTGAGGAGCTGCAGTCACTGAGACAAGTAACTGTTCCTTGTCCTCAAGAGGGGTGTCGGTGTCCCACAGTGTCTGATCACCCCCCTCAGCCCCAGAACTGGGTTTCTGTGGCGGCTCTGGCACATGTGACAAGCAGGTGCAGTAAGGCCTTAGATTCCAGAATACTCTTCCCTCTCTTTAGTCAGTTCGGAAAGATGTCACCATGAAAAGAACTTGAACAAGACAATTTTTTGCTGTTGACTTTCTGTTGTGCCCTTTCATGGGTTTAAAATCCACTTATCTGAAAGTGTGCAGTTACATTTTGTCCTTTTTCATCATTTAAATGCATCTTCTTGATCTGAAGAAATAAAAGCAATTTAAAAAATTAGAGATTTTGTTTTCATATGTGCTGCCAAGTCTGATACTGCAAAGTAACTGCTGAATTGGCACAAGCAGTTTGAGAGAGCCAGCAGATTTAGGAAGGGAGAAGATAAACCTTATTATGTTTCTTTGCCAAAGGAGAAAAGAAACGATATTGACTTAAATGTGGGAAATTTAAAAGGGGCCATATGTTCTCACTTTGTGCTTTGTTTCTAATAGATAGACAGAAATCTTTGAAGTGTGGATTGGCACAGTAGGGTGCATGCTTCTGTAGAGAAAAGATGCTAAATGGGGAGGATGTGAGGGGGCACATGAAACTCTATTAGCCATGCAACAGCAAAGAGAGAAAGGCAAATCCAATGATAATGTACATCTGTTTCAGGGAATTTATAAGCTTTGAACATTTTTTATGTGCAGATAAGTGGATCCTTTTCTTACCATAACTTAGAACTTCAAAGCAGATTGTGTGGATAATGCAAATTGCTGAAATATGAGATTTTCCTACAAAGAGGTTTCCAAAAAAGAAAAAAAAAAAAAGAATTAAGGCTAATTGATGCCACAGTCTTTTATGTACAGTGTAAAAACTCTACAAAAATTGATTTTTATGAACTAAGAAATTGATGAAAATATATTGAAGTCTGCTGTTTGCATTCAGGGACTGTAGTTTGAAACTGAGTTTCTGTGAATTAAACATTTGTCTCTGATATCACTACAGCAATGTTGTAGCATAAATTAAGATATGTAGCCAAGCTGTAATTGTATCAAAGTCTGCCATGTCGTGGGAATGTAAAACTCATGAGTGTGGCGTGATATGTAGCACCTCACTGTCAAAGTAGTGAAGCAGGGATTTCTAGAATATGAGACAGAAATTATTACAAGAGACAAAAACTGGTGTGGGGAGGCAGGAGGTGGAGGATACCGATATGGTTAAACCTCGGGAGTAGATGAATGTGGTACTTCTTAACTGCTCAGAAAAACGAGTTGCTCTCTGAGCTGGGAGGTTGCAGCCAGGCTTGGGGATGCCGGCTGCATTCCAGCCGGGAGATGGGAATGTCCCGGCTGAAAGGCCAAGGCTGCGGCACCCTGGGCAAGAAATGACATCAGCGAAGGGATTTTGAAGACCTTCATTTATTAGATGTAGTGCATAGGGGCATTCCCTTCCTCTCTGGGCAGACTTGGACTATAAAGCCAGCTTTGTCCTCCTTCCTGTGCCATCAATAGGGGTGCATGAGGCTCAACCTGATGCTGAGCACAGAGGCAACCAGGAGTGGGAGCTCACGCCCCATTCCTGAGTCTTTCCCCAATTTTGGCTTCATTGGCCAGCAGGGCATCTTCAGTAGATATTTTTTCCCTGCATTTTAGTATGAATGGACCATGACAACCTCAGTCCTGGAGTATTTTTTTTTTTTATTCCTGAATCCTTGCACGGTCTTGGTCACTGTCTGTCATGGCAGGCTGTGGGAAAAGTGCCAGGTCTCCTGAAATAATCTATATCCCTTCATACTTCATGTTCAGGGCTTGTTCTTGTGCCACAAATCCACCTCAGCTGAGGTGGGAAGCAGGACCAGCTCTGTCCCCTCACCTCATGCTGACAGTGACTCAAAAATTCTTCCCCCTCACCCCAGCAGGTAAGATTGCTCTGAAAAGAGTTCATTTTTTTTCCAGCATTTTGGCTCTGAAGGGTGGCCCTGTGATGGGATGAGCACTCTGAGACTGTGGGATTCCTCCCCATCCCTGGCCATGTGGGAAAACTCCCATGAGCTAATGAAACAATTTACCTCATGATTTGGGCCAAAATGTTCTGTTTTAGGCAATCAGCAAGGGCTGGCAGAGGGTTAAACTTGAGGCAATCCTGCCTTTTCTATTTCCAAGCATACCCCAACAGCAGGGAAAGGGCAGTAGGCAGCGATGCTGAAAAGAACAGCTGTATGCCATCAGACTAAAGATAGAAACATGAAGCATGTGGGCTAATTAAGTTCCCAAGTGGCAGTGTACAAAGTGTACAGACCAAACAGAACAGTGCCTTCTGCTTGTTTTGATCAACTCTGTTTCTACCACTTTGATGAAAATAACTGCCCGATTTGTCGCTGGCTGTGGCTGCCAAGGGACCCCTCACACCCTGGGCTGCTGCTGCTGCCCTCGTGGCAGCCCTGCCATAACCCAGGAGTGGCTGTGGCTGCCCTGTCTGCAAGGGGGGCCCTCAGCAGCGCCGAGGGTCAGCGGAAAAGCGTGACAAATGTTCAGAACTTTTGAATTAAGTGTCTCGCTTTACTTTTTTTCCCCAGTCAGATGTAATATCAGAGACTTTCACCCTAAATAGGATGAAGTGGGCATGCTCTGACCAGCTTAGCACAACAGGATGGACTTTAATATTTTATTTTTCCTCCTCTGATGTCTTTCAGTCATTTCATTTTTCCTTCAGGGGGCACAGCAGACTCTTGGTTAGGTCTGTTAGCTTGCTTCCTACCTGGTTTGCAGCCCTGGTAGCTTTTGATGTAGACTGCATATGAGCCAGAATGCACACCCCGCCACGTCCCACTGCCCCCCTTTTCTTTTTCTCAGAGTTCTGAGTGGAAAACTACCTTGAGGATAAACACGAAGAGAAAAATTAATCTGAAGATCATCTTCCATGTGGAAAATGGATTTATGATGTTTCAAAGTCTCTTATGCTCCAACAGGAGGCAGAAGGGACACTTTGGGGCAGTAACCCCATGAGCTGCTCTAGCAAGTTCCAGGAAAGGCTTGGCTCAAGTGTGGTTTTGCAGCAGGTTATAAGTTGTAAAGCTTGAGGGGCTGTGACAAGTTTGAACTCTGCTTGTAATGATGCGCATAGAGACTGCTGAAGGATGAAAATGCTCAGCGTGGAGAGATGCTCTTTTTTCTAGGTGTAATAGTCAGCTCTGAGTTTGCATTGCTAAGCTGCTTCAATTGGAAGCATAGGACAGACTTTCTTTTACTCCAGTACAGTATCCAGTGAGATCTGGAATTTAAATTTTACTCTATTTTAATTCCAGACTTGATCTCTCAGCTGAAACCTTGAGTTTTCAGAAGGTTGCATCATTTCATGCCTGATGACCAGAAATCAAGTTATGATGAGATACACACACTTTCTTTATTGGGACCTTTTTTCTAAGGTGTTCCTAATTTAATTTTTTAACAGTCCCATTTTTCAGTCTTTGAGATCTAAGTGCTCAACCCAAACTTGTTTAACTTCAACCCGCAAGTAACTGACTCCTTGAGGGAATTACGGATGAACAAAGCTACATCTCCATGCACAGGAGACCTGCTGTCCTGTAAGCTGTCAGGCCTCACTGGAGCATACAAACACACTGTTAAGGCTGCTGTGCTGGGGATGAATCAAATAAAATGACTGCTATTTTTTTACAGTAAGAGTCTAAATTGCTCATGTATTTTGTTAGACCCAGCTAAGTCCTTAATCATGTTGTTTGATATTGCAGTGCCTCAGTTACCAATAAGAGTGTCAGCTCATACTCACTGTGTTGGCCATTTGCAATAGATTGATTTTTTTTTCCCTCTTCCTTGTTTGCCTATGGCTGATGGAGTTCACATGTCCAAGTTCTACTTCTGAGCTTCTCAAGTAAGGAGAAAAGCATGTAGATGATATCTTTAGATTGACGTGTGTAATAATTCAAAGTGCAGTAGCATTTCTTAGGTCTTTAAAGACAGGTGAAGTGGTTTTCTCCCTAAAATGCAGAAGTGCAACTGGGGAAAGATAAATGAGAATCTGACATTACAGTGGTACTATGTCCTAGAGCTGTAGTGCCAAGTGAAAAATACAACATAGCCCTTGTTTTCTGGAAGATTTCACAGAAGGGTTTGGGTCACTGCTGCGTAATTCTTGTTATCTGCCAGTGTGGAGGAAATGGACCTGTTTCCTTACCCAGAGTTTACAGCTACACGAGATCGGCTAATTATGCCAGTAAAAACAGGTTTATTTGTGAAATTTTCAGAGATCATGATGCATCATAAAGGTCCCAAATCTGCACTACCAAATATTACCAAAATAGGCAATTCTAGCGGGTATTTCAGCATAGCAGTACAGTTCTGACAGCAGCCAATGCAGCTTGTG
The DNA here is from genome assembly GCA_013400235.1 of Oriolus oriolus. Taxonomy (NCBI): domain Eukaryota; kingdom Metazoa; phylum Chordata; class Aves; order Passeriformes; family Corvidae; genus Oriolus; species Oriolus oriolus. The sequence continues at coordinate 1,027,434 of VXBT01011472.1, forward strand.
TTTAAGGGATAGGATAAACTCCTGAGTGCTGAGAAGTTACTTCCCAAGGCTTCTCAGCAGCCAGACACTGCCTTGAGGTGTGCAGCAGAGAGGTGCTCCTGCCCTTTCCAAAGCTCCCCGCCCCTTGTGCTGGGTGATGGTCTTGCTATCATAATTCTGGTGATTCTTTTTGCTCTTACTGACTGCAGAGTATTTAGTCCTCTACTTTTGTTTGTGGCTTGTTTAGTCTTCTGGTATGGGGTGGGATTTCAGAGAGGGTGGGGCGCACTGCTCTTTCTCTTGAGGAGTTACTGAGTGTGTTCAAACAAGCTACTGGGGTGTCAGAGGGTCCTGGCAGTGCTGCAGGGAGGCTGCAAGGAGTGCAGGAGCAGCAGAAGCTGCAGCCTGGCCTCGGGGTGCTGCAGTCCCTGTTGGCTGCAGCTCAGAAAATCCTGGGGCTGGCTGAAACCATGCCTGGAAATCAGGCCCTTTCAGGCTGGGGAATTTCCCTTATGTCTGAACACATCAAAAATGGTAGAGAAGTGACTGCTGCTGCTGCAGACAGGGGTGTGGTTTGTGACAGGATGTGGGCATCTTAAACTGGCACAACACTGCTTGAGAACTTAATCTGCTTCCTTTACCTTCCCATCTCTAGTCTGCTGCTACACAGCTTTTACAAAACTAAAAAGAGCTTCTTGCAGCTGAGTCGATGCTGACAACTACTTCCTTCAGAATGAGCTAATGCTTAATGAGAATATTCATGGTGATTTGACCAGGCCTTATTTCAGGCTCAAGAAAAAAGGGGGATAAGAATGGCTTATAAATGGTGTGCTTTTCAGTGTTTGGCCTGGAAAACAAAGGGATCACACGGGATTTCACCTGGCTAATCCTTATGTCTCCAAACAACATGTTTTCAACAACATCTGGTAGGCAGCCTGAAACTGGGGCCATGGTGTGGGACTTGGGCAGTAAGAGCAAAGCAGGTAAGTGAATGTGGTGCTGACAAACAGTTCTTAATAATGTTCACCCTTCAAGCACAGCAAAACACTAAAATGTTGTGAAATTTCTTTTTCTGAGAGTGATACAAATAACATTGAGGACACTTTTTTTTCTGTTAAACATTTTAATCCTGGCACTTTTGGCCAGTTAATAATGATAGTGAAACTAGAAATATTCACTTGTCTCTCAGAGATCAACAGAGAGTTTTCTAAGGTAGACTGAGTCACTGCTTTGACAGGGAGGGAATCTCACTGGAATATTGTTGAAAGTAGAGAGCAGAATAACAATGAGTGTCAGGAGCACTGAGGGTTCAGAGGAGTTGAATGCAGAGGGCAACAGTGACAGAGACTAAACTCCAAATGGCAGAAATAAAAAGGTTAAGTCACACTCACAACTTCATGTAGTCAGAAGGTGCTGTAGAAACCTGCCAAGTCTGTCAAAAAAGCCTGTACTAACAATGGTATTTTTGGGCAATATCATTCTCCTGAAAATCCACATTAATTCATGAGGGCTTTTTTCCCCTGACACTCAAAATATCTGCTGGAAAACCTCTTCTGTTCTTTTGCAAGAGCCTGTCAGCCAAAGGGAAAAAAGACTGATGCTCTGAGGCTTCCATTCTCAAACCTGGCATATTTCAGGAGTCGTCTCTGAAAACTCAGTGCTCTTTGGTCAGAGGCATCCTTTTCATTTGTTTGGCTCTAGCAGCCCAGGTAGGTTTTTTTAATCTAATGTGTATTTTGATTGTATAGGCATGAAGGACACAACCATATGACCATATAAATATATATAACCATATGTAACCATTCACTGAGCTATCTTTTACCCTTGGTACCTACAAACTTGCTAATTCTGCTGCTCAGTAGTGGCAGCAAAGACAGAACCTGTGCCATAAAATAGGCTCAGGTTTGTTTTGTTTCAACCACTTGAAAGACATAAATGACCTTTCAGATTTCTTCAGTGTTTCAAGTTCCATTGACAGTTCACAGGCTTGGATCTTTGCAAGGAACCGGAAGGGGTCATTTGGACTGGCCTGTGTGAGTGATTTGCTCTTTAATCTTGGCCCACTTTTAGCTTGTTTTCTGCATCTTTCAAAGTAAGCTTCAAACCATGCTATTGGTGGAGAAGGGCTTCCTCAAAATACAGCCTTAATAAAAGGTTTATTCATTGCAAGCTTGACTGGATAGAGATTGCTGGCTGTTTAATGCAGACAGGCTAACGAGGGTTGTCTCTTGGCTCCCTGCACTTTGAGCCAGAGGAGAAGGTACATTGTGAGTGAAGCTGCTTGGGTTTCTTCCACACTCAGTCTCATCTGTCAGTTTTTGCAGAGCTGTCTTCAAAACCCCGTTATTCATTTCTTTCCATGACAGGCATTGACGTGGTTTATGCCAAACTTAAATTTGAGGTCAGTCAGAACTTCACAAGCTTGAATAAATAAAAGCAAGGCAGACAAGGTTTAGCTATTAAACCTCTCTGTAGCAATGCTTGGCTGCCTGGCAGAATTAGGATCACCTGGGCTCCACTGAGTAATAAGAGCAGACTAGCAGCTGTAGAGGTGCCACCTGGGCAGCAGAGTAAAAGAGAGCCCTGGAGAAGCTTCTGTGGCAGTGGAGGGCAGTTACAGGATTAGACACACAAAACCCCATCCAAACTCGCAGTAAAACCAAATGGCATCTTTGCTTCCACTGACGGAAGCTGGATCAGGCCTCCCATGAATTGTAATGAATAGTTATATTAATCCACTGCTATGTAGCTGTGAAAATCCTGCATCCCATTCTCTGAGATGACGGTGCAAGGCTAAATCACCATGGATATTCGATTGCATTCTGGCTCATGTAGCTGTAAGAGCATTACCAGGCAGCATTTTATCTAAGACGAGTGCTCTCTACAGTACTCACAACAAATCTCAACTTATTGAAACTCCAGTGATTAAATGTTTTACAGACCCCTGCAACATCAGAAGACTCTGTGCAATAGGCATGGCTGCTTTCAATATGATCTCATGGGGATCTGATTACCATTTTGGCTCTCTCCTCACAGCCATTCAAGTGGACTTTCAAGGAAGTGTAACCCTTTCACTTTCAGATTTTTTTAGTATGCAAAACACTTGCTCAAGGGTAAAAGCCTTGAGTACAAAACCTACAACACCGGAGCCAAATAGACAAACTGATCACATCTGAGCTGGTCTTAAGCACTGTACAACAATAAATGAGGTTAAAGCAGCTATTCATGTTGTTTTAGAAAATTCCAGGTCCTAAACTGGAAATAAAAAGTCTTTCCACAGCAGAAGGTCTGGACTAAACACATTCCTCCTGAATTGGTTGTGGTTAAGTGTTTGACATATGTTCTTGTGTTGGCACCAATTATTGATAAAATTCTGTTTGAAAGGAATAGCCAGCATTGCCGTTTGTGCATAATCTATTCACATCCAGTTGTTTAAATGTAGTTCCTGCAGATTAACAGTGTGACCAAAGTTTTCATTCCCCTCCTTTTGGATCAGGCACATTACAAATGCACATCAAAGAGAATGAGCTCTGTTCTGACTTACAGTCTAGGCATGTTCCTGACAAACCACATCTGATGAAGAGTCTTAAAGAAATGGCACAAGCAGCACTGCCGGCAGCAAAACAACAAAAGGGCTGGCCCCTTCCACCAGTGAAGAGAGGCTGGTTAATCAAAGGATTCTGTGCCAGGGAGAGGGACTGTGCACTTTGTGTTGAAGCAATGCAGTTGAATGATACATATGCAATGACCGAGCTTGGCAGCATTGGAACAAATCACATTTAATTACGTATCTTCTCCTCTCATGATACTCTTCTCAGTTCCACTGCAGCCTGGGAAATCAATAACAAATGTTCATTTTGAATGTCTCTGTTCTCTAGCCTTGGACTAATTATGCACATTCCTTCCATCCTTATAAGGACAGGGCAGCTCTTCTCTTCAAACAATGAAAGAAAACACGCAAAGCAAACCTCCCTTCCCAGTATTCAAAACAACAGAAACGTGAGTTCTGAACCAAATCTGGTCCTTCCTCTTGTGGTGTGCGGCACCTTCTGACAAGGTATGCCTGGCCTCCTCCCAGGGTTATTGGCACTTTTTGTCACCTTTGATTTCATGATCAGAGTGAGCTGCTGAGCCAAGCGTCCTCAAGGAACTGGGACAGCTCTGTTTTATTGCTGGCTATTTGCTATCATGGCCAAAGCAAATAACATCTCTCATTGCACAATTCCTTTATCTAGGATAGGAATGACCATGTTTTTCTAAATCCCTCTCAGTGACCTGTGAACGAAAACCAGAGCATGTGCACTATCATTATCATTATTAGCGAGGTGATGCTGGGGGTCGTGACAACCGTAGTGTGCAAAGTCACAGGTGAGAAACAAATAAGCTCTTTAAATAAAGTGTGTGTGTGTTCCTTCAAGCCACTGTAGTTTAGGCCCTGGGGCCCGTGTTTAACAGACTGCAAGGAGATGTGGCTTGTTTCTTTTACTGGGAGCAAAATGTTTATACAGGTTTGGTGAAAATGGCAAAGATTTTCACATATTCGTGGGGAAAGCAGCAGTATTTCTTTAAGGGAAAAAAAAGAGCAAACTACAAGTTCCCCTGGTCTTGGCAAATCATGAGGCGTTTTTCATTTTGTAACATCAAAGTCGGCTCCTCTTCTTTGATGTCTTCGCATGCTGTTTAAGGTAAAGCATGAATGAAGAAATGTCAATCTGCAAGGTGTCCATGTAGTTTATGCTGAACACTGAAGAGGACTTGTAGATAAAAGGCAAACACAAGGTTTGATAATGAATGTCCAACAAGGAGGTGTGCATATCTAAAAGGAAACACTCAGCTGGAGAACAGCTCTGCAAACCTCAAAACTCTGCTTAGCCCAAGTTTAAGAGATTAAGAAAAAGTGGATTTTTTAAAAAGTGTGGAACCAAGACAGGAATTCTGTAAAAATCCTTGTTGTTCTATAAGAAACGAATGTTCTTTTGTTGGCTTTAGTTAAAAATAATAAATGTGCCACCAACTGTGCTTAATTTGACAATGTGTAATTTTGAGAAGATACAGAGTTAATACTGGGAAAAGCATCAGAGACAAAGTCTAAACCAGCACAGTGCATTCTGGAAATTTATAGTGGCTGCTTTGTGGTCTCTAGTGTCTGAACACTGGCAAAAGTTGTATGCTGGATCAAACAAAGGAAAGTGTCAATTATTCAACTCGGTTTGTTCCGAAGATCTAGAAACTCTAACGGAGTGATAGTCACTTGGGGAGGCTGAGCAGTGCTGGGATGAAGGGGAAGGCACTTTCCAGACCCAAAACCCATAATTTTCAGGACCAGGACATCCAGTGGTGTTACTAGAAACTTAGCTGCAGAAGAGGGTGTTTCTACTGTATCTTCTAGCTGCTAGCACTGAATTTATGCCTCCTTCTCATTATTTCTGAAGCTGTAAAAAGTTGGTTTGATGAACTGTGTGTGCTTTGCTTGATTTACTCGCAGCACAAGTGCACCGGGCGCGCTGCCCTGGAAAAGGGAGCACCCACGGGGGCTGCGAGGGGAGCCCGGGCTCTGCGCCAGCCAGGCTTTTGCTTTGCTGAGACAGCTCTGCAGGGGTCGAGTCTGAAATACAGCAATGTCTTAATATTAGCATCTGTCTGCTGCAAACTGGACTGAGACTGCAAAGTAGTTTAGATTTACAAACAGGACATAGAAACCTTTCAGTGGGTGTCTGTTGTAGGGGGGTGTATCTGAATAAGGAATGTGCCCAGGTGAGTATTAGCCCGTGTGACACTGAGTGTTGCCCATTAAGATCAGAAATACCTGTCAGAACGTAGAAATGACTGGGTGTTTCAGGTATGATAGTTAAGGAATATCCACAGGAATCCAGGGAAATAGGAGGTAAAACTCCACAGCTTCAGTCAAGGCACTTATCCAGCTTTTCTTCTGTTAGTTGAGAGTAACCATAAGAAAGTAGTATTTACGAGCACTTTGAATATGGGGGAGACAATCATAAACATGGAGTGACTTTTTCCATTTAAGAACACATACTCAGAGCTGCCCAAAACTCTCTAGAAATTTTGTAGCCTTGGGATGATAACTTATAAAAGAAAAATGAGGGTATAGTGCATGGGAACATTGACACCTTATCTGTTTTCATTCTTATATGAGGGATGTCTTGTGAGAAGATAACAATATTATTAAAGGGAATGCCTATGGTTTCTCTGGAAAGCTCTCTATCACTCCTAAGTATCATCTCTTGTATTTCTTGATTTTTTCTTGCTCTCTTTTCTGCTTTAACAAAATAATGTGCAGAGATGAAAAAGAAAATCTGGATCAAAGAGGACCTTTGCTTCCTTCCAGATCGCCTTGCCAGATTCAGACTGTTTTGACTGAAGAGGATTAGGTGTGGAAGAGGCTCAGGGGAAGTCCAAAGTCAACACTGAGATATGTTTTTTCTCAGTTAAGGTGGGACAAAAGTGAAGAGAGATCATCTGATTGTGAGTTCTGTGAGCTGGCTATAGCACCTGCTAACCTAGAGATCAGGGATGTAAGTGAGGGAGATCTGACACAATTTTAAGTCTCAACCGCTAAATAATTCCTCTAAACTTGGATGTTTTTTTCACAGTTTTAGCATCAACCTGTGAATTTCATGTCCAATAAAGAAATGCCTTGGAAAACTTAAGAATGGGAAAGCTTTCCTGCAGATGGTGTGCAACTGCACTACCCTTTGGAGAGCTCTTGGAAAAATTCCTACGGAATGCCATTGCACACAGATACAGCCTCACTGAGCCAAAGCTTCAGGACCATGTTTTGGGGTTTGAACAGAGCATGGGAGCAAGAAAGAAGATCCTTGTGCAGCAGTGGTTACAGGAGCAGAACTAACACTGGCCATTGTACAGGAACAGTAAAATAGAGGGTGGCTTCTTCACTCTTGCATCAAGCTCTCACAGAGGTCTGTAATCACATCTCATGCTCTCAGGTGTAGGTGCCCAGCTACAGAATGTTTTTTTGCAATAATCTGACTGATTAGGCCAAAGGGATGACCCATAGCAAGAGGAACAGCTGAAATAATGTGTCTGCACATAAGCTGGTGTGCAACATCTGAGACCTTTCAACTTAAGGTCTTAAAGGAATGCCTGAGGTCTCTCGCTGCCATTCAAAATTTAGGCTTAATTTGAAGGGCAATTGGATTGGATAGTTCTAAAAAATAATCACAGTATCTAAGAAAAGAGAATGCAAAAATATTCCTAAGACATTGTCAAGGACTTCAAATGTGTTCCTAGTGCAGTGAGGGGTTTCAATTCACGCTCAAGTTCACCTCAGCTGCTCCTGGAGCAGGTGCCAGGGAAGCTGTCACAGAGTGAAATTCAGCCCAGCCTGCAGAACTCCTCTGGGCTGCTGAGCACACTCAAGTCTAGCCTGTCACAAAAGCACTCAGCTGTAGCCAGGCTGGGTTAAGAATGGTTTCACAGTCTGAATGCAACCATCACACCTCTTGTGGCACTGTGGATATTTTCTTCACTGAGAGCCATGCTAGTATACTGAAGGATTTGATCCACTATTCGTAGAAACTCTGGATTCAGCAGACAACAGTGTCAACCTTAGTATTGCATTTTCAGAAGAAAATTTTTAATTCAGATTTTTATTGTTGTTTTTCTAAAGAATTTCTAAAGAGCTCAAGCCTGAAACTGACACTATTTTGCCACAAGTATCTTTTTAGTCAAATTAAGCTCTGTTCTTATACAGACTTCATCTTTTTGGTTGAACAGTTACAAGGAACACCTGCATTCACTTTATATGTCTAGTATATATCCAAATATTTGCTGGGAAATATAACTTTTGAGAAGAGAGATTAGCTTTCAAACTCTGAGTCTTTTAAATGTCATCTCTGTGCAAACTCCTGACAGTCAGTAGGTGGAGAGTTACTATTGTCTGACAATGATATTCATGGGGAGCAACTTCAAAATGCAACGCAGAAGAAAAGAATTTCAGGACTCTCAAAAGACTTTGGAAGTAAGAAAGTTTTACCCCTCAACACTTGTGCAGGAGGAACTGTATTTGTTCTGGGAGGCTTAATCACCTCATTTTGTTATGATTGTCTCTCAGTTCAAGTCCTTCAGACAAAGGGAATTGAAATAGGACTGGCAGGTAAGGGGTGGTGTTGGCATTTGAGTCTTTAAAAGGTAGAAGAACGAGTGGATTAATTAGTTCAAAGTATATCCCTCTGTCAGACAGCAGCATGCTTCAACGGGGCGCACACGGCTTCAGCCTACAGTGGGGGTGATGCTGATTAATTTTTTTGTGTCATGTGTTCTGTAGTTGGGTCTAAAAGCCCTATTCACCTTCAGTTGTGTGAGGCACTTCAGACAAATCTTATGCACTCCATACAAATCTGCTTAGCAGAGCAGATCTGTTAGGGAATCTGAGTTCTGTCATCCTCGAGCTCTGCCGTTCAGGGCCGTTGCCACAGGAAGGCAGGTGCCACTGCAATAGCACAAAAAGTGGGGATCTTCTTACATTTTCTGACACTAGAAGGCATGTGACAGCCAAAGCCTCCCTTCTTCCTGATTTTGAAACTTTCCATCCCTTTAATCCCTTTTATATAATTTTTAAAATTTTTAGCTTTAAGAGCTTTGATCTGTTTCGTCCCTAGAGAACAGTCATGGTTTTCTACTGTCCCTCCTCCAGTTCCTTTTGCCTGCTTCACACTCTTCTGTCTTTACATCTCCTTCCTTGTTCAGCACGGTGTGGTGTGTTGTGCCTCCTAAACCTGCAACTCTCCTCCACCCTCAAAAGCACGGCTGTTAACAGAGCATACGGTCCCCTTTCCCAGCTCCCTGAAACCTGCAGCAGCTCCAGTGCAGGCCCCTCCTGGGAACACTGAACAGGAACCAGCTCCTGGCTCACCCATGTCTGTTTGCTGCTCCCCTTGGGCTGTAGGGCTCCTTGGATCCACCTCTCTCTCCTGCAGGGCAGAAAACTCTGACAGCACTTAACAAGCAGTGACTGGTAACAATAAGAAGAGTCTTCAAAGAGTTATATTTACATGTAAAAAGACACAGGGACATTTATGTATACCAGATGGCCCAAAGCAGGTGGATATCATAATGCAGCTATGGATTACTGCAATGCCAGAGGAGGAGAGTGATGTTGTTGCTCAAACAGCACCTCAGGGTCCTAACCTGGGCTGTGCTGTGACTCCTGTTTTACTGGCACTGTACAAATGTATCATGTCAATCACTGACATGAGGAGATCACAATCTAAACAGACAAGATAATTACAGACTGCAGTGGATACAGAAAGACTTTGGAAGGTCCTGCAGCCTGCCAGAGTCAGAGCTGGGACTCCAGCTCAAGGCAGCTTAATACAAACTGAGCCTCTTGGTCATTAGTCCTTGCTGCTGTTTTCTAAATTGACTGGTTTGTTTATTTGCCCTGGATCCTGCAGATCCCTCAGGCTGCAACCCCCAGCTCTTTCTGTAAACAACGGGATCATTAGGAGCCAAGCACCTTAATCTTTTAAAGGCTCTGCGTACTCATTCTAAAGAATCTTATTGTGGAAAAAAATGAAAAGAGAAGGTCTCCAAAAGGGGCTGATTTGTGGCAGCAGTGCAGGTACAAGGTGTTGTGTTTATATCATATGTCGAGGTGCAGCTGCAAGCTTTTTGTCACCCACAGAACCACCAAGGACTGAGCCCATGGGGTACTGCAGGTTGTACTAATGTTCAGAGACCAGTCACACTGTAGCTGTGGCGTTCATGGAGTGAACTGAAGAACATGAGAAATTTCAGACTCCACCTGAGTGCTTCTGTCTGAGGTTACTCAAATGGTGAGTAAATGAAATATTAAAAGAGCTTTAGAGGGGATTGTTGGATAAACAGAGCAGTGAGGGCAGAGTGGGCAAGAGTTTCTGAAAAAGGAAGTCCTGCCCCTGGCCTGCTGCAGTTCAGTGAGGTGTCAATAAGCATGTGTACATCAATACTTCGATTTTCAGAAAACCTTTTTGAACATTACACACAAAAGGCTCTTGAAGAAACTGCATTGCAAAAATGTTAGTGGACAGCTTATTTTACTGAAAACTGGCTAAGATACAGGAAATAAAGGGCTGGGCTTAAAGGTCACTTCTCCATTGCTGGAGACAGAATACTGGTCTAGGTGCACCACTGGCCTAGTCCAGTATTTCTTCTACTCTGGAATTAGTCACAGTCTTTGTTCCAGAATAAGTTTGAAAAGTGGCCGTGTGAATGCCTTCTGCATTACCTAGAAGCGACCGAGAGTGTTCTCCTCTCTGTGTTTAGCCAGGAGGGATTTGCAAAGGAGTGGTATGTACATTATGCAGAACTACAAAGAGTCAACTTTGGGCCTTCCTTGTTACCTTAACTAAGAAACTTCTGAAGTAAATCCTAAATTCCAGCCCTGCAGGATCTGGATGCTGCTGTCTTGATCTTGGAGCACCTGGCAGCTAATTTACTTGTGGAGAGACAGTTCATTTTTACTGTTCCTGAATTTTGGTTTAAAACTGCATTAGACTGTGTAGCTTTTTACCACTGTATTCATTGTATGCCTTACTGAAGAAATAAAGGGCAAATGAGCTGTTGGAGACCCAAAAGGGATGATAGTAATTTTGAGTTTATTATGAGGAGAAAATGCATCTGGAGTGATCAAAGGTAAAAGCTTTGCCCTCTGGAGCCAAAGCAGCCCCTATGATGAGCAGGCATATTGTGGCACACCTGGAGGTGAGCCATGGGTCGGATGCCTGAGTCTTATATTTTAAATTTTCCATTTAGAGGAGGGGAGTAAAAATGAGAGCAAAGCCGAAGGAGGGGCAGGAGCTGAAAGGAAATAGAGCAGTGATTAAAACAGACCAAAGGATCCCATCCCCAGCCAGCACAACTTTGCTGCTGGGTCTCACATGCTGCCACAAGTTTTCAAAACCAGCAACAGCCTTGTCTTACTACAGAAGGAATAAAACAAACTTTAGCTCCTGCTCAGTGTCTCTCCTGGAACAAAAACTTTCAGTGTCAGTCAAGCCGGTTCTTTTTGTTTGACAGAAGTAAGAATTTTCCAACATGTTATGGAAGGCGGGGAGCAGTGTAGAATCTCCTGTTTTGTTATCTGAGGCACTGGGAACTGTAGTTTTAAGTATGTTCGAGTCCTGAAATGGGAGCCTGGAAGACAAGCAGAGCAGGAGCACAAGGTTTTGTGACTCTAAGGCAGCTGGAACTGCAAATGAAACGTATCACTTTGAGGAACCTTGAGCCCCAAATGATCATTTGCTATCACATCATATCATGAGTGAAGAGAAGAGTACCCTCAATGACCTGACTAGGGGAATGGGACATCCAGAGCTGTGACAAGAATTCTCTGAAATTATAGGAGACGTGTAAATTAAAGATTTGAAACTGCAGAAAGTATTTTCTACCACAAAATGCCAGTGAAAGCAAAGACAAGAAGACAGCTTTATTTGTGAGAATTAGAGGTCTTTGTGCTCTTGATGTATTTAACAGTTCTTATGTAAATTCAAGCAGAGGAGGCATTCTGTGAGCCCGTAGTACAAAACCAGGATAATACTACATTCCTTGTAAAAGATGCATATGAATGTTATTTAAGCTTCTTCAGGTCCAGCAGAGAAAAATCTGCAATAGTGCAGACGAGTGATGGGATTAGAAAACAGCTGCCCAGGATGATGAACCTCTAAGAGAATTGTCTTTTCCAATGGCTTCATTCCTGGAGGTGTGTCAAACAGGCACTTGAGGCATGTCCTGGGCTGTGGTGGGGTAAGAGCCCAGAAGATGGACAGCTTTCTGTGGGCCTCAGATCTAATCAAAAAGGTGCTGTCAGGGAATTCTGGGCTGGCAGGCTGGACTGCCACACTGCACAGTCTGTGCTGGGTCCGAGTCTGTGTAACTCTTGTGCCTGTGCTCTGCTGTTCTGTGGAGGGTCAATGGCTGTGGATGGTGACACCCCCAGAGCTTAGGGGGGGCTTAGGAACCTCTTGACTGGAGGGAAAACCGTGGCCTGTTTTCAGTCTGACCACTGCCCACTCCAGGTGGTTCTGCAAGGGGAGGAGAGCTGGGAAATAATAAATGGTCACTAAATAAGTGACCATGGCAGTAACTGGGTTGTTGCACACTGGACATACCACACCCCACAAAGCTGATACTAGTGTCTCATCAGTGCTAACAGCAGTTCTGGTTTGCTGCACTCTTTCTGACTGTCAGTGCCTGAAAGGAGACTGATGAGAGCCAAGAGGGTCTGTTCTGGTGTTTTTAATCCTTTGATTCTTTTTCTTTTCATGCTGCAAATGCCATATGAAAGAAAAGGGAATATCCATCCAACCTGAGGCTTCGAAACTAGGGGAGGCATATGACTAATGTGTCATAATATAAGTTCCAGTTTAAGCCACAGAAGAAGCCTAAAATGAGGCCAGAGTGTTCAAAAAAAAAGCTTTGGAGATGTTTTTTTCTTTAGATGTGTTGTAATTTGACATTAAAGATGCTCCTAATTCTTCAAGTACAGTCAATGTAGACTTCCAAATCATTTGGCTCTTTTCATGCTGAATTACTGCCACATGAAGTGGAAACCAGTGAATAACTCTCCTCCCTTACTCTGCTCTTGTTAAGCCTCCCTCACCCGCCTTGCCTTGGTGTAAGGAATACAGAACTAAAGATTCATCGGGTCTAATGAAGTCTTGCCCTTTACAGATCCAAATTCATCTCTTTTTTTCCCTTCTCTCTGAAGCACTTCTTGGTAAAACAACTAAGCTGAATTAGGTTCTATTTTAAAATGGTCTGCTGCTGACAGCCTCAGTTCTACAAGCAGTTGAAAATGGCTGGCAAACCTTTATACAAACAGCATGCAAAACATCACACAAAGCCCAGGGAAGAAATGGCTTTAGATGTAGGGATTATAAAAGAGTGAATACAATTTTAAGATAAAATACAAGTGATTAAGTTAATGATGGATAATTTCACCAGTTTGAAAACTATAATTAATAGGAATTAATTGTATATTTAGACATTCAGCATAGCTCCACTAAAAACACTACATCAAACATAATGATATTGGAAGCCTATATAATGAAGAAATGATCCAGATGTTCATAAAACCTTATAAAGCTTTAGAAAAAAAGGGGCTGCATGAAGAAGCTCTAATGATAAAAAGATGCCACTTGCTGTTCTGCTCTTCTTTTAAATACATCCTTTCTGAAATAATGATTATCATTTGCACTTTCATCTTAAGTGAAATAGCATATGGCTTTGGCTGATTAAAGCCCCCTCCTGGTATTAATCAGCATCTTAGTATCATGTTTCTAATGGAGGCAGCAGTTGCCCTGCTGATATTGTAAGCTTTTTAACAACATCTAAAGTCTGCGGATCACTGCTGCTGGCAAGAAATAGCTTTGAGCCTCCTATGTACAAGAGCATTGCAAAGATGTCACTTACAGGTGCAGTTTATATGAGCTCCTGCAACACATTGTGTTTTAAACATTTGCTGGAACTTAAAGTTTAATAATTACCTTTAATGAGTAGTTACCAGTTTTTAAAAGAAAATCAGAGAACTTCTGGGCCTGGTAACACTCAGTACGTAGAGACATCTTGGAACCTGGGATCACGAGCTGCAGGGAAGGGTTTGTGTGCTTTTGAGTGTCCATAAGCCACGAAGTCTGTGAGCATGGCCACTGCTCTGCGCTGAGCCCAGCCCAGCAGTGCTGCTCACAAGCTGACCTGGCAGCTGTGGCACAGCCCATGCAGAAATGGCCACCTCCAAGGGCTGAGCTCAGCTGCAGATTTGTCACCTCATCAGGGAAATGCCAAGGGAGAGCCTCAGGCAGAGCTGGGTGGGAGCACAGTGGCTCACACAGCCACCCTGGTGTGGTTCCTCGCCGGTGGAAACCCCTGCTCCTACAACAACAGGCTGGAGGGAGCACAGGGAGTCTCAGCTGCGGGATTTAAGGGAGATTGCGCTGCTCTCTGACACAGAAATATGTGGAGGTGGGGGTGGGGGTTGCTCGAGTTTGGCATCTCCCACAGGGACTGTGCCGGTCCCAGCTCGGCTGCAAGGCAGGCGTGGAGCCCTCAGTGCAGAGTACAGCCCCGATCGCGCTTCCTGGGCCTGCTGGGGCCACCTTTGCTTCTCTGCACACTTGTTCTCATGTACCATCCACATTTAACCAGGCCCTCCAGTTTAGGTACCAGACTTGTTTTGTTTCTGCTGGATGGTAAACCAACAAGCATAAAACAGCAAGAAAACTGGTGTTAACAAAAGAAGTTTAATACATGTTATTAATGTTGTAAATGTTTCAGAGATTGTCAAGGGAGGAATGTCCTGGTAAGGCTGACAGGCTAGGCAGATCTTCGGCATCACTTTTGCTAAACGTGAGGCAGCTCTCAAGAGTTGTTATCTTGTGTATTGTAGTGATAATAGTTCACACATACGGACACTTCCCCGGATCTGGTATTTCAGCTCTAGCACCTGGGAACCCCATTGGACACTGCTTCCATTTGCTGTTTGATGTAGCTACCCTGGGGCATTGCAGATGCACAAAATCCTACAGCCCTCCACTCCTTTTCTCTCTGGACTGCTGTGTTAGAAAAGTCTAGCATGCAATGCTTAATTCTGTCTTACGAATCAATTTTAGCAAGGCAATATTATCATTACTCCATTGTTGTCACTTTCTCCTTCATAAGCTCCTGTCCTTCTTTCCTCATCATGGTAAGATGTTCATCTAACAACTTCTTATATGCCTGGACAAACAGTCCCTGCTTTTTTGTAAACAGCTGTTACTAAACTGATGTTTTATCCTTGTCTTTTGAAGCTGCTGGGCTCTCTGGCTATCACCATCCACCACGTTCCCGACGATTATCTATCATGACTCACAGGAGAGCTGGATGTTTTGACTGTTGTGTTTCATTTATCTTACACATTTTTCTGGTAGCACATTCCAAAGGCCATGCTTGTCTGCTGCTTCTGTCCCACAGGTTAATTTGAATTTTGAATCTTTGGCAGGTGTGCTTGAAGTTGACTTTTTTCAATTCTAAAAAAAAATACAATTGTTTCACTTACATGCGTTCTTGATTTTTGAAGTAATCTAATACTCTGATTTTTAATGTATCATTTTCCCACTCTCCATTTTGTTTTAGAATCAACTTTTATTAGAAATTGGTCTCTAGGATCTATTTCTTTTTCTGTCTCCCCAGCTATGTTTTCTTGAATGAGAATATTTTTTTGTCTTTATGAAGATTATTTGCCTTGTGATAATAATTGACCATCTAAATACTTCAAACTATTTAAAATGCTACGGCATATGAATCATGCCTTGAATACATAGGTAAATTAGGCAAGCAATTTAATCTCTTTCTCTTAGTCACTGGTGGTGTAAGGGCCAGCTTACTGCCCAGAAGAGCTCCTCTTTGCAGTTTGATGTCTTTTTATTTAGCTATTTGCCATCTGTAACGTGTTTCTGTTCTATTTCTTTATTGGCTATTGATGAGGTCAAGATGGTGACTTGGCAGTGGCTGCTGACCACCTGTTCCTCGGCCCTTTGGCCCGCATGGCTGCCCCGCCTCCCGCAGCGGGTGCAGAGCCTGCCCCTGGCTGGGGTGCACTTGTAATCGATTTCCTTACAAGCCACCAGGGAGCCCCTTCTGCCACTGCTCCATCTCTGCCAGCAGCTGGTCCCTCCCAGAGGGTGTTCCAGAACAACCGCTCTCAAAGGCCGCACAAATTTCCGTCAGCCTTCCCATAAGTGACAGGAGAATCGACTTCCTGCTTTAAAAGAACCACTGACATTGTGTTCCAGTTAGCAGCCAACCACACATGCCTCTTCGCAAAATGTCCTCTTTGATCGCTGCAGTTGCCTTCATTTTTCTTCCCCACTAATTTGGCATTACTGGGTTAAAAGAGGAGAACATGGAGCTGCCACTGGCTGCACATCTCAGGATGTGAGCAGCAGCTACTGCCCCATGGAGTGGGATCTGCATCTGAGAAATGGAAAATGGGGACCACGTTTCTCACAGCTTTCTGGAAGAGAACCGTAGCGGTGGCATCACCACTGAGTTTCTGGCAGCTGTGTGCATTTTCTGCCAGTGGGAATTATACTTTGGGGACAGAAAGCATAATTGTCTTGTCATTTCCTTTCCCTTCCCCCTCTTAATGAGAAAGCACTATTCTTAGTGATTTTATAGTGACATCTACAAACTTACTTATGAAGCATTGCCACGCTGTGCTGAGTGCTGTCAAATGAGCAGGGTGGGTTTCATCCAGTGTCACATATTTCCTTACAAGTCTGCAATTCAGCTGCTGAATTCCACGTAGAGCTGCTTCTACAGAGGAAGCAGAGCTGGAACTCAAGCTTCATGCACATTGCTGTCCAGGTACTTAGTAGTTCCTTTCTGAATACTTCACACTCCTGTTTTTATACTTGTCTGATATCAGGAATAAACTTCAGGAAGTAAATGTGCCTAATAGCAGAATATGTGCTTGCTGAGAGTTTCAACTTTGGCCAGTCTTTGTTGGGGGCTTGAAGGGGGCTATCTATGACCTGAACCTTTGAATATGTCAGCTGAAGCCTCCAGGATGAAAAAGGGCAGAAAGACTGCACATTTCCAGTAGTGAAATGGAAGGGGTTTGCTTTAAACTGCATTTGCCTGTGGTAATGTCTGCTCCTCACGTTTCTTTTGGATTCCTCATAATTTCTTCAGATTCACAAATGTTTGACTAATAATATACACAATGGTCCTGTCAGTCTTAGTGCAGAGCCTGCATAGCTATAAATTGCATGACATGACAATTATCATGCGATTTGGGGGTTGTGGGAGCTGTAAACATTATAATAATCTGATTTAAATACTCAGTGCTCCAACAAATTAGGCATGATTACAGTGAGTTGAGTTGTCCCTTGAATGCAAATGCAGCTTCATCCAACTCCAACAGCAATTCCATAAAAGTACACAGAGAGCATGTGGCTCATAAAGTGTTTTTAAAAAGGAAAATGTTGTATATATTAATGAACACAAAATAAAACCTAGGGGGAAATATAAATATACTTTGTGATGCTTATCTCAGGGATAATTGTTTAGATTTTTACATCTGGAACAGCTAGCATTTCAAAAGCTAAATATTTGATTTATACAGTTTATTTTATTTATATTAGGCATTCTCCACGTGTCTGAAATTTATCCCTTTGCTCTGGACCTGCATCACTGCACCTTTATCTAGGACACTGAAGCTGTGGTGCCACACAGGCCTCGCGTGGGCCCTGTGCACGGGGCAGGAGCTCGGTGTGAGTCCCTCTCTGTGCCTCTCTGGGCTGGTGTTCATCACCTGGAGTCCTGCAGCGTGCAAGAGCTCTCATTGAGGCTCAGTAACGCCACATCTAGCTCAAAGTAAGAACAAAAAGGCAGTCCATTTGCCAAAATCCGCCGTTCTAAGACAAGAGAAAGCAGATGGAAGGGGAAAGGCAGAGAATAAAGAGAAGGAATGACAGTATTGATCTGTGCAGCTGTGCACACCACTGCATGTTGTGTTCAGCTGTCTCCTTCCCAGGTTGTGAGGGCTGTGCAGGGGCATCTTTACACAGGCTGGCTCAGTTTTGCACTGGGATAGTTGGCTCAATACTGAGGGCGTATGAAGGATAAAATTCCCACTTGGGCTTTGGAGATGAAAGTGCCTGTGGGTAGCTAGGAGTGCCTGTCTGGAGATGAGGCAGAAGCACAGATGGAGTGTTTTAAACATCCGAATTCTACTCTCTCAGCTTTTTAAATTGTTGTGTGTTGGAATCCTACAGATTAATGCAGAGCACATCCCGAAGCAGTGGTGCACCATGGGCTGCTCACGAAATGCCAGGAAGAGCTCTGTGCTGTGGCTGACAGCTGAACCCCTGGAGCACAAGAGTGGTGTACCTTGTCATCCTGGCAGAGAAGGGATGTCACCCTGAACACTACAAAGGTACAGCTGAGAGGGGGAAAGCCCAGGGCACTACTGTAGATGGAGGAGAGCTGCCAATGGAAATCAGAATCGTTCCTATGATACCCATTTCCCTCCCACTATGTGCACACCGCCTTGCGACTTTCCTCCCTCTCCCCATCTCCTTTAAAACACTCTGGCTGTGATGGACAGGCCTGGAAGCGGGGCTGCACATTTCCCTCTGCAGCTGAAACAGCTGCTTGTGCAGATGTCTGTGCCCTTGTGAGGGGACAGCAGTGGCACTTGCAGGGCAGGCCGGGGTGGTGGGCTCCGGAGCAGCACAGGCACCCCCGAGACATGGCCTGTCTCCCGTGCTGAGCTGCGGTGCTGCACAGCCTCCCAGCTGCAATAGAAGCTACAGTGAATTCAGGATCAGCCCCTTGCATATCTGCTGTGAGCAGAACCACTTGCAGTGATCAGTCAGCAGTTTATTGGCTAAGATCAACAACTGAGATAACTACAAATAAGTGGCTTTGCAGCCTTTCCTTCTAGCATGTCTTTTGCAATCAGTATGAATTATTACAGTGGGTTTCAAGAGGTACAAAGAAAGTTCAGCTAACAAGCAAATAGATATAAAAGGAAAGGATAAAGGGAAAGACAATGTTAATGGCTTTTCCTTACCAAAGACAGCTGGAGTTCATAACTGTATCACTATTGTCTGCACAGTGTCATTGTCAGTCGGAAGACGAAAAAAATCAACGTGCTGTTTTCTTTTTTCTTTGAGAAGAGAAGAATGCAAGAACAAGATTAGAATAGATGAGTTCAAATATCTGGTCTGATGGCAAATTACATTGGGATCAGAGAAATGAAAATGCTGTATGAACTCTGATCAGCAATTCCACATTTACTAGAGCTCCTGTCGTGCTGTTGTTCTCTGCTGGGATGCTGTGATCCTCACTGCTGACTGTTCATTTCTCTTAGGACGTGGTTTCAAAAGTGAAATCTTGTGGGGAGACTGGCCCCACTTTAGCCAGGATATTTTGTGCCATGACTGCAACTGCTTTCATTAGTTAGTCAGTGCTCAAATAATCCTTAAGAAAGAACTCAGTTCTAAATTAGTGTTTGCTCAAGATCAACATCCCAGCGTAACCCAAGGTGGAATGCAGCTGGTGATGGTGCAGTGTGTGTCAGAGTATGGTGAAAAAAACCAAATTCCCAATGATGACTTACTAATTTTTTTTTTCTACAGGTAGGGACTTTTGGACCAGATTAGGGCAAGGATAGTGTCACTGTTAAACCCCCCTCACTGACCCAGCCATTTCTTGCTTCTCTTGCTGCCCAAAAGGGCTACAGAGGGTTATGTCCCACTGAACAGCTGATGTGCATGGTCTCTAAAAGCACCATTCCAGTAGCTCCTGAGATGCAGCACTGACAACTCTTGCAAGTCAAATGAAAACCTCACATTTTTTTTAAAGCCTTGGTTCCTTGACTGAATGATTAGGTGAAAATCTTAGCTTTCGTAAAAGTAAGCACCTTATTTTATGAAGATGGATACAGAGAAAAAAAAACTTGATTATATATAATTTCATAGGATCAGGAAATACCAGGCTCAGAAGAAACTGAAATCTATTACATTTTTTAGAACACTCCTGAGTTTTTAGATCGACCTAATTGTATTTAATTCTTGGTTTTCCATACAGAAAGTGTAGAAATTTAAAATTATTTCTTTGTACACTATTACATGAGACAGCGCTTTTTGAATCCACTTTAATTAAATAATTTGATGAACTGGAATTGCAAAAAGATAAATTGTTGTTTTATTGCTTGATAAATAAATGATGAGAGGGGAATATATCATATTCCTTTTCTGAGAGTTAGTTAAGAAATACCTGATTGCGTGCAATGTAGAAAGTGGATCTTTTAATTTTTTATTAATGCACATACTTCTTCGTGTCCTAAGATAACTTATGTGCAACGGAGGAGAGGAAAAATAAAAGGTAAACTTCCAGTACTTTTCCCACCTGTAAGAAAAGAGCCCAGAATCTCTTGATGATGCAGTGACTGGCCCTGGAAGGGAAAGAAATGACATATCTTGCTCTGGGAAGGCCTTAGAAGAAACCTTTCCATGGCAGACTGGGACTCCTTGGGTTTCTGTGGCCCTTCCCAGAGGTTGCTTAGCACGATCTCGGGACTGGCCATCACTCTTTTGGATGCATCCTTTGTCTTGGCTCTCAGGCTATGCTATGCTGCTGTCTGGTACTGAGACTCTGAATTTCCCAACCTCGTCAACTGGCAGTGGAATCAGCACTGATTTTATTATGTGTGCTTTTCCACTTCTATTTATGGATCGAAATTAAAAAAGAAAGAAAGAAAATAGGCTTCTAAAACAACTACTGCCACCTAGTGTCACACCAAACCCAGAAAATCCCACACGGCAGCTCGAGCTCTTCCCACTGGAAAAAGTCCTCGACAGTAAATCCCATTTCCATTGATTTCAATTGGCACTGACTTCCTCAGACATTAATGTTACAGCTTGCATAGCAAAACCTATGTATTTTCCACCACTACATCCAGGGAAATGGTTATACATAGGAGATTCAGAATTTGTGTGTGTGCCTTGATGTGATGACAGAGAATTTAATTCCTTCCTGCAGCTTTACATTAATGCAGAGGTGGACATGACTTGGCAGCCTGTGGCAGTGGTGTTGCAGGTGAAGAAATGTGTCTACCTGCTCATTTACCAGTTTCAGAAAGCTGCCTCTCAGCAACATAAAACCTTTTAAAATGTGTTTGCCAT
The DNA here is from genome assembly GCA_013400235.1 of Oriolus oriolus. Taxonomy (NCBI): domain Eukaryota; kingdom Metazoa; phylum Chordata; class Aves; order Passeriformes; family Corvidae; genus Oriolus; species Oriolus oriolus. The sequence goes on from VXBT01011472.1 coordinate 1,048,103, forward strand.
ACTGAGTTAAATATCACCCTTCATTTTAGCATATTTTAAAGCACTGTAATAAGTATTTTACAGCTGATTTTCTTATGGTGGAAAATCCTTAAAGTAAAGCTTAGCACAAGGAATTTGTGAAGCAGGATTCTGTTCAGAAAGATACAACTCCTAATGATCCTTCATGTTGAATAAAAACTATTATGAGACAAGGCACACCAGAAAGCATTAATTACACTTTTTGGTGCTTGTGGCAATAATTCTGACTGAAATGAATTGCATCATTTATTAATATGAGGCTTGATACACTGTGTGGTGTTAAATATCCTTTCTACAGACAAAAGCTCAGCAGGAACAGTATTATCACCACTCACCTCTGAAGGCTGGATGCTGAAATCCAGGTGAGATTATCTCTGGTCTGAGGTTTTATCAGCAAAGGAATCCACAGAGATTCCTGCAGACACTTTGGGCTCAATTAGTGCCTGTTCTCCGAGGTCCTCAGTGGTCTTAGAAATTAATTAATCCTCCAAATATTTCTCCATTGACTTGGTGTATATTATAGAATATATTTTGTAGGCTCTTAAAACAAGGTGGAAAAACTGACACTGACAGCACACGCACATGTGATCATGGGAACAGCACTTTGGAGCAGGTCCTTTGTTGCTGTGTTAGCTGTAGGGCAAGGCTCAGAGTCCAGAAGTCTTGTCTGTGTTTCCTGCTCTTGGGTCAGCACTCTTCTCAAATTACTGTAGAAGGATTTAGAAAATGAAAGGAAATGGTCATGACTGTGAAAACAGTAGAAATTATCAAGAACCACTAGTGAACACTCCATCTGCTCCTCAGAGGACTGCAAAGTAAAGGCCAACGTGATACAGACGCATTCTAGAGCAGCTTATGACCTCTCTGTTTATAAAAAGGTAAAGTGGCTAAAGTAAATGAAGTTAAGGCATGTTTGAATATCATCTTCTTGCACATCTTAGTGTTCACCAGCAGATCTGGGAGAGTTTAGAACTGCCACCTGAGAATACTCTGTGAACTGCAAAGGGCATGAAAACTGGCAGAGTTCCTGATGCAGGAAAATGCTGTGTAGCTGTTGAATTTTCAGCACAGTTTAGTTTATGAAGTCTAGTGCATACTCAGTCCTTGCTGGATTGGCACAATAGCACTGAGATGTTAAAGGACGATTCATGTCCTTTCCTTCCCAGTGCTTTGAAAAAGTGAGATATATTTTCTCTTATGCAACACCTTGATTGATGCTCCACATAATGCCCTGCTATTTTGCTGGTATTGCTCACCAGAATGTCAGAATCTGGCCCCCTGTATTAGTTGTACACAGACATCAACGAGGCTTTTGCAGTTGGAAGAGACAGGTGCATTTGAGGTTAATGCTGAATTTATTGCCTCACTGTCTTTCCAAGCCTACCAGTAGGGAAAGAGCAGTAAAGACATATCTATTCTATTTTTCTTCACTAAAAATCTACAAATGTTTTAACCCACTGTTTATTTCTTGACGTATCTTGTCCTACTCACATACAGAAATAGGAGGTTTAACAAAGGATCTCTGTTTCTGTGAGCTACATTGTAAATAATGTAATCCTGGTGTTGGTCATTGCGATTATCCTGACCTATCAATACAATCTAGCTCCACATTATACCCAAAAGAGAATGCCTCTGAGCACTTTGGATAAATGTTTGCAAATCTGCCTGGATGGATCCAAGTCTTTCAGCTACAGGTGATACTAAGCTTTTAAAAAAAAAAAAAAAATCCGTATACACAGGTAGAGCTAATCATAGTACCTGTAAGGCATTTCCTGGCAGCCTGACAAACAAAAATACAACTATGGGATGAGAGTTTTCTGCTAAGAGGCAAGGTTAAAACCAGCCTGAAAACTTGGTTATAAAATTGTTTGAACGTCTGCCTTTCTTGCCTATTGTGTGAAATAAAGTACATTAATCTAAGTTTTATTTTGCATCACTATTAGTATATTGCACAAGATGCTTGAGCAGATGTCATAGAGTCAGCTGTCAGTCATAACACCTTACATCTGGTATGTGTTACTGAAAATCTCTGAGTGAATTTAAATTTTCAGTAAGCCTGAGGAATCAAAACCGGGTAGGCCACAAAAATCATGAGGTTTTGTATCAGGAGATCCAGAAGAGTATTGTTGGGCTCCCCATGAGTTTATATTCTGCCTTGCAAGCAGGAGGAATTTAAATGAACCCTTTCCCTTTTTTTTTTTCTTTCACTGAAAGCTGAGATAAATCAGCAAAGAACTAAAGCTTTAAATAACTAAAATGTCATAGGACAAGCACTGAACTATTTGGACATGACAACACTGACTCAAACAAGCTTGCTATTGTTTTGTACAGACATCTCCCTATTTTTTATTTTTAAAATTTTTTTTAATTAGAGCCAGATTGTATTTTGCACATCCAAACCCATATTGAATAGTGGGGAAAGATCCATCAAATCATTTCCATTCTTTCCTGTGGTCACTGACACAAAGGGAAACCAAGTGATGTTGTAGGAGTGTCAAGTGTTTTTGCTTGTTTTGCAGTGTTGTGGTTATTGACAGTCCATGGTCAAAGAGAGGCACAGAGGTGCCCTCAGGGTACCTGTTGTAGTTCAGTCTCTTTCCCGGCTTTCAGAGTGAATTTTTACTTCAAAACAAGAATTTAAAAGCCTCAAAATAGATGAGAGATTTTTTTGAGAGCAGCCCTATAACTCCTAGCTTGGACAGCAGCATGTGCCATGCAGGCTGTGCCTGGTGAACGTGTGCTGTGGGAGGAAGAAGGAATCATTCCAGCACTTGGGAGAGCCCTACTTTGACAATGTTTGTGGGTATCAATTTCCCATTTTGATTCTGTTACAGTACTGTGAGTTTTGAATTAATCAGTATTAGTTATGATTTGGACAATTCAGCTTTGCACAGGAGCAATCTTTAAAAAATGTCCTCTTTTTAGAGTCCATGTCCTCATATTTTGACCTGGCAAAAAGAAAAGGACAAATAAGCAACATTTTACTTTTTTAGCGCATGTCCTCATATTTTCAGCTTAAATCATACTTGCAACATTCAGCTGCAGTACATCTATTTGGTTAGTAGGAGCAGAAGCAACAGAGCTATGGCTTTATAGGCTCTGGACAGACGGTTAAAAATATACAGAGTCTCCCTGAAAGAATTTATAATCTATATAGACTAACACAGAGCAGAAGAATAATGTCTTACATATAACTGTTTTAACCTTTACCTTGTGATTTCAAAAAATATCTTTATGAAACCTACAGAGAAGCAGGAGCAGAAGCTGTAAATGATGACATCTGACTCTTCCATATAGCATGGCAGTGGGGACAGGTAACGGTTTTTGGCTGGGTGGCTCAAATAAGATGCTTTAGAGACATATCTTCCAAAAGGCTCGTGAAAGAAATGTGGATCTTCATGGCCGTGGATTTTTGTATACAAAGGAAATGGTCCCTTAAGAGTCCATGATACCTTTTGTAATCTTGAGTTGGACATTTATGTGAGCATTGAAAGTTGGTGGGGGGTCTTCTGGCATGGTCCCCCTCTGAGTGGTTTCCTGTATTTATGCTGCCTCTCTGTCCCTTGCACCTGCCTTCATGCTGGTTTATTTTTCATGTGCCTGTTCAGGCCTATTCCGTCTCTTTTTAAAAATTTTTTAAAAAACTTTTTTACTTGTAGCAGTTGAATGATGAATTATCTCACAAAGGTTGCTCCTCTCATTATTTTTATTGATTTCTGTCAATTCATAGCAGAAGTTATTCATGGCAATGGCATTCTAGATTGATTCAACAGAAGGCTATCAAATACACTCTAATGAAAAAGCTGACCTGACATTTCATCACTTAAACTTGCATTTAACTCTTAGGCATGAGTAGTCCCACAGGCTGTCCACTGGAGGAACTTGTGTTACCTGAGCTGAAAGCACTGGAGGTTAAAATACTGTACAATCTAACCAATACATTAAGGACAGAAATAGGGACAGAAGGCTACAGGAGCCTTGTTCCAGAGATGTATCTGTTAATTAGCAAAGAATTATTGTGTTCCGTGCATTTCTTAGCTTGGAGTGAAATTAAAGGACTGTCAGGGGGGATTGGAACTCGATGACCTTTGAGGTCCCTTCCAGCCCAAACCGTTCTGTGATTCAAGGATTAATAGGGAGAACTCCAGGCCCCATCAAAGTCAATGGGAATTTTGGCACTGATCAAGAGGGCCAGGATTGCACACACGATGTAAATGCAGGCACCTGGAAGGGCACGGGAAGCAGGCATAAATTCAGCAATGGCACTGAGGCCAGACACAATGATTGCCATGATGTTGCCTTCCAGTGAGCTGCCTACCAGCAGTGAAACCCTAATGAAAAACATCTTCCAGAAAGTGCTTTCTGCAACGCTTCTTCTGTACTTGTGTATAATATGCTGTTTGGAAAGGAAGGCTAAAGAAAAGCGCCTTGGTCTTGCTATTGCAGTAACAGTGATTCATGACAATGCTGTAGAACTTAAAGATGAAATACTTGAGCTTAGCTGGAGGATAATGGGCTCTGTGGGGGCTGTCGTGCATTTCATAATCAGAGCTGACAAACTATGGGAAAAGATATTTTGGCTAAATCACCATCTGGATGAAAACTATACACCAGGATTAGTTACCTGCACCTTTCTAAATTAGATAAAGTAAGGACAGGGGGACTAATGTAATGACCAAGGGGGAGGATAAATGGTTTCATATTATCTAGTAGATTTTCTCCAAGCTGCATAGAAATTTGGGAGAAAATTGCTATCTCTAAAGGCAGACTTTTCAGAGCTGAAAAGCTGACATGATATTTCTGTTCATAGATAAATTCAACACAAATTTGAGTTTCTGTGTGAAACACAAAGATCAGAAATGTATCTTGTGTGATTTTGATATGCACAAATTTATTCTAACATCCCATAAGGGATATTAATATTGGGGAAAGTAGATGACTGATTCTGAAGGATTAACAAAAAAATCTGTTCTAGCAAGTTTTAGATTTTATAGGTTTGTATTGATCTTTCCTCCTCTCAGTTATAGAATATCCTGCTTTTTTAATTAAACTACTAATTGATGTTTTGGGCTTGTAACTGTTGTTCCAGTGCCTCACCTGCATCTTATCAAATGCTTCTTTCATTCAGTGAGAGAAGAGCTGAAAACAATTTAATCAGTGGCTCTGTCAGTGTGCACCACCTGAGGATTTGGCTGAAAGCAGGTCAACATCCACGTTTCCCCATTTGCTGTATCTATCCCTGGAAAGGACTGCTTTTTGGGAAGTCTCTTTGAGAGTCTTTGTCAGCAAGCAAAAGGGTGAGTAAAGATTATTTTAGTTTTATGGTACAAAGCAAGCTGCTGAAATGTATTCTCAGGGGACCTGGGTAAAGAACAGGTCAATGAAGGAGTAATGCAAGTGCATTTCAGATCTTCTTTCTTTCTGCTTTTCAAAAACAAGGCCATTGTACAAGTTTTCTATATCAACTTTACCCTTCTTCCTCCTCTTTTTAATATTTTTCTAGCATATTTTGTTCCTGAACACTTTTCCATGCTGCCATGAGGTGCCAAGTGATGTTAGGTTTAGGAATTGCCATGCATAGCTTCTGGTACGCAACTATGACAATAAATAGGTTTACCAGGTCAGCTCCAACCTCTAATGCTTCTGGAAACCTGAGAATCCTGCTTTTCCGTGGAATGCAGAAGGCTCGCTTACCAGAGCACATTTTTAAGCCCACAAGTCTGAGTGGGTTTGCAATGTGTGCAGCCGACCTCTCTTGGTCCTAATGAAAACACACGTCTGGCAGCACTGGAATTCCTGCTATAAAATAATCCTGCTCTTTGAGGGTTGTTGACTTAATGATGCTCTGGACCCTTTTTTTCTTTCCTAGCGTGCCTGATTTTTTGTTCCTTTTTTATCACCACGACAGCCTGTGACAGACATGTGTTCCACCTCTGTTTTACTTCTTGCTTCCTTTTTTGATCATTTTGAGTGCTCAGTTTAAGGCATCTCATACAGCTTAGCAAATGACCTATTTTTAATGACTCACTTTAGTTTTAGCACCCTCCTCCTTACTAGCAGACCATCCAGTCCCTCAGAACTGCCTGTCTTAAACTTTGTCTGCTACACTTATTTAGTGCAAAGTAAATGTAAATGATTTTTACAAAAAGATTTGTATCATTGAAGATGTCCTTCTCCCACCTAGAAAAACATTCAGCTTCACCTGCAACTTATTAACTTTCTCACTTAGCTTCTGGTGTGTTCATTTTTCATGGTTCAAAAGACCTGTCGTTCTGCCTGCAAGCTTGAAGCATTATCCCATTATCACTAGGGATCAATATGTAATTTTACCTCCAAAAATACTTTTCAGAGATCTGTTTTTCCCATGGCTACTCCTGTGTATGCTCTTAATTATAGTCATGACTAATTCTAACAAGTTGGACAATATTAATTCCGTATTGCTATGAAATATCTTTCCCAGCTGATTTAGAAAATTGGGTCTTTTTAACAATAGCTGTTTAGGGGAATTGTTTAAAGAGCTGGCACACAGCTGCAGTTGTATGAAATTACACAGTCTCAGGTTTAAGCTGTTAGAACACATTGCTGGAGACAGCTTGGAATAGCCATGTAAAAAACCTGCAAGCACTCTAATTTCTATTTAAAATATCAAATTTGTATGATTCCTGCTCTAGTTCTTGTGAGTTTTTTACTTGAGCATCCAGCAAAAGAAGAAGAACTCGTTTGAATTTGCCTGCTATTTAGCATGCCTGAAGCTGCAGCTCTGGACTGAAATTTAGAAATTTCTGGTCAGAAGTTTAGATTTTAAAACTGCAAATGTCAAGGCTGGATCTAGGTCCTAAATATAGCAAAATCTATGCATTGTTATATTTGAAAGCCTGGATTACCTTTGGCTCCTCCTTGGAGTCATGCTTTTAGATTAAAATTATCCTGTAAATAATCATATTTCTGATGATATTCGAGAGGGAGGCAAACAATATCTTTTTTTACTCAGCAGGCTGAAATAAAACAATCCTTAGCTCTTTTTCGGTCAGGAAGAGGTACCTGTGGCTGAGACATGTACTGCCATTTCATGGTCCTTCTGGATAGGCTGCTCCTGGTGAAAGAGCAGCAGGCCCTTCGCTTGTCTCTTCCAAGGACCTGCTGCCCTCCCGGGCACAAGCCAAGGGGTGTCATCTCACTCCTCCTTCCCACCACTGTAAAACAGAGTTATCCCAACCATGCTGTCAGCCTGAGCTAACAGTCCACCCAAGGGTACTGCAGCCACAGTGAGCTGCTGGTGAGACACTGCTTCATCTCCTGGAAACAGGCTTTAACTGAATTTCTAGGCACCCTGCAAGTCACAGCTATGAGCACCCCAACCAGCAGGAGCTGGCAAACATTTCACAATCCTGCAGTCTGAAATAACTGGGGAAAAAAAAAGTTGCTGCTTAGCTTTTTATCTCTGTGTGTATTTTTTATTATTTAATTTACTCCGCTCATCTTCTGTTTATATTGTACAGTGGCACAACAAAACCAGTTTTTCTATCTTTAAACACTTAAGGAAGAAAGTATGAAGATATGATTGTTCCAATAGATTTTTCAGGCTTCTTTTTTATGAGTGTGAGAAGAATTCTTTGTGACAGAAGATTTAGGGAAGAGGAAAGAGGCAGGAAAAGGGATAAGTGCTGGTGAGATTTACTGATTGCTGTTACTGAACAGTAAAAAACTGGGCTTGGGGATGGGAGAGAGAAGCCGTGTTCTGGACAAACCTCTAATATTGCTCTGTAAAGCAGAAAACCTAAATTAATCCTGTGTTTGGTTTTAGATTTGTGGCTTGTAAAGACTAAATGTACTATTTTATGGTTGTTTCCTTTCCATATATGACAAGCTGAAGCTTAAGTATTCCCTCTTACGCCTTTAAATAATTCAGGCTTGTCTCTGAGGGGAATAGAGCAGATGTGCAAACGGTCCCTCTGCTCGCCATGGAAATGCTCTCCAGAGCGTTGTGAGAGGACATGACTGCAGTGCACAGGACTCTGCCATCCTGCCAAAAACTCGAGCTGTTTGTCTGTGAGAGGAGCATCGAGAGCAGGGGCTGCTGTGGCTCGGGCTCTGCTCCTGCCCTGAGCCCACGGCAGACCACAGGCAGCACCTGCCTGGGTGTGCTTTGCGTGCAGCTGCAATGCACAGAGACATCGTGGCCTCTGTGCGTGCCAGCGAACCCCTCACCAGGGGACATTTAATATCCTTCACTGGCTACATCAATTGCACTCTGAGGTTTTTATGACATTTTCATGTCTGCCTTCTCTTCTGCCTGCTTTGCTCTGCGCCCCATTTTTCACGAGAGCAAATTCCTCCCCTCTCTCTCCTGAGCCTCTAAAAAAAAAAAGATCATTTTTATATAATTTGCTTCTTATATTTTCTCTTCAGTACCAGCGGCAGCTGCTTTGCAGGTCCCCTGCTGTGCAAATCGCCCTTCACAGAGGAAGATCTTCCTGTCAGTGACTGACAAGAGGTGCCAGGAGCAGGCTACAAGACTTTTGAAACCTGTGAGTTGGCAAATCAGCAGGTACCTGTGTGCAGTTCTAGATACGCCCCTAGCATTAGTTCCTAACTTATATCAAAGAGTTTTTAGGATGATATGGCCCACAGGCAGAGATTCAGGTTAAAAGGAACACAGTGTCTGGCTGCATCCATCATCTAGGGTTTTTTGTTTTAAATGTAATGACACCAGCAATTTGTTCTTGGGGAGGATTTTGACTTGTGTTTTGTTGCTGGTTTTTTTTATTTGTTGTGGAGGTTTTTTTGGTTTTATTTTATAGGAACTGTGTTTACAACAGCCTAAACAAGGAGAAAATATTCTTAGTACTAAACAGCGCTTGTTTTTCTTCTCCAAAGAAATAAAGATGCCTTTCATATTTTCTGAGACTGACAATGTTGAAGAGGCTAAAATACATGATAAACTGAAGGAAAGGAGGAAGAGACCTGCTGTAACTACCAGTTTCTTTAGGGAAAAAGATGGGATTTTTGGGTGGGACTGGGAATGCCCTGGACAGTCCTCTCTCCTTGATGTATGGTTGAAGGCAAAGGGTCTGGAGGGGTTTGGAAACTTGGTTCAGTTACTGAACTATCTTAAAGAGGCTTAAAATCAGTCCTAAGTGAAAGCACTTTGCAGAAGAAGGTGTAGCTTTCAGGCAAAACAACACTTGAATCAACTGCAGAATAAATAGCCTGAGTAAAGGACACAGAATTTGGTCCACTGTGATCATTTGATCTGAGTGGCTTAAGGCTTTGCATGCTTCATACTTGCAAACCAGCTGTGAAATGCAGGAAATACAAGTAGCTGTGGTCTGACATTTCCCCATCTGTTCCTAATATTTAATAATTTGCTCTCTTCTCTGAGCATATTACGTTTATTTATAAATTTAAAAAATATGTTTTATTTTATATAATGAGCTTAAAGCTATAATGGCCTTTTTGCTCCAAAGTGCTCAAAGCACCCTCCTTTGCCAGATGGAGGGTATTAATTTTTCTGGAGGAACTTGTGTGTAAGGTACAGATGGATGAGACACAGTTTTAGCACACCAGGCTCTTGCCTTGCTGTTCTATGTGTGTTTCTATTCTCTAGAGCTTCTGTGCAGTGAATGTTTTTAAAGGCCTAAATTCTTTTTTGCTTTGCTCTGAGGATGATGGAGAGTGAGAAGTAAACCCTGGTTCTCAGAGTTGAGATCAGTGCTTTATCAGCCATAAAAAATCCCTTCTCTTTGGAAAGCTTGCTAAGAATTATCCTCGCCATCAGTACGAATTTTGCTGTTGAGCTGAACAGCGCTAAACACAACTAGACCGTACTTCAGCTAAGAACAGCTTTTAAAACATTTTAGGAAGGTCTTGTTTTCACATATGAGATTATAAATTATATGGATAAGAAAGATACTGGATCTAAAGGCCTGTGTACACAAAAAGTGACAGAGCACACTCTCCAGATTTATAGTGATAGTTCCCAGTTTTAGCTTATGCTGGGTCCCTGCTCATTCTGTGAGTGGGAGGTGGTACTTCCAGACTGTATGCCCCAGAATGTTACACTAAATGCCGACCTAAATAATTCTCTCGCCTCTGTGCTCCACAGTGTTGGTTCCTACAGCAGAGTCTCAGATATTTTAATTCTGTAGCAACTATCATTTTGAGAATGTTTCAAATGGAAAGCTAAGTATCTGAAATCAGAATATACCACAAGCTGCCTCCTGCACCGACTGATTTTTATGTATCAGTCCAGTGAAGTGAATGAAAATGTTTGTTTACACAAAGATTGAATCTGTTTAGGCTTCTGTAAAGTTTGTGACTATTGCATAAAGAATATTCTAGTAAATCTACAGAAAACATGAAATAATTAAGAACATATGGATTTATCTTGCAATAGTTGTCAAAAGAAATTCTCATCAAGTAGCAGTTTCCAGGAGTGGCATACATCAGTGTGAAGACTGTCGCTGGCCAGTATTTCTCACTGCAGCATCACTGCTGTGACACTGTCGATGGCAGGATTCCAGCCAAAGGCACCCGTCCTTCTGAGTGACTTGGGTGGCAAAGTAGGGTTGGAACCCGAAAAATTAAATCTTTTGTTATTTAACCAGAAGCAAAGTAACAAACCAAGTAGCAGGGATTATGACCTGGGCCTGGTGATTACGAGTGGTGCTGTGAAACGCGTGTGGGTACCACGGTGGGGAAGCAGCTGAGCACACAACGCGCGCAGTGAGCAGGAAATGGCACTGGAGAGGGCACTCACCTCTGTGCTCAGCACTTCTGAGGGGGCACAGGACTGCAGCGTGCAGTTCTAGCATCAGATTTGTGAAATTATGCTAAAAATTGGTAAAATGTAGGCACTGAATAGCAAGGAAGATCATATGCAGGATCAGTGGAGCTCTGGCCACATGATCTGTAACTGATCCTGAGTCCTCACGGAGCCTTTTTCCGTGGGGATTCCCGTGTCTGTCCAGGCAGCTCTAAAACAAAGAAATGCTCTCTGCTCTTCGTTCTGGGGAGAGCTTTAAGGGACAAGGATTCCATTTTCCAGGTTTTGCATTGTTGGTTTTTATGGTAATAGAGCCTTGTTGCTCATTTCCATGCAGTACTAGGAAAAACCATTTCTCCACTTCATTACCTTGGGTCTCTCAAGGATAAAAGCAAGTACAACTTAAGTGAAATTGAAGTGTTGAAGATGCTGAAAGCAGTATGAGTCTTCCAATTTGAATAATGTTGTTAAAAAATAATTATTGCTGAGGCTGTGGTATCTCCCAGCTATATCAGACACAACCCCAAACTCTGCTGCACTGTGGTCTGTTAAACCCTTAAGTGCATGTCTGTGTAAAGGCACTTGGGACCATTAATTCACAGCTACAGTTCATTCAAATGAATTTTTCTGAGGTTTCCTGTTTAGGAAAGCCTAAATTTATTACAAGAGGTCTGGCTAACAGCCCTGAAATGGAACTGATCACAAGAATAAGCATTTCTATGACATTGCTGCTACAAGCCCTCACCACCAATATTTTTCCTTGAACTCCCAGCCTCTATATCCTGAAAATAACACAGGTAAATTCCCAGTCTTTTACACATATTGAAAAACCTACTAAGTGAAAGGAATACCATAATAAATGATCAAGTATAAAAAGTAGCTTTGGCTAAGATGTTTCCCAGAAGTGATACAACAAAATTTAAATCAATTGATTTCCCTGGAAAAACTCTATTACATGTCACTGCACCAATTCTTCAACATGTTTCTCTAGGTTTAATATCATTTCAGGAATAGCTTTTTGGAATAGTTTTCACAGAAGCCTCTGAAGGAAGGAGACGTTACCTGAATGAATAATAAGCAAAATATGCTGAGCAGATGGTGCAGACGTCTAGGATCGAATTTCTACAGGACTTGAAATGTGATCATTCAGCTGCCTTTATGTTTTCTGTGTAAGGATAACGAAAACATCTTTGGAGAACTGCCAGCTTTCTCTATAAATTTTAAGTATTTTCTAAGCAAACCTTTGAGATTTTTTGTTTTCCTTTGCCAAAGGAAAGTTGGTGGTGTTCTTAGAGCTGTCTAAACAATTTTGATGTGGAGCTGCAGTACAATTTTCATTTCTAAAATTTCATTTTCAAGTAGAAAATTCTTGCAGTTTGTAGGATACTGGGAAGTTTCCAGTCAGATTTTTTTTTTGGAAGAAGAGTAACATGAAAAGAGTAATGATTTTCTTGCCTAAAATGAATAGAGATTGAGATCCACTTTTTGATTCACAGTGCAGCTTTAAGAAAGCCATTCTGTGTTTCTGCATGTAGTGTGACAGTAACTGAGACATGTGTATTTTATGTTAGTCTTCTTTTTTTATTTTATTTTTTCACTTGGGTTTTTTAATTTCCGTAACTGCCACCTTCTTTTCTTTTTCCCATGCACTTTATTTGTTAAATTTCATCTCTGTGTCAGTATTTCATTATTCTTTTAAATCCCTTCCTTCTTCCCTCGTAATTCTAAACCTTGCTAGATTTCTTTGACTGCTTTCCTTCATTTTTTTTCCATGTCTTTATCCTCTTCCTTTCTTTCATTTCGTCTTTCATAATTTTTTTTTTTTTTTGCATAAGTTCCTTTCTAAAAAAATTCTGCAGTTTTTTGTATGCTTTTCTTTCCTGGTGGAAGAGAAATAGTGAAGAGACTGTTCCTGTCTGAGTAGGTCACAGAGGTATTTTGGGTGTGCATGGCAGGGTTTTGGTAGTGAGGGAGCTCCAGAGGTGGCTTCTGGGAGAAGCTGCCAGAAGCTTCCCCCACGTCCAGTGAAGGCAATGCCCGCTGGATCCAAGAGAGACCCACCACTGGCCGAGGCTGTGGGGAAACAGGTGGAGAATTCAGGAGCAAAGTTAAGCCTGGGAAGAAGGGAGGGTGGGGGAAAGGTGTTTTAAGGTTTAGTCTTTATCTTTCACTATTGACCCACAAGTTTTTTGTTGTATTTTCTCTCCCCTGTCCAGCTGAGGGTGGGAAGGAGAGAGAAAATACATAAACCATTTCTGGTGGGCACCTGCTCCCTTGGGGAAGAGAGTGCTGAGGGGTGGAACTGCAGTATCAAACTGCAGGCTGCAGTTTAGCCTGTGCCAAACCAAGCAGCTATCTCAGCTAACAGATACTGAGCGTTTGGTTCTTTCTTTTTGCACAAATGGTTTAATTTAATTGTGCATTTCAGAGTACCACAGCCTGTAGCTAGCAGAACTGGAGAGATGTGGAGGGGCTGGGATTCAGGGGCAAACCAACCTGTGGACAACAGAAAGGACTTGGCTGGCTGAGTGCTGGACAGGGTTAATGTGCATAGCTGGATGTCTCAAATACCCCCTTTCTTCCTTCTCTGAAGGACACTGTTCACATTGCCATTTCCTTTCCTAAAGCAAAGGTTTTCTTTTCTCCCTAATGCAGATTTGACAATGAGTTTTGCTGTACAGGTGTGCAAATTATCCATACATTTTCATCAAACAGTATCTCTTGAAATGCTCTGGAAAGTTTTGACAAATAGACAATTTTTTACCTGGTATTTAGCTCTTTCTGACGTGGCCCTGAAACAGAATCAGTACTGTTCCCACAGTCATAAAGATTGAAGAGCAGGCTTTTTTTTTCAACAGTCTAGAGCTTCCAGGTCAGTCTCTGGAGGCTACAAAACTTTAAGTCATCACTGACTCCTGCACAGGCAGACACCTGTGGAATCTCTTGTAAATGGCTCTGCTTTGGAGCACGACTGGATGTTACAATCACCTTGTGCTACTGAAATTCTTTGTGAGTTTCAATTTCTACCAGCAAGTTGCTGCTAAACACCCTTTTCAATACTAAACTTTGAGATTTGTAAAAATAGGCCAAAAATGTGTCCTGTTTTTTCAGTAAAATGCATGAAATGGACAGCTCACATGACAAAAGCCATAAAAGAGCTTTTGTTTTGAATACAAGAGGCACTGTTTCTCTGCAGGTGTTTGCATGAAGGAAAGCTGCAAGGGTAGCATTTGTCAGCTTAAATAATAAGCACAGAACTGTGTATCTTCCCCTACCAATGATTCTTCCAGCGAATACGATCACGAAGGAAATTGAATTCAAACATCAGCTTATTCCCATGCTAATTAGCGCACTCACTGGCTCTCTCATATGGTTACAGCAATCCAAACAGAATCAAAAGCAACTTCTGCTGCGTTTTGGTGGTTAACACTGGAATTGTACTATTTTAGCAGAATGCAGCCCTAAGAGTAGGTGTGGCTGTGGCTTTGGAGGTATGGCCCAGACTAGGGGCTGGTGTTAATTGGTGCTCAGCCCGGTGAAGCTAATGGTGATAGAAGCTGCCGCAGGGTGTCTATCTGTTTATGGAGCTCCGCTCTCCCCTAGGCTACTTCCCTGACTTAATCCCTCCCCTATCCAGCTTAGAAATGCATTTCTTTTCCTCATTTAAGATTCTGTAGGCCCTTCATATTTAGTATTAGTATAAAGAGGAAACAGAGCCCCAGGAGAAAGATCAGAGTTTCTGTTCTGTTGAGGCATCAGAGTCATTCTTCCCTTAATGAAGAGAAACAGCAGGATGGATAAAAATCAATGACTTAAAAATAAATTGGGCTTTTAATTTAAGTTTAAAAAAGTCTTTCTTGAGTAAAACTTTAAAATTAGGTTTTAAACCCACATTGAGCCCAATTTATTCTGATGTATTAAATCACTCAAAGTTAAAAAAAAAAACAAACCCAAAAAGTGCCAAGGTGTTCACATCATTACCAGTGAAGAGCACATAGTTCTGCTACATTCCATTTACTCAATATCACTGAGGGATTAAAGTCAACCTGTAGAACACTGAGATATGTTTTCATTGTGTACTTTTCAGTTATCTTTCTAGAAAAGATAATGATATTAAAATTTTGTCTCACAATTAAATACATCCATTTTGCTGTGTCTGTCACCGAGTCTCTGAAAAAGCAGGATACTCATTTACCATGAGACCATTGGCAACAACCATTGCAAATCAAGCCTTCCTTTGTTGATTAAAACAATTAATTTGAAACGGAAGATGTCATTTGATAACGTTATATATTCCCCTTGGATTAATTTGTGTTTATAAGTATTGAATTATAATCCATGTTTTTGTACATTATTACATTCTATAGTTGCTTTAATAGATGTGTATATTTAGAAAACCCTGTCTGCAGACAAAGTGAAATGGCTGTACTTAGTCATAAATCAGCATGCTTTAAAAATGACCAGCCTGAGCTAACCAGTCTCATTTTAGGAAAATAACAGGAGTATTAATGCAAAACAAGACAAAACCAAGTCAGTTTTCTGCTTGCTGGCTTAAAGGTTGTGATTCTCTATTACACTGTTCTGTCAGCCTTCATATAACTTGCTAAAACAGCCCCAGGTCCAGCTCATCAGGGTTTAATGTGCAGTCAACCAATAACATATCACAGGACAGGTTATTCACTGGAAAAATGGCAGTGCCACCACCTTTTGCCATGTCTGTGTCACTCTGGAAAAACAGGAGCCCATTCTCTAGACATCTGCTGTGGAGGAGGATGGTCTGTGGGCAGAGCCTGCTGTTTGATTTGCACACATCCTTGATTTCTCTTTCATCCCAAGAAGTGAGACTGCCTGTCCTTCCTTAGCAAGATACCTGCCTATGTGCATTTGACCATTATCTGGGCTAGAGAAAACACACAGCAGCCCCTGCAGATGGGATATTGGTCAGCAAATCTGCCAGGAACACAAATGGGAGGAAGAATTTGCTCAGAAGGCTGAGGGGCTCTTCATAGCACAAATTAAAATCGTGCCACTTGTTTGGGACTGGTCTGGATGCATGCACACTTTATTTGATCCATTCAGTTTATTCGAGTTGTTTTCAGTGTCAGTAAGTGGGAAAATGTCTGTGGTTGTAGGACCTGAAGGGGTGCTCAATCTGCCTTCAGCCCTCACTGACAAGCCCTTGCGCTAATGGGTAAAATTCACTTTGGAACTGAAAAGATCTTGGCAGATCCTGAAAACAGTAAAGTGAAGTGTCATTGAGGACTGCAGGGTAAAGGCCTAATCTGGATTTGGCTTCTGATTTTTAACACTGCTGTATCATGGGCTGGGGGGGAGGCTGTTATGTGACTTTTCCAGCATGTGCAATGTGTGTATGAAAGAACTGCAGTTCCACATTTGCATCTGCAGTTGTTTCAGGATTTACCCCAGTATGGACTGTTGATGGGAGTAACATTTCTGCTTACACACCAATATCCTTGTTTCTTTTGTAAAAGCTTTTTCCCCCCTCCTCCCCCGCTCCCATCCCCCTGTTGTCTTTGTGCCTCGTATTTTTCCCCACTTTATTTCCTACAAGACTAGCAGGTTTGACGACGCATTGTGATTTCTTTTCTACAGGGCTTTATGAAGGAAGCTGGAGGCAGTTCTCATTAGTCTCACTGACATCTTTTATCACTTATCAGAGGAACAAGCAAACGGAGAGCAATTCCTTTGATCATGGCAAAAGTAGAAAGAGTATTAAAAACCCTATGAAGATTCACTAAGTAGAAAGTGGAAAAGACAGTCTGTGGCATGTTTCAAAGTAGTAACATGATTTAAAGTTGCCAGATTTGCTTGTATATATTAAAGAATTGTTAATGATGCTACATTTTACATGCATCCTTAGGTCTTTGTTTTTTTGTTTTGGTTTGGTTTTTTTTAACAGGCAAAGGAGTTCTTAGGTAGAATGGATGGATTAGATCAGTTGAAAAAATATCTCTAAAAGGTGAGCTGTGTCAGAGAGGAATTCTGTGATTCACTGAAAATTCTTGAAAATAAAAATAAGGTTGTAACGGTAGCACAATGGATTGAAAAAGAAACTTGCTCTCATGGGAGAATGTTAAGAAATGTTAAGAATTCCTTTTCTTTAGGAGGCATTCTGTGGTGAATCAATGCATGTTTGTGAAGACTGCATATAGGAACTGCAATGCTTGCAATTATCCATGTATACCCGACTGCCTAGCTCTGACCTCAGAGTGCTGCTGCTTCTCCATTCTATGGAGAAAAATAAGACTTTTTTCAGTGGTTCTGAGTATTGATTCACCCACCATGATGTCCTTGTCTTGTGCCTTACATCATTACCAACAGGGCATGGACAAAGACAAGTGAATCTGCCCTCCTACCCACAGCTAATAAGCATTAGGGACTCCAGATCCACCGGTACTTTTCTGTATGGCTGCAGCTCAGTTTTCCACTGATTAAAAGTCACTTCTCAATTTCTACGTGGTGATCAGCTCATATCTCAAAGCATCAGATTCAAATTGCCCTTGAAGGTCCATGTCTCAGCCTGTGACAAGACACAGATCACAACTATTTAGGCATTTTTTTCAGCATGGACTCTGTGCCAGCCTTGTCCCCGCAGCATTTTTTACTGCCATAGCTAATTTTTAGCTATGTTGAATTTGATTTGGACACAATGCAATGCAATACATTTCTATAGCACTTTTTATGCAGGCATCCCAGGGCACTTTCTGATCAAGCTAAAATTAGCTCTGAACTACATACAAATTCCAAAATGATTCATTTAAAAAAAAAAAACCAAAACAACAACTGAAAAAACCCCACCAACTGGTAAAGAGAATGTAGAAGTTTATGCACTCAGTTCAAAGTTAAAACAGGCAGAGGAGCAAATTCTCTCTTAAGGCAGAGTAAGAGGATGAGGTAATTCAGTGTATTGCTTTCTAGCAAGCTTGGGGGGTGATTCTCCAAGCAGAGCCATGCACTGCACTAACTGTGCTGGCCAGAATGAATTGCATGAGTGCTGTGAATGACCTGGAGGTGGCAGGTGAAGCAATACACGGGTGGGTTATCAGATCTCCCTTTATGTACACGTTGTTCTAACATTTGCTGCTTCTGATAAGAAATGGGAAAGCCACACAATTCTTTGTGATACCTGGCCTCAGTCATCTGTAAGGAAGACAGTGAGAGAAATAAACAAATAGCTTTGAGGGACATGACTCATGGATCCAAAATGATACAAATGTTTTTGCAGAGCAAGGGGCTTAGAGATAAAGGAAACTTCAATTGGTTTCTCAGGATTGAAAAAAGAAGATTGTTGCCAGAAGCTGTCAGGAGGGACAGGGTGACATGCTGAGGAAGGAGGATGAGAGTTAAATTTTTTTCTCCTAGACCTGGAGATCTTAATGAAAATCAGACTAGCATATGACCTCTTTCATTGTTGCAAGACCTCCTTTGATCCTTTTCTTTTAAATACATAGAATGTTTCTTTAAGGCAGTAATTTGATCATCACCATTGTGTCTTCAGGGAAGAGAACTTGTAGGTTGTGAAGATACAGCAAAATAGAATAGAGAGATGGTGCCTGAAATAGGTGCTGGTGGTCTAGACTAACAGGAAGGGAACTGGAGGCAGTTAGTTCAGTGCTCTCACTAATAGTGGTCCTGCATGTTTGGCAGCAGCTCTGCCTGTCCTGAAGGTCAGACTGGTGGAGTTCTGCCTCCATGGCTTGTCCCTGCTGCTTTCTGAGCAGTGAGACACAGGGTATCAGTGGCAACCTCAGATCGTGGCAACTGTGTGACCAGGGCAGATGCTTCAGGGGCATCTTCAGCAGGCAGGAAAACCTTAGGCAGTGAAAAAAAGGAAGAGAAACTTTAAAGCTGCACTGTTATGAAAGATAGCATTTGAAGTATGTATTTGTTACAAAGAAGAATGAAAAAAGATGTAGAGGGAAGTCAGATTTTTAAATGCAGCTGTACAGGGAGACTTAAGCTCTTGTAACCATAGCTAGTAGATTAAGCAAGTTGCATTTTCTGCAGAGATGTGCCTTCTAACACTTGATGGCCCAGACTGTAGCTGAGCTGTTCTGCAGGATGGGCAGGGAGCACGTGTGTCTGAAAAAAGCTCAGAGGCTGAGATTGTAGGTTTCTAAGGCTGTGTGTGCTGTTGTAAAATTAAGAAGTTTACCAAAACAAGAAGAAAAACTGTGGAGAGGGAATGCATTCAGACTACAGTGTTCAGTGAATAAATCCCATCTGGGCCTGAGGACAGACCAACAGTGCAGGTCAGCTGGGAAGTTAAGGGCACCTCTGGAGCTGGTCGTGCTGCAGCCAGTCCTGTCTTTATGCTGCAGTGACTCAGTTGTCAAATGTGACAATGATGAGGTGAGAGACGGTCAGTGTTCTAGATTTAGAGACCTTTCCATAGCTAGTAAATCGATTTTGCTCCAAATATAATTGCAGTGTCTGAGGCAGAGCGAATGGGACAGGAGGAGGAGGCAGAGAGGTCTCTGGAGCCACATAGCGATGTTGTAAAACAGATGCAAAACAGCATCTATAAACACACCCAGGGGAATGGCTGAACCTCTGGAGTGACACATAATCCGCCCAGCTCTGCCACACGGCTCCTCTGGCAGTGTTTGGCCCTGTAATTGTGCTTTGTCTCAACTTCCCACTTGATGCTTTTTGCCGTGTTTACTGCTCCCTCACCCTCTCCGTTGTGAGCATCAGTGGCCAAAATAGGGAAAACAAGCTGGGATGAGATAAAGAATATCCTTCTGCCTTCATGCTCTGCCTCTTACGTTAGGTTTTGAAGGGGCTTGGGGTGGCAGCAGCAAAGGTTGTTTCAGAGTGCTCTGCCTCCCAAAAGGAAAATGAATTCCTTTCCTATACAGGAGATTTATATAGCAAATTAGGTCAGTTATCATTAAGCTACTGCACAGCAGGACAAATCATAATTTTAAATACATTTCAAATCTAAGTACGTGTAAAATACATTCTGATGCAGTACAAATCAAGCCTCTTACTGTTGCTATGTGGACCAGTCAGATGAACGTGGAGCATAATAATCAAGGAATAAGTTAGTTGGGCTTACTGCTGCTTGTGAAGGCTATATTAATTTATACTGTTGTTTATGTTTAGTTATAACCAAGTTTCCTCACTGCTATCTTCTTAGGATAAGAAAAATATAAATGCATAAACCAAAACCAATTTTCCCTGTTAGTCTCTCTGAGGTACTGTTTTTACCATAAAGATCTGCATGACCCTTTGCTCTCCAAAGGAGATGAAATGAATGAAAACTTATACCCCTACACAACTGACCAACCATTTGTTTCTTTTCCTAGATTTTTTTCTCTGCCTTCTTTCTTCACAAATAGCAAACTTTTTTCCCTGGCTACACCTTTTTGAGTCTCCTTTTTTGATCATCACAATTTAGTCTCATGGCAGACTTTATAATCTCATGGGCACCAGAGCCCTGTGCCAAGGTTTATGCAGATATAAAGCCTGGATTAATCTGGCCCAGTATTTATAAAATGTTCTGAACATATGAAGCACTGTAAAAGCACTGAATATTATTACTGAGTCCATGGAAGTGCCCCCTCTGCTAAGTCAGCACACATTTAAAGTGCTGTTTCTGGAGGTGAGGTGCAGTGACAGAAACAACCAAATCCATGTCTTTTCTTCTGAGACTCTTTGTCTCTTTCTTTTCTTTCTTCCTGTCTCTTTTTTTTTTCTTTTTTTCTTTTTTTTTTCTTTTCCTACCTTGATTTCTGGAAGAAACTGAATAGGAAGGAGGCAGACACCCCTTTAAAGATTTCACCTCCTGAGACTATTCTTTCAAAGACTTTGGCAAAGTCTTCCTGCTTTTTACTGCCTCTGGACTGCCTGGTTCCCTCATGCTGTTTCTAACAGCTAGCAGATTCTGCAGAAACCTTTTGGAAAAAAAGTATCTTGATGCAGGGGGAGGCTGCTTTCAAACTCTGGTCTGCAGCTGGCACTCCGTGGGGGGAGAAGCCGGTCTCCAAATCCAGGCCATCCCAGCAACTTGATAAAAATCACGAGCACGACTCAAGGAGCTGCAGGCCTACGCTGGATCTGCTGCGTTTCTCAGGGGCTGCTTCCAAAACCAGTTCTACGTTTTGCTGCTTAAAGCACAGATAAAGGAGATGACTGGGAACTATGGTCCAGGTTTAGTCATCACATCTTTCCCTTCTATGTTATCAAACAGAGGACAAAGCTCAAAATCAAAACGTGCCCATGGATACTGTTTGCAGTATATTTATGCCTGTACATAAATGAACAGATCTATTTCATAGTAGCTGGACTCAAAACAGAATCAGGTCTCGTTTTCATACTTGGGAGTGCAGCTTTTTAAAATGGAGTCATTGAACTTTCCCCAGCACTATTCAGAAGGCATTATGGGCCCATTTATTTTTACTTCCCTCCCCCCATTATTTGATAGTTCTTTTAAGAGTTGTAAGTTTTACTTGGTTCCTTTTGATCAGAAGGAAAAGGTACTGTAGGAACTGAGACGCTGCAGTGACTCTGGCTTTGAACTCACCAGGTCTAAAAGCCTGCAAGAACATTTTCTCTTTCAGCTTTCCAGCCGGCTCCTAGAGCTGCCTGATAAAGGGCTGTGGTAAATTGTCCTGAAGGACAGCTGGAAAGCAAGGCGCTACAGTCTGAACCCACAATGGAGTTGAGAGATATATATTTAGTTTAATCATATTAAAATTTAAATGTTAGACTTTAGAGTAGATTTTTTTTAAAAAAAATAAAATTCAAGTCATTAAAAAAAGTTTTCTGCTCCATTCCCTTGAGCTCGCGGGATCTTGAGCTCCTGAAAATGCTGCGGCTCCATCTAGTGGCACTGCCGCCCCTGCCAGGGCATGCGAACCCTTCAGGATCACTGCTCACCAGGAAAAATAGTGGGATTTAAATCCGTATTTTCAGTAAAATTCTTTAAGATTTCCTTTCGGTTATCACAGAGTCTCGCACTGTCTGGAATGAAAAATATTTAAGTTACACTAGTTTAGAGAGATTAGTATATTAAAGTTCATCCAGTGTACTTCTCTGCAGCACTTTTCTGAATAATCACAGACTTACAAATGTAGTCCCACTCCTAATAAAAGAAGGTTGTTTGTTTAAAACTATGACACTCTCTCTCTGTGTTTATAGATATATGTATATAAAACCACGTGGTACTTTTAAAAGTATCTTTGATTCGAATTCCTTAAACACTTGGCAAACGTTTATTAAGCATCAAAACATTCAAATTTGTTTGCTCTTTCCCCTCATCAACCATCTGTCCATCCACACATCCACTGAGTACAGAGGTTGTGCACATGTTATACAGACAGTAGAACTTATTCTGCTCTCAACTACATTATAACTTAATTTATTTCAGTGTAGCTGCTCTCAGCTCTTACTGGTCTGACATGAAAATCTGTGTCTTGTGCATCTATAGAGCATATATATATTCACAAAGCACAATGAACATATGTTGTAATGTGATCTTAATGTAAATAGATTGGTTCTTTGGGGTTCTCACCTCATCCAGATGGGAATTGACATTCAGTATTTTACACCATTACAACTGTGTTTAGTTTTTCAACACATCTTGCTCCTGCCTTTGATCTAATAAAAAAAATAAACGTTCTTGATTTGATTTGCTCAGCTGCTGTCTGAGCCACGAAACCTAGATTTCATCTTGTGTCCTGAACTCGACTCCCATGCTGATTGTACAAATCTGTTGAACTCAATAAATGTATTTAGCCTTATTAAGATTCAGGAAAGCAAATATTATCCTCCAGTGATGCAGCAGATAACAGGAGTTAATAACAAGTATGTGATAAAGATCACAGGATTCCCTGTAAACAAGATGCTGCATTGCACAGAGAGCATCTTGTCTGCATATGTTTCATAAGTAACTAGGCATCCTCATGGGCTTCTTTAGTTATTTTAGAAAGTTGTGTAAACAGTATTATCTACTTAATGCCCCAAATGATATAATAATTGATATGGAAATGGGGCAAAGCTCAATAGATCGTAATGCAACTCTCCATGGACTCTTAGAGATGATCTGCCCAGATTTTATTTAAATTTTCATCTCACTTGTGTGCAGCCTGTGGTTTGTTAGAAATGCTAGGCAGATGCTGGTTGGACAGCATTTTTTTTTTTTTACCTTTTTTCCTCAGAAAAAGTTAATGTGAATTTATACTTGGATTGTTATATGTTGTAGGTATACTTCAGAGATGTCAACAACAAATGGAAAAGTAAGATTATACTGCAAAGCCCTGATGTACTGTGTGCTGTTGTTGAGAAAAGTGGATAATAACAGATTGCTGATGTACATGGTAGTCTGTAGTGGGTGTGTGATTGTTCTTGTTTAGACTACAAGAGCACTGGAAAGAAATTCCAAAGCTCTAAGNGGACGCGTCGCTGCAGATCCTGCTGAGAGGATTTCAATATCCCTCGCTGCTCTGGGACCCAACGGCGAGGGTCTCAGGGTGGCTTCCCCAGAATCCAGCGGCTACCTGCGGAGCTAGCCGGGAGCCCTAGGATTTTAGGGTATAGCAGCACTGCCGCATCTAAGAAATTCTTAAAACTGGAAAAAATGTATTTGAAAATATTTTTCTGTTCCTTCTTGTGGAAAATTATACTGAAGTCTGGAGGTTTTTTACATATTCTAAAAATCTCTTAGGCAAGACTTTTGCTTTTTTATTTTTGTAAATAAAAAAGCGGTTAAAATATTTGTGCTATTCAACCACTTGTTAGTTCTTCAAATATATTAATTAGTCAGACGTGCTGAAATGCTTTCTCTTGCATAGACATCACAGGCAATTTTCTCAGGTGTTTGACACCAGGCACAGGCAAAGCTGTGCTGTGGTGGTTCATGCAAGATGTACTTAAGAACACGCAACTGTGACATGTCTCTTTTTGCAAAGCTGGGATGCCAGTTGTGCTTCAGTATTCCTCCAGGCAGTCAGTGGGGTCTACAGACCACTGCATTAGACTTTGAGGAAAAGTCACTTCTCTTACTTGTACCACAATTCCCCCAGCTGTAAAATGGGGAAAATGATACGTTGGAACGTACTGCTAAAATATAAGCAAAATACAGCTTTATAGAAAGAGGGAAAAGAAATATTGGTATTCAAAAGAAATCTGAGATTTGATTAGGCTTGGTCAAAGTCACTCAGTGGCCTTGTGACACTGCCAAGAGCAGAGCTTGGGTCTGTAGACCTTCAGCAGGAGACTGACTCCAGCCACCTTCCAGGTATGGAGAACGGCTGACGAAGGTTAATAATGCAAACAGGACAAATGCCAGCAACTGCTCGTTTCCATTTATTTCATTAAACTGAAGAAATATTTTGTGAAAATGACACACTGGGGAGACCAGAAAAGGATGAAATAGATTTGTTTATAAAACAGGCTTTTATCACTTGAATTTCTACAGAAGCGAAGAGGGGAAGTAAAATGGCTGTGGGGAAGCAGGAGCCACCTCCTTGGTTAACTTACGCATACGCTTTTACATATGTGGCAGTGCCAGAGTTTTCTTCTTCCAAAATAGTTCCACTGATGCAGTCCAGTTCCCTTTTGCTGGCTGGCACCTGAAGAGGTGGGATGTGTGCTCTGGGGACAGCACATGAACTCCTTGGAGACTGCCCAAGGACTTCAGCCATTGTTTCTCCAGTGGCTTCTCAACAGGAGTTAAGGGAGGGCAACAAGACAGGTAGATGTGGATGAAAATGGTAGCTATTTCTCTTTTGAGCCGTTCTCAAAATATTATTCAGAGGAAAAGTAAGATGAGGTGGCAGGTGTAGAGCACCCATTCCATTGTTATCCACCTTATGAAAAAGCCAGGACAATACAGTAACACTGCTCTATTGCTGCAAAGGTAATGGGGAAAATGCTGATCTTGTCTGACCACCTGCAGGAAATCTGTCCTACCTGGCTACACATTTTTGACTGTGGAAGATAAAGTCATGTACGGGCAGAGGGAACCTAGTCCTTGCAGGCTGTCCTTACCAGTGGAAGTCAGTTGAGTCAGTATGGGAGCAGGAATGCCATTGCCTTTTAGTTTAACAACATGTAACTTCTGAATCCTCACTTTGCTGTAAAAACCAAGTTTAAAAGAATATATGGAAGTTGACTCTTGAAATGTGTGTGAAAAGCAGCAGAATTCTTTTGGCAGGTCCAACCACTCTCTGAGAGTTTACAGCTGAAAAATCAGAGCTGGCTGATTGTCTGTGGGGCTGATCAGCCAGCATGGTGCCACTACAGTACAGACAGAGATAATTTTGCAACTTCTCTAGTTTATAAGGGAAGTAACACCTGATTCTGAAATAAGCACTGGTAAAGAAACTATGCAATCCAGCACAAGCACACAGATTTGGCAACTCAATACCTCTAAATTCTCTCCTGGTTCAAGATATCCTTGAGAAATGAAATAGGCTTGTATAAATCAAAATTGCCTCTATGCTCATGCACATTTCCAAGTTAAATGCTGGAGTTAACTTATTTGGTCAAGTTTCACAACTCTCCTGCTCTATGAGTACTGAAAACCTGAATGAGGAAACCTAATGGGGAAGTACTGTGTGAGGAAATAGGGGCACAGAGATTAAGTTACTTGTGCTAACTTCAGATCAAGTCTGTGGCAGAGCTCCAGGTGAAATCCAGGCTCTGTGGATCCCCTTGTGTTGCCATAACCATCCTAGCTTTCTCTTTCCAAGGATTTTCAATGTAATCTCTGAGAAGATTAATAAATCCAAAGGTCTCTGTATTTGTAGGAAGGAAATACATACATGATTTGTTTGGGAGAGGTTGAATTGCTAGGGAGATTTTAATTTTGTTGTATTCTAATAGTAATGAAATCACAAACTCCTTTTATGAACATTATGGTTGACCCTTTGAAACTGCCTGACTGGAAGTCTCAATGCAGCACAAAGTAACCTATTCTAGGATCATTTTGCAGGCAAATCCTGCTAGTACATTATAGGGAAAAACATTCTCAGAAGAGAATTGGCTTACACCAAAAAAACAGTGAGGCTTTTTGCACTGTTTATTTTAGTGACTTTTGAATTAAGTAAATTTTTCCCTTAGCCCAATTGCACCTCAAAACACGCCAGCAGAAATTGGTGAGCTTTAGATCAGTTCGTCCTTCAGAGATGGAAAGTTACAACATTAGCACAAATGGAGGCTAAGTAAGATCTTATTGATGTGCTGCTTTCCTGGTAATTGTCCTTGTTCGACACCATGTATTTATGGACCCTCTAATCCTGTGGTCAGCTGCACGGTGAGGCTCTGTGGGCACAGGGAGATACTCATGTGCCACCCCATAGAAACTGAGGAGAATCCAAGAGAGCTGGGTTTCTGCACACAAGGATGGGAGGGGGCAAAAGGGAGGAAATAATTTTTTCCTATTCTTTTGGTTTTCCATCCCAATCTGTTGTGGAGTTAGAGCAGTGTGAAGGCCATGCTTCCTTTCCACCTGAACTTGAATCTGCCTGAGTGTGACACAGACCCCTGATATGCCTTTTTCTTCACTGCTTTGTTACTCATTCACACATCCTCTAAGAAGGTGTTACCTTTGATCGGTTTTAACTGTCCTGCAATATGCTATGTTGTGGGAAGATTAGTCCTTAAGTCTCTAAATTAATTACTCTTAATTCTATTACTTCTGGTATAACTAGAAAAAATAATAATTGTCAAATAACAAATAATCCATGTATTTTGTGTTTAATGCCTAGATGTTAATAGCTACTTAAAATATTAACTTTCCACCCTAGACAGTCCTATTATTCTGTTTTTTTTCAAGACATCCTTCTTGTAACAATGCACAACCAAGTTTTTCAGCTTCAGTGCAATTCTAATGAGCTGAATTTTTCATGTCTCTGGGAGGTAAATTAATACAGTTATTCCTAATTTATCGACAATGTCATTGTGGTGCAGGTAGTATCTGTAACAGGAGTACAGGCCTGAAAGTACTCAGTGGACAATGTTCAGCAAATAATGACCCATGCTAGACAATAACATGCTAATTACAATATTTATGAGAATTAATTTATCAGATTGTTGAAATCAGTGTATGGGAGAGACCTTAGAGTTGAGGGAAATTACAGAGGCAGGCAAACAAACAAGAATGTGTGTTCAATGCAGAGTCATAAAACTGTGTTAGTTACAAAAGGGAAATGAAGTGTATTCCCTCATCTCTGGTGGAGTGATCATCACTTGTATTTTTGTCTCCTACCAAAGTTGATTGTAAACTTTCCCCCCAGGTCCTCCTGCCCACAGCAGCTGAATTCAGTGGGAACAGGACCAACCCACCATCCTCAGAAATGGCAATGTGCCATTTGACTGGGCCCCAGCTGCAGGAGTAAAAAACTACATTCACTGTCTGAAGATGCACCCTTTAGATTAAGTCTACTGAGAAGATATTTTTCTTCTTGAAAGGAAGTGGTTTCCACATGAACAAGTTATGCCTCTGATTCTGCAGATTCTTAAGTGCTTTATTAATTGTATTTTCTTATTCTGACTTTTCACACAAAATAAGCTATGTTCAAAAGAACCAAATCATAAGTGATTGTTTTCTTGCAATTTTCCTTCAGAAAACCTTAAGGTGCTCCTCAGGTACTCCTCATATCTGTAGAGCAGATGTAATATATTCCAACATAGATGTTAACATCCCTTTTGAACATAGAAGATGTTTAATTTTTTTCCTATTAATACAATGTTATGTAAGCCAAACAGGTAATTTCCAGTTCTCACTCTTTCAGGAGTTCACTCTTTCAGGAGTTCACTCTTTCATTACATTTTTCTTTGGTTCATTGTACGTACTCCCGAACTGCAAGTTCTTTCAGGGTAAAAACCCGTTTGGGATCTTTCTTTGTCTTCCATTCTTCCAGTTTTTCTTGCAAAGACAGGAAATCCTTGCCAAGTTCATAGGCCAGGGTGATCATTGTTTCTAACAGTGGGATATAATACCTGTGGCTGGTATGCACACAAAGGCGTGACAGAGCTTTTTCTCCGTATTCAAAGGCACTTGCTGGGTTTTCCAGGTCCTTGTGGCACACCACGATGGCACAGAGAGTGGGGACAACTGAGACAGGGTTCCCCCTCGTCAGCCTTTCCTGCAGCCCAATGACTTCTAAAAGGATTTCCAAAGCTTTGGTGTACTGGCCACCCCGCAGGCAACCATATGCTTCCTGAAGCTCCGGCCTTGTTAAAAAGTCAATAAATTTTTTGGATCTTCTGATGTATTTCATAGAATATAGGAGTCTCAGGTAGTCCTTGAAGGCTAATTTTCTTTCATTGATTATTTCTTCTGTGAAGTTCCCTGTTAGAGTTTTTTTGGGAAAGGTCACATCTTCCATTTCTTCGCTAAATTCCTCCAGCAGATTTCTGTGCAGTTTCTCAAAGTCTGAATAACGCCGTTCAATTACAGACTTGTTGCTGTCAAAACTCCCTGTTTGCAAAATGATGATTTTATACATCTAAACACAATTAAAGAGAAAAAATAAGCATGAGAAGGGACCATTCTAGCCCCAGTGCAGTCAGATTTTGTCTGGTACTGCTATGAAAAGACTTTGTGCTTGTTCAGTCCTCCAGCTGAAATACTCCTGCACCAATTTTCCGTGTGTAATCTCGTGCACTCCTATGGCAGTGCTGCTAAATCAGTTACTGTCTGGGATTATGGTGCATGTTCAGTGTAGACCTGAAAGATCTGCAGCCATCAAACTAAAAGTTCCCACCTCCTGCTGTTCTGTACTTCTGTCACCAGCCTCAGGCTTAGCACGTAAAGAAATTGTACATAAACAGTGCACTAACAGATCCCATCCTGCAAGGTGCTGGGAAAGCAAACTAGCAGCAGACTGAAGCACATAAAACACTTACAAAGCATTTCTGTGGCTGTACTTTGTTTATAACAGCCATGGCTGCTGCAATCCATCATCTTCAGTGAACTGAATGGATTTCCCAGACTTAATATTGAATGTAATCTATTTTACATCGGTCATAATATTCAGAAATGTTCTTTGTATAAGACATTCCTAGGGATTTGGGGGTGTTAGTATGCTGTGAAAGAAGAGGGAGTATTTGGCAATATATCTGGTGTGTGCAAAAAGAAGATGGAGCAACTCCAAATCCTTTCCTCTCCTTTAAATCACTGCCCTGTATTCAAACTTACTTCACATTTAAATAATATCTTAAAAGTGACATTTCTACAACAAGGGCTTGCTCTCCAAACCCCTTCACTGGCAGCTAACAGCTGTGCTGCCCCACATTAACAGTACCCAAGAGCACGTCTTCCTCAGCTCTTCACTAGCCTCAAAAAGACTGTAACAGATGTGATGTTAAGCAAATAGCTGCAAACCGAAATTCTGTGCTGTGTTGGACAGATAATCTCTCCTGGTTCTGATCCAAGCACAGTGAGGCTGAGGAAGGGCCAAATCCCTAATGTGTGCAAACCATGGTAGCTCCATGGAGGCCAGTTCAACTGGGCCACCAGACACCAGCTAAGGACACAGACTGTTGGCCTTTTGGATGATGACCATGTTCACACTCAACTTCGTCCTGCTCCCACTGATTTACACAGGAGCTGGAGGGGTTTGACTCATGCTGGTTATTTTCTTTGCTGCTGATGAAGGGTGCAAACCAGTACTCGCACTATGCCTGTCTGATTCTCTTCCTTGTTTTTCCTTAAAGAGAAATTCTCTCTTTTAATCTTCCTAAATGATCTTTACAGGCACTTCTTGAAAGGTTTCTAAATTTGAGCTGACTTCTCTGATCTCTTTTCATTTGTAAGCATGGTGACATTTCCCTATACTTTGTCCTGTTCCCTGCTGAAAAGTGTGTATATGCCTGATGCATTCTAAAACAATCATGAGAGCAAATTTTCCAAGCTATCATTTTATCAAGGGCAGCTAAGTGAATAATTTACAAGTACTTGCTTTTTTTATTTGCAGAGTGCGCATGAAAAAGGTAAGAAGTAGCATTTAATTAGACTGTCGTTCAAACTGGCTCAATTTTGTTGTAATGTAAATCTTTTTGCCTAGGCATGTAGCTTATGACTAAGTTTAATTGCACATATGATGAATGATTCTCTTGCTCTCATCCAGTTACACAAAACCAATTTTTAACTATTCATCAAGCTGGATACTCAGGAGTGTATGCAAGAAAAGCAGAAACTAAGTAGGTGTGTACAGCATGCAACAAGATCTTAGGACAGTCTCCAAAACATTCACCTGCTTCAAATTCTTCAAGCTGGATCACCCAGAATCAGCAACGCTCATTCTTGGCATTTTTCATCTACAGATCTCACAGACTGTAGCAAACAAGGAAATCATCCCTATCTGAACGTCACAGGAGTACTAAAAGGGACTCGCTCTAGATCAGTCCTTCTGAAGGCCAGGAGCAGAATCAGAAATAAAAACTAAGCGTCAGTACTGTGAATAGAGATAAAAAATCCAACCTACTTGGTTGTTCCCACTACTCATACTCATGTTTCATCTTAAAAATATGACAAATATGCCACCTAAGGGAGCTCCAAGTAGGGAATGGGAACAATCCCAAGCGATCTAGCTGGAGGATGTCTTAGACTTTGTCAACATCAAAGAATTCTGCACTTGTGCTAAGGGAAATGTCTGATGTGGAAGTTATACAAACGCACTGCAGCTGCTACAGCCAGCTAGCTCAGTGGAAGTGTAAATATACACATATTTTTATATTTGTGTGAATTTCCTTAATGTTGACGAAACTCTGTGTTTTAAGGATACTCAAGATACTAATTTATTTGATAACATTTTTCCACTGCAGCAGATTTTGTGAACTGTCAGAGGTATTTTTTAGAGGCAGATTCCACCAGCCAGGCCCATACAATCAGTGAGAACAGGTTCTACTCAGTGTGATCATGGCTTGCAAAACTTGGCCCTCAGTAAGGCTTTCATGTAGTGAGGCCTGCTGTGTGCTGTGCAGACCCCTGTAGAGTGAATAAAAATTAATGATCTTCTTACATATTCACTTCTTATCTTACCACATATTTAGCTAAGCGGTGCTCTACAATTCTGGTTGATGGGATTTCAAAAAGGAGTTTGATTTGTTTGCACTGGCGTTTTTCATTCCTCCAATATTCCTGAAGCTCCTTAGTGGTCATCGAAGAGTTGGGACTTAAGGTTGCACTGGAAACTAAAACCAATATATTTAGTATTTCAGGTTAAATTCTTTGCATTTGGAAGGAAAACTCTTTATTTATTTGTTTTGAAAGGACGGCCTACGTTTTCTGTTGCTACAACAGTAAGACCTAAAGACTGATAAAATAAGTGATATCACTGCTAATAAAGACAGGAGCAGATGCTCTGAGGAAAGCTATTAGGGTCTGAAATTTTGAAAGACAACATATCATCTGCAGAATACAAAACTGTAGAGAGAATACTGCCAAGAAATATTGTATGTCAAGGTTGTAACCTAGGGCACAATCTGAGCAGGAGATTTGCTTCACCATCCCAGAAGTAGCCCTAAGAAACACTGACTGAGTCTTTTGAGTCAGATGTTTCTCCAGGCTTCCTTGTCGCTAAATGGAGGAGATAATACAATACAGCTGCAAATTCAGATATATATTAAAAAACTGACCCTATTCAAATATGGGGTTTGTGCAGTAACAGGAGAAAGCTGAGAAAACATGAATATCCTAACCTCAAAGCTGGATAACCAGCTCAACTGAAGGAGGAATTCTTATATCCTCTCTTTTTTTTTGTTGCTGAACTGATGTCACAGTTCAGCTACAAATATTTTATATACCTGCCTCCTTTCCCCTCTCTCTCTTTCCACAGGCACATACACACACACACATACATATATAAAAACATGGGACAGCTGGTTGAAGGGTTTGCTTACAGGAGAATTTTGAGCATTTCAAAAAGGCGATTCCTCTGTCTTTGAAATCTACTGACAATAGATTTCATCAGGTGGCATTTAGGCTAGCAAAGTGGGTAAAAGAAATGGAATATTTGTATCTCAGTGGGCACACCAGTCTCAGTTTCTAATCAAGGATGTCTTTGTCAAGGCAGTCAGCTGAAGTCAGTCTGCAGTGTATCTAACATTCCGCCAATGGAGGTGAATGAGCACAAATGAAGGGTAAGAGAACAGCTTGATGCAGAAATAGACTTGTAAAGGCACCACAGTACTCTTTCAGTGGCCCCACTTTTACATGTTCTTAATCATTTGACCGTACAGTTTCAATTATCAAGGCCTTGGGGGTTTGGCTCAATCCCTACAAAGCATCTATTTCCTAGGAGAGGTGGTTTTTATGACATCCTTCCAGGCTTAAAATCTTGATGAGATTATGTATATTTTGGGTTATACATAACATTTTATTTAATAACAGATGAGAGCAATCTTAGGCATAGTAAATGTTCAGTTCTGCCTCTTTAAAGGCCTGTGAGAGCTGCCTGCTTGAGATTAGCTTCAGTTTGGTGCCCTTGCTGATAGTGGCAAGAAGTTCAGATTTTGTGATGCACAGAAAGTGCACTCCCAAGACAGGCCATCTGATGATCACTGCTTTCATTCCTGGTGTGTAAATTAAATCTCTGATACATTTCAGGCACGAGGCATTTGAAAGGAAAACTCTGTGTGTGTGTACACACACCAGGATGAGCACCAGCTTCACTATTGCTACATTATTACTGCAAGTGTAATCAAGGCTTATTTTCAGTGGAGTGTGGCAGTACAGCTTTGAACTACTGCTGCAATAAATAAGCAAAGTTTTTAATACAAGAGATTACTGGCATAAACAGCTAGATGAAACAAAATTAAAGGATAGCATCAACCTTGTGTGTCATCTTTTTCTGGGTTTTCTTTTCTCACTTGACATGAAATTTCAGCTTTGGGTTGATTTTCTTCCTCATCAGATGGGCTTGTGGTAGAAGATGTAGTAATTCTGCTTACAGCTTCCAACAGTTCCCTTTCTGCTGGGCAGTGCGAGTCTTGGTCCATTGCTTGCTATCACTGAAAGAGTACAAACCCCACA
This sequence comes from Oriolus oriolus, assembly GCA_013400235.1. NCBI lineage: Eukaryota > Metazoa > Chordata > Aves > Passeriformes > Corvidae > Oriolus > Oriolus oriolus. Next base: position 1,080,895 of record VXBT01011472.1, read on the forward strand.
ACATTTCTTAGTACCATGTCTTTAGGGGATCCAGTCTGGTAATCTTATTACTTATTGTTCTCTGTGAACTTGTATCAGTGCAACTTCATTAAAAATCAAGTAATAAATAGAAATATCTACATAGTGCAGAGCCATCCCTATTACTGTTACCACTGAAGGTGTTTGAATGTTTTCGTGGCAGCTTAAAATCAAACAAAAAACCCACAAGAAGTTATGTTGAATAAGATTAGATGGGGAACTCAGTTATTACCTATGAGAATTTTGTCATGAACTTCAGTGTTGGCAGATTTCTTCCTCCGTGTATTTTGCCCTCAAGCTTGCAAGTATGAGTTCAGATGAACTAAAATCTTGGAGATAATTAGTATAACCAGCAGTCTGGTTCTCTTACACTGCTAAAATTTAGTGTTCTCAAGACTTAAAAACTTGTTGTTTGTTCTTAATCACAACCTGTAGGGCAAAATACAGTGATATCTAAAGTAGTATAAAGTTTTTATCGTATTTCACAGTTTTAGGTTCCCTCCAAAGACTTGTTTCTGTACTGTGAAAACAAAACAACTGAATTTGAAAATGGCTTGGTGGAAGAAGATCTGAATTTTCTAATTATTATACAGAAGTATTCTCCTTTTACTTGTACTTTTACCCTACATACTGTGCTGTATTAGATTTGTTCTGCTAGGACCACTATTTTACCATGTAATGCTTTACCATGTTAAGCTAAAATGCTTAACACAATATACTCCTACTCCATAGACCAGCTTGACATTCTTCCAAATTTAAGGATTTTTTTTAAGTTGTTTGTTTTTCAAACAAACAAACAAAACCTGCCTGTTACACCATTGTGTTATATGAGCAGTTGAAGAAGTTCTAAGAACATCCTAAAACCTTTGCCAAGGTGCTGTGCTCCCTTAGCATGAGCGAAGTGTTGCTCACAGTTCAGCCAATGAGTGAAAAATCAAAGAACAATATAGTTTTACAAGAAACCCTTCTAAAAGAATGCCCAAGCAGTGGTTATTAAGCAATGAGAGGGTTTAGGACAGGGTTGTTGCTACATATAATTTTGCCTCCATTTGTCTACCACACACTTATGCAATGCTGGGTACAGAGGTGAGGAAACTCCTTCAGCAGACTTATTGATTTCTGGCAAGCTGCAAGGCTATAAAAAGAAAAGAAATTACTTTCCCCACTGGAAATAATGGAAGTGCAAACCACTTTCCTCTAACAGAAACCTTTCCTTTGGCTGGCTTGCACAAGCAAATACACAGATATTGTCATCCTCCTTAATGAAAGCATCATGGAAGCCCTTATTCTTGGAGTGAAAGTTCTTACTGTTCTTCAGTCCTCCTAATGATCTGCTTTTTGAACATGAAGAATAGCCACTCACTTATTGTTTAACTGCTCAGTCTTTTGAAAATCACAACAGTTTATCCCAAGTGCATATATAGTAGATTAAATGAGGAATCTGAAGACGGCCAAACAAATTTAAATGACAACTTTTTTCTTGGTTATAAGTTCGGATAACTTTATCAGAAAAAAATTGTATTTACATTGAAAAAAATATTTTTTTGTTTATAGTTTTATATACATAAATAGATATATTGAGTATATATAGTATTATATACATATATAAATACATACATACATATATATATATTAATACTACTTTAAATCATGGTTTACCAGAGATGCATAACACACTTATAAACAGAAGAATGTAGAAGCGGATGTTGTGACACACAAGTCTTTTGCCTTGAATATATGTACCCTGAATACTAACTACACTTCAGGCAGTTTCATTTTCAGAGCTAAAACTCATCGCAAGCTCTTTTAACTAAGCTACTACCTATTTCTCCATATTAAAAAAAAAAAAAAATCCAAAACAACACAAACCTCCTGCAACAAATTACACGGTTTTATCTTGAGCAGACACGCATCCTGTTCCGTTTCAGGGTAAGTGCTGCTCCAGCTCCTTCCCTGGGTCTTATGCAGCCCTAGACCCCGGAGCGCCCAGAGCACTCACCTGGAGATGCCGAGTTCCTTTAGTCGCGGCACATGGGAGCTCCGTGCGAGGCCACGCAGAGCCCGCCTCGCGTGTCCAAAACGCACAAAAAGATGTCTGTGCTTTCTTCTAGCGGGCACATTCTGTGTCTTACAAAAAGGAAGGAAGGAGCCTCGGTTAAATCAGACTTCCCCGTCCCATTGGCTCGGTGCTGCCCGATTGCGCATGAACCCTGCTGTGCCTCCCGCAGCCCCGGGGCCGCCCGCGGCCCGGCCCGGCCCCGCTCCGGGGCTCCGGAGCTCCGGGACCCAGCGCCAGCGTCCCCTGGCCACGGGAGAGACTTCGGTGCAATCAACACAAGCCCTGCGAACTTCTCTGCATGGGTTTCTGAAGCAAAAACCCCCACTCTTAGCGAAATGGAGATTAAGGGGGAAAAAGAGCCAAATAGATATAATGTATTTATGTGGAAAGATGATGCCCTTTGGGATGTCTAAAATACGGGCTTTACGTCCAGTTCAGGAAAGACAATGCAGATGGCATCACAACAAACAGCCTTGCTCTGTGCAAACTTGCGCTTCTGACAGAAATCCTGATTCTGCACAGAGCAGAACATATGATTAATTTCAAGTATCTGCTCAATTAACCTTCAAACAGGAGCATTATCAAATCTGACATGATTACTAACCTTGAGATGGGCTTATGAGTGTGCCTAAAATTAATCCTATATGTGCTTAATTTCATTGTTGAACTGAGGACAAAATGGAGAAGAATGATGTATTAATCCACATGTCCTTTGGCCCAGATGCTTCCTTTTGGAGTTCACTTCAGTTTGGAAATTTGCTTTAAACCATCAGGATAGCTGTTTCTGGGGTAAATAATATGGACACTATCTTTTTTTAGTAATGTAAGTTTCCCCTTTGCCAAAGTTCAGTCACTGAAAAACCAAGCAATTTTAATGCAGCGCAAATGCAGGAGGCAAACATCCAAAGGACCACATGGATCCTGCCCCACACATTCCTTTAGAACAAACAATTTTAAATAATGCAAAACCAGGGCCATAAACTGGTAATGCTTCTCCTCTGCTTTATTTGCAACATAAAACAATGCCAACTTTGACTTGGACTTGGTCTAAATGTAGGAGTTTTGCCAAAATAGCTGTCAGAATGATGAAAAATCCCTTGTATGCGGCTACAGCCACATTGGCAAAAGCCCTGGTGTAGATGCCGTTATATTGGCAGAGTCCTTCGGCCACTTTAGAGTATTCCATGAGGAAAGGGATTTAAGTTACACTCGAAAAAAGTCTCTGCTTGCCAATTCAGCTCTAAGGTGTAGCTATACCATCCAACTCTTTTAAGTGTAGACAAAGCATGGGTTTCTGGCACTACTCTCATTCCTTTAAAGTTAGATTTATGAGCTTGGTTACAATTGTGAGCAAAAACCAAGGGAGATTTCAGTGTATTTCACTCATGCTGACAGTTTACGGATGTATCTAAGCTTTGAATTCTGAATCAGTTAATTTATGTGTTGCCAAAAAGCAATGTAGTATTTTGTGATGATTAGTGCTATTGTCCTGCTCTTGATAAAGCTAAAAGAAAAGAAAAAAGTACATTTTTCAGTATATTAAGTGTGACCTCTACTTTCAATTATTTCAGAATAAGTAAGTTCTACTACAATTAACCTGGATGATTAAAAGAAATGAAATGTGTCATTATATTTACAAATCGAGGGTGTTCCACAAGAATTCTGCCTGCTGCAGTAGAGTCAGCTATTATGGTCACAGCTGATTACTGAGGTTGTTCCTCACGTCCAGGAGCTGTGACATCCATAGCAGGTTTAGCAGGCTGCTACTCCTCATCCTGCTCCCAGGAGCTCAAGTTTGGTCCAAACAGCGCCTCGCCCTTCACTGGGACCCTGTGTTGTTAGTGTGGCGGTATTTTACTTTTCTAAGTGTCTGCTTGATTAGCACATGCAAAACCCACTGCAGTACACAGTGTTGTTTGCTAGCAGAATGCATAACTAACATCTTTCTTTTCATACTCTCAGCTACACTTCCAACAGTCAAATATTATGTAAAGGTTAAGCGGTAGAAAAGAAAATTTTTACAATGGCAGCAAAGCATTCTGAGAGAGGGGCAAGTGCATTTACACCCTCAATTTACCTTAATACTCATAAAACTGTGGTAAATGTTAATGGAAAAGCATTTTCTGTCGTTGTCAGGGGTGGAAAAGGGATCCTGATACAGTGACTCACTCAGGTTGTATTCTGTGAAAGCACTGACTTTGTCAGACATAAAGGGCATGGTGTTAAAATGCCCCTACCAGGGGACATGGGAAAAGTGTGCTCTGTAGTAATGCAGGAGTGAGGCAAGGTTAAAATCATAACAGTGCAGTGCATAAAAGGTGGCTGACATATGAGTTATGTCCTCCATACCCATTTAAGATGAAAAGACTCATTTTAAGAAGAATAGCCTGAAAGTTTATGGCCAAAACTTGGTGACCAGCCAAGAGATGAGCCAGCATTGTGATGCCATGTAAAGGATGCCTGCCACTATTGAAAGACTGCATGCTTTTGATAGTTACAAACCAAAAGAGGCTGCTGCCACTGTGTCAAACATTCTGCCTTGATTTATATCCCAGTCTGGGCAGTTCCCATTTTACCAATCAGACAGATTGCACAAACCCTGACAGATACAATATTTAACCATAGACTACAAAGTGGTATCAGCTGGAAAACTTGGGAGCTAAACCAATGTCGTATATGAACAGCAGTTTTCTGGCAGATTTTATTGGCATTTTATCACAGGCAGAGCAAGGTCTTATTCTTGTTAAAGAATGTGGCTGCAATATCCCTATTACGAAATACTATTCAGCTTCTGTCCTAAGAAACGCAGCTGCAGGCAACCTCATAGTCTGCGCTACTTTTCCATCTCAAGCCCCAAACTATTTAGCTAAACAGTATTTAAATCATTCATTAGAACAGTAGATAATGACAGAAACCCCAAACAAGCAAAGGGGGGCAGAAATACCTGACGTATTTATCCAAGTCCCTTTTTATCACATAACTAATATTTAGAAAGTGCGGTTGTATTGTCTTTGATGCTTCTACAAGAACCTTTCCTTTATTTTTTTTAATGCAGCTGGATAAATACCAGCCCTTTCCATGTTTGAATTAGCAGAAAAAAAATCAGCTGTTTTGATGAATATTCTGCACTTTTGGGGTAATGCTGTGATAAATAAATACCATACTCCTATCCTGGCACAGCACAAAATTCTGTTCCACGCTATGCTATAATATGTAATTGTACAGTGTTGTGTCATTTGAAAGTGGAATTTGTTTACCATACTTCATTATTGCAAAACATGTCTCTCTTAACAAGAGTGTGGTTTAAAGAAATCATTCGCTGTTTAATGGCAAATGTCTCGTGCTGGTGTTACTGACAGGGTTTTCAACATAAAAGAGACGTAACAGGCCCATTTTACACTGCCAAAGTCCTGTTATCACTTTACAACTCCTTTATACTTCTAAAGGAGTATGAAGGAGCTCTAGAGTAAACACCAGTCTTGGCCTGCCTTTCATCTGTGGTCTGTCAGTGACATGGAGCTGTGTGCAAGCCCAGTGGGTCAATGGGATATTAACTTGGGTTAGATGTCACTAGCACTGTTCTGTCTGCAGAATGACAGGCTTTGTAAATGGGCCCTGTTGGTCATTTTTCCTGATGAATTCATAAAGGATTAAGTGCATAATTACAGGGAATACAGAATATTTTAAAATATTTGGTTGTGAGTTATTAGGAACACTACATGCAGTCATTCCTATCAAGTAGTTTGATATTTTATGCTCCTAATGCATCTGTCCCCTTTTCTTCTCACATATAATTATGGTGTACTTTGGCTAATACTTACAGTCATGTTCCACATGTGATTTATTTATACCCACAATGTAAACATAATGAAATTTGGGATAACAGGATTTATAGCAGACATGTTAATGCAGTTTGCAGTAGCATAAAAGGCAGCTCTGCAAGCGGAGGCTGCAGCAGCTGTGTATAGATAGCCACCTTGAGGATCAGCAGAGCATGACTTGGGGTTACTGTGTGCTCTTCTGCAAAATGAGGAAGGCACAAATCTTCGTATATTACTTAGTATAGTATACTTTCAATGCTATTTATCGTTTAAAAAATGAAATGAGACTTTGAAACGCAATTTTGCTTCTAAGAGACTAGGTGGAATGATTGGTGTGAGCATTCATTCCATAGTGGACGGATTCTCATTGTTTCCTCAGGAGTTTTTTGGAAACTCCTGCTGGCGTCCTTTCCATCTTGCACATACCCACACAAATAAAACCCCGTGTCCTGCCTTCCCATCTTCCTAGCAAAAGCCTTGGTAGTGACTCACATTGCTTCAGAGCTTAGAAATGGGCACTCAGCCCCGATTTGGGGCTGCACTGGTTCTGCTTACTGACTGTCTCTGGATTCTGGAGAGCCATAGGGAACAGGATTAACTGGAAGAGCCTTTACTTCAGCTAATGTTGAACTGCTCACGTTACTAAATTACATAAAAACGTATATTAAAGGAATGCTACAGATGCTAAGAAACCAGTGTTTCTTATAGATATGTGCTGATATTACTGTAACTTCCTGAGATACAGAATCAAATGCTGTATCCTTAAAAGCTGCTTCTTTGTAGGAAGTCCACTTCTAAAAGTGCAAAACCTTAGAAATATTTTAAAAATTAAATTTAAAGGACCGGTTTAGAATATTACATGAATAAAAAATCTTCTCTAAAATAAATCTTGGTTTTTGGAAGTGCTGAATGCGTGAATACAGTCTTTAAACGTAACTGTCCTGTTAAGCAACTCCCTTCTATTCCGGAGTTCATTCTCTCATTCGTCATTTAAGCAGAGGTCACTATCTATAAACAACAGCGATGCTAAGTGGATAAAATAGCGCAGCATTCAGATGACAGGCACAATCAAAAGTAGGTCGGTTAAAGAGGAGATACATTTGGCTTTTATTAAATGAAATACTCAGTAGCATTACTTCAATTTCTTGGGGGTAACAACATTTCAAAAGCGGGTGTTGAAGCCAGACCGAAGCCTGGCATTCGCGAACGGGCTCTGGGGTCTCTGCGGCCGCTGCCCCACCGGGGACGCGTGGAACTGCCCCGAGTTCACCGCGCGGAAAGGTCAGGGCTGTGCAGGGGGGAGCCGCCCCTTGTGCACCGGCACGCCCGAAATCGCTCCTGCCCTCCTGCCGAGCGCACACGGAGGGCCTGGTATTAATTCCGCCCGTAGCTGTGCTCCCGGGGAGGTTCGTGAGTGCACCGGGAGGTCTCTGCCACCTCCCGAGGAGCCTCTCTGCGCGCGCCGGAGACAGCGAGCAGCGACTCCGGCTCAGGACACGGCGCTGGATTGGGGCGTGTCCCTTCCCAGGGCGGGCTGAAGCGGAGCGGCCTCGGGCAGCGGAGCCCAGGGCAGGGCAGCCCTCAGGCAGCGGAGCCACCGCGCAGGGCCGGGACAGGGGCGTGGCACCGGCACCGACCCCGGGGCGCAGTGCCCGCCCCGCCGCCGGGGGCACGCGCGCGCCATCCAATCAGCGCCTCCGCTGCCCAAGAAGTCCCGCCCCCTCGCTCTGTGCGACCAATCAGCGCCCCGCAGGGGGAGTGTTCGGCCATCCGCCCCCCTCCCCTGCGGCTCTTACAACCACGATGCACTGGAACCCCCCGTATCCTCTCGTGATTGGCGGCCCTTCTGGCCAATAGCGCTTCGCAGCGGTGCCGCCGGCGCACTGTGATTGGCTGCGGGCGCGGAGGAGCGCCGAGGGGGCGGGCCTGCCGGAGCAGCGGGAGCGGGTGTGCGGACGCTCTCTGCGCGGCCGTGGCGGCCATGGGGGAGNTCGCTCGGCGCCGTCACGCAGGGGCGCGGCTGGCGCGGGCGCCTGCTCAGGCCGCGCTCTGGCCGGCTCCGTGGGCGGTCGCCGCTGACCGCCGAGGCCGCTCCTGCGGTGCTGGGGGAGCCGGGCCCAGCGGCGGGGCCGGGCTGGGCCGAGGGTGGCGGTGGCTCCGCTCTTGGCGGGCCCTGCTGGGCCTTTCCGACACTTCAGCCTCAATCCCCGGGCAACGCGTTGGCGACTCAAGAAGTGTTTCGGGACTTTCCTTCCCCGTCCTGCGCAGAGCTGCCTGGGGAGGAGAGAAAACGCTCAGATTTGGTGGGGGGAGGATAATTATTCTCCAAAGCTGAGCCTTGCACGGAGCCGCGTGGGTCGCACGGACGTGTCTTGCCGTGGAACGCTCCGTGAGAGAACCAAGTGCAATGCGATATTCGATATCATTTCGGAATCTGAGCACACGTATTTCATATTTTGGAGAGGACTGGCCGCGGGGTGTCTGCAGAGCGGCCGGATTGGCAAATCTCGTAACGCCACAGCATTCTGGCCCTTGAGAATGATTCCTGTTCTTCTCACGGGGATTATTTGTATCAGATTTATAACGCCGAACACAACTGCAGGTGCATTTTCTCTTAGGAATCGTGTTACCAGTATGAACATCTTTGTATCAGGCTGTTTCCACCGCTGTTCTGAGAAATAGTTTCTATTTCTTCCACTCATGGCTTGTATTGCCGACTTGTAATTCTGTGCACAGTGAGCTGCAACTAAATTTCCTCGCTCCTAGTTTTAACCTTCACATGGAAATTGGTTTTGGGCTGTTGAAAAATAGAGCTTTGCATCTCAGCTGGTTAAATTATTTTTGGTATTAAAGTGGAAGGTTTTTCAAGAAACTGTATAGTTTATTTTAGCCTTTTCATTTTATACTCTGAATCAGAGCCACAGACGTGTTCATTCTGAAACCTGATAGCTGGTTTAAACATCTCTGTATAGTTCATCTAAGGCTCCTGCAGGGTAGAAACAGAGTTCTTGAATTTCAGAGCAAACTGTTATTCTGATGAAATGGCTCTGTAGTGGCAACAGTGACTCACAACAGAGGAATAAAAGAAGTTAGGGAAGCTTTGAAGTTACGTAGCTTATTGTGGCCGACTCCTGGCAATTTCTAAAATGTTTTTTTTCTTCCAAAGTATGTAGTGTTGCAGTCATAACTGTAGGTGGAACAGAAGGATGCAACTGAACAGGCTCTGACACTTAAATTGTCTGTGTTGGTGGTCAAGTACTCTTGGGTTTCACAGGTATTGTAGTTGCCGGTGTGTTGTGCAGTGATGACTTTTTGGTAAGGATTAAGTTGTTTGGTTCCCAAGTTAATCATACAGTGGTCTAATAGTTTATTCTGGTCATAGTCTGATACGACTATGCTGTTTGTTCAGCAAGGATTTTACTTTACTCACAGACTTCCATGGAAAATGGCTGTAAAAAAATAGTCCTGAAATCAGTGGTGTATGTTAATGTATTTTTGATACATTGCCAAAACTTAATGTCCTTTTAAAAAGCTTTCAGGTGCTCTTAAAATACTAATTTATTACATGTATTGTTCTAAAAGAAGGGTATTTAGCTTTTAAAGTTGTATATTTTCTTTGTCAGAGGACAATAGTTGTAGATAAGTTTTTAAAAGAAGGCATTTTTATGTAGTGATGATGAACTCTTTAGTAAAGGAAAGCCTTTTGGTACTATATCCAGTGGGTTTAGTAACATTTCTGTGGATGACTAGGGCTTTGAAAGACTGACTACACACCACATAAAATTATTACATAATCTAAATGCAGCTGCTGGCATGTTTTCAGACTGAATTCTTTACTACTAAATATTTGAAGATTGTATTGTTGCAGCAATGCACTTGCAAACAAGATATACTTATTAAAAATAGATATGGTAAAACTTATTTTAAATAAAAGTTTTCAATTAATCTTTGTTAAGCTGTTGAACAGACATCCTCTTTTAATATATTATTTCCTTACATACTTACAAAATTTAAAATGAATTATTTCTGTAAATGAAGTAGGAAAAATCAGGATCCCTGTAATGTCAGAGATACTTGTTTGCAGTCTACTGGGGATGGAGAAACTTTGTGGAATGGCTCAAAAAGAAAAGGAAAGTGAAGTGTGTCAGCTTTTGAAAGCTGAGAACATGAAATGGAGCTATGAGGAACAAGACAAGGTTTTTTTCCCATTGTGTGGAAAAAAGTAAGGGGAGACAACTAGTCAGAACGTATATGAAACTCTTATTTTAACATCTGAGTAGACTTACAAAAACTAATGGTCATTTAATCAAGTTTCCATGTGGGGCAGGAGAGGGGAAATCCTGCTGTGTTCTTCATCAGTTTCCACATAAACTATTTCAATCCCATGCTCACACCACTTTTTTGTTAATCATCAACAAACCTTAAAGCCCATTTATCAAATGAAAGTGAAGAAAAACATTTTTTTAGCTTGAAAACACATGGATGGTCTACCAGACTTTCCTTCAGTAAGGACTGAAACTGTCTAGATCCTGCCCCTCAGTTGTTAATCACTTTGCAGATGATACAGTAAGCCACAGAACTCCTGTGAGCTGCTGCAGCAGCGGTGTCGAAGTGTGGTGGTGACACTGACACCCACGTGTCACATCTGTGGAGATGAGAAGCAGGTTTGAGTGTCTGGATGGTACCAGAGCCTCACCAAGGCAGCACAGGAATGTGTGAGTTCCTAGGGACTGAAAGATGGGACTTTGCCCAAATTTCAGGTTGTCTGTAGTTACTGCTTTTCTTTGGGGAAAGAGTTTTGTTAAATACTCTATCTGTTTAAAAAGATGAGGAAAATAATTACAGGACTACTGGATTTCATTGCTTTCCAATAGCTTTTGAAACTGGGTTCAAACAGAGCAGGAAAAATAGCAATAGATTTTGTGGCATTTGAATGCCATCAGTGAAAAGTTGTGGAGAAATAGGGTACCTTGGCACAAGGACAAAGATTATTTGCCTTTAGGTGCTGAAGTTAAATCCATAAGTAGTCATTGAGATTGTCCTTTAACTGAATGCAAACTGTGGCATCACAGATTGGGAACAGGAAAATTTTGTATATTGCCCTTTGCTGTCATCTTTAGAAAAATAAACCCTGCTGCTGAGGTCCTGCAGATCTTTCTTCGTGTATCCAGTATGATCAAAACTATAGACACATCTGCTGAAAGAAGTATTTTCAAATTGTTCTTTTTCATTTCATTGGTTGTGAACTATAGTTCTTAAGATGATGTTTAACTAAGGTGTTTGCTTCCATGGTATTTTAATAACAGAAAGTGAGGTATTTCTTACTTTGTTGAAGTGAGTCATCTTGCTAGAATGATAAAAATAAGAGCCTCCAATTTTTTTCTGAGGATTGCATGTTGCAATGTTGGCACAATTTGGTTTTCATATATTGTATATTACTGGAACTGTCCATTTCTATTAAAGAAATGGCTGTTATAAATTACTAAAGTTCCCATTTTCTGCTGTTCTATTTTGTCAACATAATTTTCTGCTTCACTAAATCAAAATGTTATGCAGGATGACAGATGCAGTACACTTTTTCAGAAATAAGTAGTCACTAAGCATGGGAAAAGAGCTTTATAGTGGAAAGTCTCATTAAAATACTGTTTGTAAACTAGAGCAGGTTGTTTCTTTGTGTTCATTTGCACTTAAGTTTTCTTTTTGCTTTCACTTACATGTGTTTTCTTTGTTTTCTGTGTTTCATTACATGTTTTCCACAACCCCTGTTTTCAAGGAGCTAGAGAAGGAAATGAAATACACAGCAGTAAGGAGCAGAAATGGGTAAATGTGTCTGTCCATGATCAGCAGTACAGTGGCTGTTCTGGGACTGTGGTCACTGCCTTGCATTTTGCTGGACTCTGATCTGTATGAGGAATGAATCTGGTCACAGATTTAAATCGGTTTATGTTTTAATTAAGACTAGCTGTACTTACCCAATTCAATTTTTTTTCTTTTCTTTTTATTCTAGGCTTCCTGCTCTGAATGTTTTTCTTTGCAAAATGAATATTGCATTGTTTCACAAAGATTGGACCATCCAGTAGAATTTGGAAAGATCACTGCACACAAATCAAGAGCTCATTTTTCTTGAAGACTTCTGTGCAGTTTTTAAAGTTTTAATCACAATGAATTCAGGCTTATGGAGTCAAGAAAAAGCAAGTTCATCCTATTGGGAAGAGCGGATCTTTTACTTGCTTCTCCAGGAATGCAGTGTCATAGACAAGCAGACTCAAAAGCTCTTGAAAGTGCCCAAAGGTAGCATTGGGCAGTTTTTTCAAGACCGTTCTGTGGCACACTCCAGAAATATTCCATGTAAAGGCAAGAAACTGCAGATTGGATTAAAGATTCTGGAACAACCTCATGCAATCTTGTTTGTGGATGAGAAAGATGTTACAGAAATAAATGAAAAACTAGCTGAGTTGCTTCTGGCTATTACTAACTGCGAGGAAAGATACAGTTTGTTTAAAAGTAAAAGCAGGTTAGCTAAAGGTGTCCAGATAGATATTGGCTCACCTGTTAGAGTGCAGCTGAGATCAGGGGATGAGAAGTATCCTGGAGTTGTTCGCTTCAGAGGACCCTTAATGCAAGAAAGGTCCCTAACAGGGATATACTTTGGAGTAGAGTTGCTGGTAAGTTACTTGCTAAGGGGTAGTATCAGATATGCTTTATGAGGTGAGCTAAATAAATCTTCACTATAAAGAGGAACTCCTAATAAATTTTTTTTCTAGAAGCAGTTACCCCTAAAAACTGTACCTTCATTCTCATAAATACTTTTACGTGAATGTGCCATGTCACATCAGCCTTGTAATCTCCATGTTAAGTGAAGCTTGATGTGCTACATGGGCTGGCAGAAAGACTTGAAAATACTCTGAGTCCTCTGGCCCAGAAAAATGCAATTCATAGAATCATGGAACGGTTTTGGTTGGAAGAAACCTTAAACATTGTCTGGCCCCAAACCCCTTGCTATGGGCACTGCCTTGGATGGGGCATCCACAGCTCTGGGAAAAGATACTTGCATCACTATCATGGTGAATATCTGACTCTCAGATTTCTGTTGAGTGCTTTGTTTTCCAGTGTCAGGATACAGTCCATTAATGCAGGGTTGGATTTTAGGGCTGCTGTCTTTGTAGATCCCTAAAAGTCCAATGGCAGCTGGTTAAAACAGAGAATGTAACTGTTGTGTGCTCCTTGTGAGATATTTGTGCAAAATTATTGCCAACCATAAGATATTGAAGGATTAGGTTCAGGAGAGTTCTCCTCTTGTTGTAGGAGTATATTTTTCAAAGTACTCTTTAAACTTTTCCTGAAGTCTTTGTAATTCCCACTGAGAACCTCAGAGAATATCAGGCCCAAGCGTTTCTGAAAATCATCTCACTTTATATGGCATGTAAGTGGAATTTTTGAATGCTTAGCATTAGGTCTAGTGTGAAGTAGTCTTGTCTTGATATGGCAAAAATTTGATGATTGTAGCAAAATTTGCACCTGAAGAAAACAGGCTTCTCTGAGTATAAAGGCTTCTGCCTGCAGCTACTCTGATCTAATGACATCTTGTTCTTTATTCCCCTAAGACAGACAGTTTGTATATTTGCCACAGATTCTGACAACGGAATTCTCTCAATGTAGCGATAGTTCATCAGGCAGATTCTTAGTGCAGTTTGTCCAAAACACTGGATTGTGTTGCTGCTTTTTTAGTAGCCTGTTTTTTAACAAAATACATGGTTTGGTTTTTTATCTTTTCTTTTTTTTCCCTTCCTCTTCTTCCACCTCTGACACTTAGGAAGAAGGTCGCGGTCAGGGCTTTACTGATGGACAGTACCAAGGCAAGCAGCTTTTCAGATGTGATGAGGATTGTGGGGTTTTTGTTGCTTTGGACAAACTGGAGCTGGTGGAAGATGATGACAATGAACTGGAAAGTGACTATGCAGCTCCAGTTGATGCAATGCAGGTAGAACTTCCTCCTCTGGAGATCAACTCCAGGGTTTCTCTGAAGATAGGAGAGAGTATAGAGTATGGGACAGTTATATTCTGTGATGTCTTACCAGGAAACGAAAGTTTAGGATACGTTGTTGGAGTGGACATGGTAAGAAAATAACCTGACTTTAATAACTTCTGCATGTGTGTTAGCTAGTGAATGACATGCACTTAGAAGAAGAAACATTATCCACAAGCTACTTCAGTGGAGGCTGACCTAAAATGGGAAATAAACGCCGTGTTCATCAAAGATGCCCCTTGGTGGTAATTGTTCCTTGGCATCAGGTAAATGGTGTCCTATTTGATGCTAAACAGTTCAGGCTAAATACTCTGCTTACTCTGAGGAGCCTCCACTGAGCTACTTGCCATGTTAGCTGTCAGTCTTGAAGTCATGGAGTTGAGTGTTCGTCTTGTGAGACTGGCTTTGTTTTGCCTGTTAAAAAAGTAGGCTGGATGTCTTTTTCTTTTGTTAGCCATTTTAAAAAGCTTTTTTTCGTGTAACTGTTTTGCTTGACTTTGTTCTACCTTAAAAGTATGAGTTTCAAGTACAAAAGTTGATCTCTCAAGAAAATGTGAAGCTTGTAATTAAAATTATTTATAGCAACATTAATTTTTTTAAATAAGCAGCATTTAAATTTTTGGTAGTTCAAGATTATTCTGGTTTTATAGGTTAGATGCTTCCATTTTCTTGGTTGCCATAGCTGTTCCATAACAATGCACTGGAGCTGCTCTAGCTTGTTTATCAATAATGTTTTTTAGAAGAGAAATGCTTGTTAAAGTAGGAACTGTTTCTCAAGAGAGCAGGTTTTAAGCTTTGGTCTTTAAAGACTGTAATGTTTGCCTATTCTAAATAGAAAATTTGTTACAGGAAAAAGTAGATGTTGTCAAATCTTTCATTTTCCTACTTTTTATATTCCTAAAGACATATGTGTGTACTCAATATGACGTAAATCTTCTTTTGGGATACATGTAATGTGTTTTTCTATTTTTAGGATAATCCGATTGGAAACTGGGATGGAAGATATAATGGAATACAGCTGTGCAGTTTTGCAAGTGTTGAAAGTACACTTCTTTTGCATATCAATGATGTTATTCCAGGTATGCCCTGCTTTCTTAACCAGAAGGCAGACTTTGATAGCATCTAGGACATCTTCCACCTAGGCACAGTTACATGATTAAAACAATCCTGCAGAACTGATATCTTAAATTCACTTGAATTAGCTTCTGTGTTATACTTCTCTTCAGTTTCGCCCTCCTTTGGGTTACAGTCTTACTGGTAGAAAAGCTTTAATACTGAACACAAGTCCTGTCAAATTGTATAGTATTTACAATACTATGCAGTGTATAATATTCATGAATATGTGAGTGTCTGTAGTGGGAGTCTTTTGTATGGACTGTTGTTCAGTTTACTCCAGGAGTTCAAATATCTTGATCAGAAAGCTTTTCTTTCTATACTTGAAAGGTGTTGATAGTATTATGTATGCATTCTGTGAATAAGTACTTGGAAATGCCTGTCAAGACTGTGGAAAAATTCACTGCAGTAATTCATTGAATAGTGCTAATTTGTAACAACTACAGTACCCTGATTCCTTTCCTGAAGAAAAAAAAGTTTATATGAGACTTTTGTTTGGGCTCTGTCTCTAGGCAGGTTCTAACGAGTCTGTAGTCTGTAACTGTTGCTTTCCATTTGACTGACTTTTCTTATGTCTGCCTCCTTCTTGCTGGTTTAGTTGAGGTGCATGTTTTTGCACAAAGTTTCTGCTCTTCTCTGGAGAGTTCATGGGGACTTCTACATTTTTGAAAAGAGCATTTATTGTAGATGTGTTGGTAGAATAAAAACCTTAAAATTTCTTGCGTCTGTTTCCCATAATGGAAGTAGATACATATGTTGAAGGATGTGAAGTCAACCTATTTGATATGTTCGAGAACTAATGGTAGACTTCGCAGCGAGCAGTTGCTGATGTGATAAGAGCAAATTGTGTACACATAAAATGTTGGTTATGTGCCAAACAAGGCTTTGTTCCACTCAGCTTTAAATGGCTTGTGATGGCAGACCTTTGTTCAGTTATGTTTTGAGGTGAACTTTAGAAAAGGGAAGCTAATACTCTTTTCATGTACCATGTCTTAGAGACTGTGTCACAGGACAGGAGACCTCCCAAGCTTGCCTATACCTCAAGAAGTGGTGACAAAAGCTTGTTCAATCATAGTAAGCCAAAGGCTATAGGTATGTATGAGAAGGGATTTTCTTTACTTATGTAAGATTACAAAATTTTTGTGGCTTGCAAAAAAGTATTGTCTTTTTTATCAGTTGATTTATTATTTCAGTTATGTGTCAAGTTCGTAAAATCATCAAGGTGGGCAGAGACCTTTAAGATCAAGTCCAACTGTAGTTAAAAGTTAAATTTCTGTGAAGTAGAGTATTAGTATGAATTTATTTAATCATTATAAAGATGGTAGACAGTTTAAGTTAAGATTGCTCAAACTGCCTTCATTTTCATGAAGAAGAGTTTGAGGTTTAGCAAAAATTCGAGACCATATTACCTAGTTGTCTGGTGTCACCAGGCCAGGGCTGCATTCCGTTTCTCTGGAAATGTGGTTTGTGTTTATTGTTTTGTTTTGTTTTTTAATAAATATAGTTTGCTGTTCTCTTCTTGCAGAACTAGAAACTTCAAAATTTTTAGCCCACTATTATCTACTTAATAGTGACTGTATTAATTTTGCTGTGATTCAAAACCAGATTGAATTCTCAAAATATAAACTTCCTTGACTTTGTTTTCGTCCAGCTCTGAAAATCCTCCCAGGAAAAAAACCCCAAAATTGAAAGAGAAGCAATTTATCCTTTTTTTTTTTTTTTTTTTTTCCCCACGGCAAAAATCAAAATTCTGTGTCTGCATTGGGTAGTAGAATACTCATGACAGTATATTCTGTAAGTTGTCATTTGACCTGGCATTGGATGCTGGCAGAGATGATCTTCACTGTAGTAACTGCGGTTATATGTTGGCACAAGTTATAGAATTGGAATTGGATCAGTAATTTATTTGCCTACTGTGAAATTTTAGAGCTTTAAAACCAAAACCCACCTGCTGTATCACAAATACTTTCTTATATGCATAATTTATAGTCATGAAAAATTTGCACTGGAGAGGTATTTTCTGCCTTCTTTTCAGCTTGGTGACTTGAAATTTCAGCTCAGAGTGTATGTTGGCTTGGCGCAGACTTCTGCCTTGTTGTATGCTTAGAACTGTGTTAACCTTGATGGGAGAGTTTGCTCCATTGTGGAAAGGCAATTGTGTCTTCTTGAAAGTGTAGTAACAAATTTATACTGTGAAATAAGAGTGTAGGTGACCTTTTGTAAATAGAGATTAATGTCTTCAATAAAATACGTTGTTTTCCAGGATCTACCTCTGAACCTGGAAATAGAAGCAGATCTGAAGTCTTCTACACATTAAATGGCTCATCAGTTGACTCTCAGCCTCAAACAAAAACAAAACCCCCATGGTATATTGATGAAGGTAAAGAGAGGATAGTTTTTTATATACTTATTTTAAAAACCCACAAAACAAAACTAGAGTGTATTATGTTCTTCAGATAAAACAAGGATGAGATTAAATGTAAAACAGTTGGACTGTGTTGTCTTAGTGGAATACATACTACATCATAAAAAGCATCTTGAAAGCCCTGTAAAAATGTACTCTGTCTTGGTGTGACCTGTGGTTTTATCCTGCATGTAGGAGATTATGTTCTTGGCAGCTCGTGTGCAGCTCTGTGGGAATGCACATGTCTCGAAGGCAGAATAAAAGCTGAGGCTGGGATGGAAGGCACGAAGAGTAACTGTATTTTGCCTGTCTTTGTAGCTAATGTTACAGATCCAAGGGAACTGTAATATTCTGCCATGCTAGCTAATCAGTCTGGAAGTGGGAGTGGGGAAATAATCTAAGCCTACATGGGTTTTTTTCTGTATTTCTTAAAAGTTACTTCTGTAAAATTTCTCTTTTGGTTTTTAAAAGTATGAGTGCACATACTTTAAGGACCAATATATCTTGATTTGCTCCCAGACCTATTTTTTTTCTTTCCTGGTAAACTTTAGAAAAATGTGGCTAACTGGCTTAGTAGCTGAAGGGGTAAATACTAAACTAATAATGTAAATTTGCAATGGAAAGCTATAGCAGCAGTAGCCCCTGAATTCCTTAAACCACAAAAGAAAGTGAGTTAAAATTATTCTTGGTTGTGTAACAGATGTCTTTTTTTTTTTTAACATTTTTTAAGACATTAACTTCATTTAATGAAACAGCATGGGGAGAATAGGTGAAGATGAAGATGCTTTTGTTCTGTGAATACCAATTGTGTATTACAGACCCTTCCAACTCAGGATATTCTATGTAGAGAGATGAGAGAAGACAGAGTGCTTGTGCTGTTACATTGAGTTGTGATCTCTTTTATCAGGCACTGCATTGGTCGTGACATATTTAACTCCTTTATGCTTTATAGACACTGATAGATTCCTTGTATTAAAACCAAAGTATGTTGTGATAGAGTCAGGGGAATAAGCACTTTTCCATTTGTAAATCACGTCTGCAAGCTATTATTTATGTCTCTATAAGCTGCAAATCAAATAATTTCCTCAGTCACAGTGACCAATGAGCTCTTCCTCGTTTTGCCCCTTACAGTCATAATCCTTGGGGCTGTTAACTCATGTTCAAAGAAAGCCTCATGTGAGAATGAAAAAAAAGATTTCAATCTAAGTCTTCGTGTGGTTTCTAACATCTCCTTTCTCTGTGCTGTTCGTTTCTGTTGCCTGTGGTAAAAGTGGTGGGACTGCAGCAGTGTCTGCTCAGTCAGTTCTGTGTCTCCTGTGTTGCCAAATGACAAAAGTCTTCCTAAATGTCCCCAGCTGTTAGTGCTTCCCACCTGTTAAATCAGATGTGGCTGGTTTGATAGCAAGTCTTTCCTTTTTTAATGCAGGGAAAAACCCCCCAACACTTACTAACATCTTGGCTTGTTTTTTAACAGCTGCTGAAGACCCTTCAAAATCACTTACTGATTCATCTCCTGGATTTGGGCATTCTTCACCACCACTGCAGCCACCTGTAACAAATTCTGTGTCTACAGAAAACAGATTTCACTCCCTCCCCTTTAGCTTGACAAAAGCAACAAGTACAAATGGCACTATGGGACATAGTCCTCTCTCTTTATCTGTTCAGTCAGTCATGGGTGATGTGAATACTACAACTACCCAGGAGAGTCCATCAACAGCAGGCCCGATTGGAAACTCACATGGTCTTGAAGCAGGTTCCTTGGCAGAAGTTAAAGAAAATCCTCCTTTCTATGGAGTAATCCGCTGGATTGGCCAGCCCCCTGGAGTAAATGAAGTATTAGCAGGACTGGAACTGGTAAATATAAGTCTAGTTCATATTAATGTTAATGACTAGTTTTGTTTCTCAGAGCTGGTACCTGTGTATGCTGCAAAAGCAGCCAGTTTGGGGGATTTGCCCAAACAGGTTACCTTGTGATCTCCTTAGGGCTAAATTCTTTGATAAGCTCTGACTTTTGTGGCTGCCCTACACCTTACCCTGTTAATAGGCTCTGAGATGTCTGTGTATCACAATGGGCAATGGAATATGTAGGACAGATCACTTCCTTGCTTTAAAGGAGTGTCCTTTGCTTACATTAGGGAGACTGTAATTAAAAAATGAAATTTAAAGGTCCTTTGAAATGGAAATTTGTATAAAATTCTCTAGCTGTAGTAGTCTTTGTTGAATTTTTTTTTTGTTTGTTGTTTGCATATCAGCAGACAGGCAGTCAGAGTGATGACTGTCAGAGCCATAGGACTGGTTTTAATAATTGACAGTAGTGATATTGTTGATTTGACAGCCATGTGCTTTATGTGTTTCTGTGGGCCCTTTGTATAAAAAAAGCACAGTTGCCTCAAACATGAATTGCTGTTGTGTACTGACATCTCCTCTGTGGCAGCTGCTGCCAAGGTTGTGATGGGATATCGGTTAAATTAATGTGTGCAAAATTAGGGAGATGGGGGTCTTTATTTTGGGATAATGCTCAAAATTTTACATAAAGCAGTGTAAAATTATGTAAAACACAAGCAAAGTATGTGAGAATGTGACTGGAATTCCAGCTGTTATAAAGAAGTCCTGATCCTTGTGGGTGTTTTGGGTGAAGTTGAAGCCATGGTTTGCCACAGGCATTCTGAGACTGCTCCTTAGGGTGTCGTGCATTAACCTGGGTGCCACTCGTGCATTTCTGCATTAAAGCCTTGTTGTTGTTAGTAAGCAGGCAATGTACCTTAAATCCTGCTCTCAAAGAGAACAGCTCATTGTTGTTTGCTCCTAGTTTGTGTTGTCTCTCCTTGATGTATATTTTGTGTGTTTTGAAGTAGTCATTTTTCTTGTGCAGCCAAGTCACACTGAAATTGTTCACACTACCCCCATGCTCAGTGATTTTAATTAAGTTGTAAAAATTGGTCTTTCTGACTACAGAAGGAATCTGGACTAGATTAAATTTACAGTCTCCCCTCCCACCTCTCCCATACTGCTTCTGATGGAATTCCTGCTTTATTTTGGCTGGAGTGAAAGTTTAACCATGAAGAAAGAAACCTGCAACTCTTAATTTTCTCAATAAATCCAATTAAACAACACCTCAGTTGAGGCTTGGGATACTAAATTGCAGAAACAGTGTGTATCACGCTTCAGAGTACCAGAAGGGTGACTTGTGGGTAGATACTTTATCAAATGTCTTACTGCAGAATTGTAGAAATAAGAAAAACAGTGAATTCTCACTTGAATTTTCAGGAAGATGAATGTGCAGGCTGTACGGACGGAACATTTAAAGGAACTCGATACTTCACTTGTGCTCCAAAGAAAGCTCTTTTTGTTAAGCTCAAAAGCTGCAGGCCAGATTCCAGGTTTGCCTCGCTCCAGCCCGTTTCCAACCAGATCGAGCGCTGCAACTCTCTAGGTACTGACCTTCTGCTTATTTCTTGTTTATCCGCTGGGAACTGGCCAGGGCTTTGGTTTCATTCATTCCTGCAATAAGTTCTTTGTATTGAACACTTGGAAATCTGTACAGGTATTACTTAATTGAGATTAATGAATAGAAGATCAGCCTGTACAGAATATAGTGATTCTTGAAGTATTCTTTTATGCTTTAAAACAAGAAAATGTTCATATATTTAAAGAAATGTCATAAAATTATGAGATTTTTTAATGCTGTACACTTTTTACTTTAGAAGTTGTAAAACAATCTTGCTGAAAATGGTATTTGCAACTCTAGCATTGTATAATCGCGTTATCAGAAATAAAGGCAGTTATTTTTCTATAATCTATAACATCAAATTATTTTATTCTCTGAATTATTAACAAAGAAAAGCATGCATTTTTCTGATGGAAGTTAGTGGTGAAAAACTTTTTTTCCCCTAACTTCAGGCATTTTAGATTTCTTGAATCGTGTTGTATGGGACAACAGCAAAGAAAAGTCTGATACTTGTAAGATAGTGCGAACAGGGCATTTGTAATGGAAAGAGAACTTCATTCCTACTGGATAAAATTAATTCAGTGCTGCAGGCTTTCTGAAGCACTTCAGTGTGGAATGTAAGGCCTTGTTCACTCTCTGGAAGACAGTGAGTCTCAGCTATAATAAAATGCTATTCTAGTCCAGACAAGGAATGCTTACACTAAGGCAGCAACTTAGCTATAAAACATTAATAGGAAAATCTCAAGGGGAATAAAATTTGAGGCTTTAAAGTGTCTTTTGAAAAAAAAAATTTCAGCCTTTGGAGGTTACTTAAGTGAAGTGGTAGAAGAAAACACTCCTCCAAAAATGGAAAAAGAAGGTTTAGAGACAATGATTGGAAAGAAGAAAGGTATCCAGGGTCATTACAACTCCTGTTACTTAGACTCCACCTTATTCTGGTAAGTTCATAATTTGTATAGTGGCATCCCATGCTAGAAATGCAGAACCTGTGATCTTTGCTTGAGTGACTGTCTGTGTATTACTGTGCAGCTCCCAGTGTCCTGTGCTGCGGTCTGACACGTCCCTGTGCTCTCCCAGTGCGAGCAATGAAGTGCTGGTTTAGACTGAGGGAGTCCCTGGCCTGTAAAATGGTTGAAGAATAAGGAGAACACAGGCTGGGGGTGGAGGGAGGGAAATGCCTGAATCCTGCCTGGGCAACTGGTTCTGTACTTTGCTGCAGAAAGGATGTGGGGTTGGAGTGGACGTTGCTATTTAGTGCAGCGGTGTCCCCTGTCCATAACTGCCTCTTTCTGAGTTTGTTTAGTTCTTTAATTCTTGTGTGGCTTTGCTTGGTTTGTCTTACGTTGCTCAGGCATCTGAACGGTCAAAACAACCTTCCTTTTCCTTTTTTCTTTGTAGCCTGTTTTCTTTTAGCTCTGTTTTGGACACTGTGCTACTCAGACCTAAAGAAATGAGTGATGTAGAGTATTATAGTGAGACTCAGGAGCTGCTGCGGACAGAGATTGTGAATCCTCTGAGAATGTAAGTAAAGACAAGAACTGGTCTCTAGTCTAACGTGAATTAGAGAGATCCTGCAGTGTTTGCATTCCTACTGCAAATCTGAGAAATTTGGCTAATCTGCTGCTACTCAGTGTATTTTTTTTAGTATTTTTACTTTTCCTTTATGGCAAATTTAATCAGTGATAACTGGAAATAGTTATTCGTTGTTTAGTGATAAAATATTTTCACTAGTTTCTTGTTTGCAAATGGATCAGCACAAAGCCATTGTAAAATTCATACAAGTATGAATACAAAAATATTGATGAATACAAGTTATGTTTACTCACAGCATTCGTATTTATATGTTTTTAATGCTGTTGTAGTTGACAAGGAAATTATTTGTGTTATCTTATATGGAGTTTCACAATTTGATAGATTTAGCAGGGCTTTAGAAATTTCATTACTTTTTACATGTGGTCTGCAAGTGGCCAAAATTTTTTTTATTAAAGGAACTTAATATGACCTTTGTAATTTCTTAGGTACATTAAGCAAAGGAGATGCAACAAAAATCTCCAGGAAAAGTTATTGTTCTTAAGCTTAATTTTTTTCCAACATGAATAATACAGTTGTAGTTCCAAAATTCTGTGGGCTGTCACTGAACAATTTATGACAAAGTTTTTATTTTGATAAATAAAAATGTTGGCCCCTGACAGCTTGTTCTTGTCAGGGAGTGTGTGCTTTGCCTGGTGGGTTCCAGGGTGTGTGGAATAGGTAGGATAGCAGGATACATGCTGACTAGCAGAAAGCTCAGGCGGCTGAGATGGCTGAATGTCTTACTGTCCTTGTACCATGCTTAAAACTTTAGGGGAAAAGACTGAGTGCTCAAAGCCTCAGCTTCTTAGGTCAGCAGTACAGCTCTGTGTCTTTTTCTCAAATATTGAATTTTTTTTTTGTTAAAAACTCCCACAGTGCTGTTATTATGTGACATTCTGAAATGATGTATTAAGAGGTGCAAATTAGAATGAAAACAAATCAAAAGTAATTGACTGACGAATCTGAAAACAGTTATCATGGTAGGTCGATGATTAAAAATGCTCTTAAAGGTTATAAAAGAACATTGAGCACTGCATTAAATTTATACTGTATTAAGAAAACTGGGAGTCAGATTAAATATGAGAAATCAGTATGTAGTTTTGGAGAAATGCTGTATGCAGTTAAAGAAGGATTTAAGAACCTGTATTTCAGTATTTAAGTGGTTGGTTGGTTTTGGTTCTTTTTGTACTTCTCTGACTTGATCACAAACTAGCTAATAGCTTATTAAACCCATTTATCTTAGATATGGATATGTATGTGCTACAAAAATAATGAAACTGAGGAAAATACTTGAAAAAGTTGAGGCTGCATCAGGATTCACTTCAGAGGAAAAAGGTAATGGGGGAGGTTTGCCTTTGTCACTTACAAGCATCTAATATGAAAAAACTGAGGAGCCTTGCTATATAATTATACCAGAACAAAACACCCAAATATTTTGCTGTGGCAGTAGTGTCTCTACCAGAGATCTGAGGGACCACTGGCTGCTAGAAAGGTCTTTTCTGCTTCCTCGGGTATGTCAGGAACCCTAGCTGAACAATTTCTGCAGTCTTCCACTGCCTGGATTTCTTTTAGTGCCTTCCTGTGCCTCTGTAACTCCCTTTTAGCAGTTAGTGGAGAAGACTGTGATAAGGCTGCGGTGTTTGTCCTCTTTCACAGTCACTTTGATCCCTGAGGAATAAACTTTTGCGCTACAACATTTCATTGTTACAATGATTCTGTAGTATTTCATGAAGTCTTCAACTCACGTTAGAAAAATCAGTTCCCAACTTTTTGATCTTCTGCTGCATATACTGATTAATTAGCATTGTATTATGTAGTTGTTTTGCTTTTATTCAGGAGAATACTACTTTCTTTGTAAATACTGAATGCTGGAACCAGTATTTACTGCAGTTAGTCGCAGGGAGAGAAATACACCAGCAAACTGTGATGGGGGAGAACAGCCCTCTGGGGAGCTGCTGTTGGCTGCATTCTTGGTTAGAGAACTCAGTCTCTAGTTCAGATGAACTTGGGGCTATTCTGTAGTTTTTGTGTTACTGTCACGTCTCCTCACTGGCTCTCTGCAGATTCACTGTTTCCTTTTGAAAGCTTTTATTTCTCCTGGAAAGGTTTGTGGTGCCAAATGATTCCTCTGAAACAGAGCATCTTTTTTAATTTTACTGGAAAGCTTTGTTACCCTGTTGAGCCTGTACCTTTTATTAGGGCCATTTAACACTAAAAGAATAAATAGAGGTTTATCATGAAAATCTTCATAGTTTGTCATAACCTTACTGTGATAATAAAGCTGTAAAAGTTAACTGTTACTTTTTTTCTATGAAAATTTTGAAAACCTTCACTTTAAATGAGTCTTGGATAATGTATCTGGTTTTGCATGTTAACAAAACTTTTCTTCTCTCCTCCCTCCAGATCCAGAAGAATTTTTGAATATTTTATTTCACCATATTCTAAGAGTTGAGCCACTGTTGAAAATAAGGTGAATCTTATTTCTTTGGCCTTCAAGGGTTTTGTCATGTTTGTGCCATACAGAGAACAAAACTTATGTTCCACCATTCAGCTTTTAGCACCAGAGTTTGTGTGTATTGTGCACATAACTCCTCAAGGAAAATTCAGAAGTGTCCTTTCTTCTTAGAAAGAAGGCTTAAGATTAGTAGTGGTAACACTGAGCATCAGGCTCTTAGAGTCCTCTCAATACCTGAGTACTCTAAAAAGCAATATTGGCTTAAATGCTGGCTGGGATGGGAGGAAGTTACAGTTTATAGCAGATTTGATGAAAGTTCCCAGGAATTTCATCCCAGGAACTTTTGATGCTGAGATGGAACAGCTCCTACCTAACTGTTTTGTTTTGCTGTTAGAGGCTGGTTAGTCCTATATGCTTTTTCTCTATAGTAGCAAAAACCATTTCTTCGACCTGAGCACAGTCTTCTATAGCCTTTCTTTTGTACTTCCAGAGGAGGTTGAATTGCTCATCTGAAGATCTCCTCCCAAATATCTCAGATTTATATTTATTTAACAGAAACACTATCTAAAACATTGGTACTAGATATTTGACTATGTTTTGAACATCTGACCTCAAAACATACTTAAATTGGTAGCTTAATCCTGTGTCCCTCTCCCTGTCCATATAAAATGTGTTGTGGTTTTGTGGTTCTTGTTTTTTCAAGGGGATAATTGGTTTGTGGTAGGGATGTGTGTGTTTAGTGGAAAGGGTGTTTTCCTTTTCTTTTTTTTTCTTTTATTATTTTGGTGAGGATGAAGAAGTTTCTCCAGACTATTTACTATGGCTTGCATTGGCAGTTTATGTGGTAACCTGCCTCAGAGTTGGCCTAGGTGTGGAAGGAGTCTTAACGATTAGAACTGGACAGCCTTGAACTTGTTATCCTTTTGGAGAGTTCTCTGCTGACTATAGAGCAAGTCTACCAACATTAGCCATCTGTGTGAGACTTCCACTGCAGGAAGCAGTGTAAATATCACCCTGATTTAGAGGAAATGTTTCATTAAACCCATCTACTGAAGATAATTATTGTTGTTTCATTTGATATTTTATTACTGAAACTCCTAATTGTCTCTCCAGTGAAAGCTGCTTTATTGTCATGGAGTTTTTGATGCAGATGCTTAGGAAGTATTTGTCAGTTGGTAGTTCAGCCATGCATAGCCATATGTTTTTAAAACACACTCTGAAACTCACACTGATTTTGTTTCTTTTAATTTTTCCATAATCAGTCCATACTTAGTACTTGACTGCCTGGCACTTTGTTGTTGTGGGCAGGGGGTTGTGTGTTGTTTGGCTTTGTTGTTTGTTTGGGTCTTTTTTTAAAGCACAATATATTTCAATGCAGAGAGGATGTTTTGTAGACTATTTTTATGTAGATGTTATTTCCCTAGTAAGATACAGTCATCATTACAATAGAACTTCAGAATCTGTTGGTTTTTTTTTTTTCTTTGAATCTGTTTTTAGATCAGCAGGTCAGAAAGTACAAGACTGTTACTTCTATCAAATTTTTATGGACAAAAATGAGAAGGTTGGAGTCCCAACAATTCAGCAGTTACTAGAGTGGTCATTCATCAACAGCAACTTGAAGTTTGCAGAGGTTGGTGACAGCTGTTGCCTTGTTAGAAGTGTTCATACCTAAATATCTGCCCATTCAGCAATGGGACAAAAGTAGGATTTGGTGTAAAAACATGCAGACATGGTGGAAATGGGAATATTGTGTCAGTGATCCAGGATGCCTACATAGCAAAATCATTTTAAGGTTCACTTAATGATATGTATCCTTTGGCTGAACAGATCAAAGGGATTTAGGTAAAGAATTACTAACAGAAAACTTCTTAGCTGCTGCCAGTAAGTTGTTTTAAGGACCAATACTTTGAGATACTTCTGTCAATGGGCTGTGAGTTTAAATAACATTAATATATTTATGTGACTAGAAGAATGTCTATGAAGTTAGATAATTATTTATCTCAAGTTCATTACATTATATTCTGGCATTTTACCTAGGCACCCTCTTGCCTGATTATCCAGATGCCCCGGTTTGGAAAAGACTTCAAAATGTTCAATAAAATTTTTCCATCCTTGGAATTAAATATAACAGACTTACTTGAAGACAGTAAGTATATAACATTGCATTGTATAATGAAAGAGAGTTGCTGAGAGTGACTAACACAGTGAAAGTACTAATGGTACTTCTGGTGGGTTTGGGGTTTTTTTCCATTAGATATTTACCAAGATAGTGTGAGCTGCTCAGGGTGAGGAGAAATGAAAGTTTATTGGCTAGAAGGCTTTTTTCCCTTATGTCAATTAGAAGTTCTAATACAGAAGAATGTCTAGAATACAATTTCCTTGATTATGTTTATTTAAGTCTTGAGTACCTGTACAACTGAACTTATTTCAGGAGAGTGTTTTTGAAATTGAGTTACTAGCAGCAAAGCAGTTCATTAATATGGCTGTTCATTAGGTCATCAGACTAGAAGAGAACTTGAGATGAGGACATGCACCTGTGGCATATTGTGACTGTGCATTTTTCAGCCATAATTATATCACTTCTTTTTGTGACCTAAGTTTCTGACATTGGTCATCCACTGACTTTTTCATTGCGTTACCTAAGGAAGGACACCTGGTTTTAAATTTGAGATAAGAATTAATAAAACTGCCAAAATTTGTTAGAATAATAATCTCTGAAGTTATCATGGCCTTTTCTTCACTGTCTTGCCATCACCTTATGCTTTTTTCTTTTTTTCGTTTTTTTTTTTGGTGGAGTTGATAGCCATAGGGGCTAAGCTAGCTCTACCAATATGATAAGAGAGAGCTAACATGATTTAAAAGCCTGGTTTTGCTTCATGTGCTTGATTTTTATAATCTTGTTTTGCAACTTACCAGTGTAAATGTTTTTCTCTTAATTCACATTGCACCAAAGTGAAGTTAAATAGAGTGGTACATTTCTGCTTTGATTAGCAATCTCATTTTACCTTTTTTTTAGATGTAGTATCTTTCTCTATTTAAAATAATAGTTCTCCTTCATTTTCATACTCCTTTTCTTTAAAAAAAGCCTCCCCAGCCTGGAGACTAATGCCTTTCTTGCAAACGCAGCTCCCCGGCAGTGCCGCATCTGCGGAGGGCTCGCTATGTACGAGTGCAGGGAGTGTTATGAAGACACCGATATTTCTGCTGGCAAAATCAAGCAGTTCTGCAAAACGTGCAATACACAAGTAAGTGCTTGTCTTTGTATTCTCATGGGTTTAACCCAAATGGTTAATGCTGTGATAATTGAAAGAAAGGCAGAAAAGCATAGTGAGACTTCCTCACCAGCACCAGTGTAGCTGCCACCTACCAAGTAAAGTGTCTCCTTTGGTAACTAAGGAGGAATTCCTGCTGTGTGTTTATCAACATGGCAACTGCCAAATCCAGGACTGGGTACAGTGGAGAAGCAGTAATTGTGTGCTTTAAATCCCAATTTTATGTACATGCTGCCTTGTTAGAGTTGATAAATTCATGACAGAAATGCTTAATTTTGCTTTTTGGAAATTGCATGAAGATGTCAGTTATGGCTTGTTTTCCAATCTGAGCTTAGTAGGAAATAGTTGCATTAAACCTGACCTCCCTTCTAACCTTAGATTTGAATTTTCTGGGCAATATTGAACTACACTGGTGGGGAAAAATAGAAGAAATGTTTAGTCAGCTACTGTTATTGCAGTTCCTTCTCTAATGCCATTAATCTTCTGTTCAGCAGTAATGTTCTTTTTAGCTTTGCCTGCCACTGAAACGAATAATCTTATGGGGTGTTTTTTCTTTTCTGAAATATCACTTCAATTGCAGGTTCATCTTCATCCCAAGAGACAGAGTCATAAATTCAATCCATTGTCACTTCCTAAGGATCTGCCAGACTGGGACTGGCGGCACGGCTGCATCCCCTCGCAGAAGATGGAGCTGTTTGCAGTTCTGTGCATCGAGACCAGCCACTACGTAGCCTTTGTGAAGTACGGCAGGGACGACTCCGCCTGGCTCTTCTTCGACAGCATGGCAGATCGGGATGGTAACCTCTCATTTACTCTCTTCATTTTCTCTTACATTTTTGTACATGTATTTTAGATTTCAGTGACTATTTCTTAAAGTTTTGGGTCATTAGTATCATTTGACTTGATGTATGTGATGCTGGGATACTGATCTTGACTGAGCCTTGCCTCAGCACATGGATTTCATGGCAGCTGCTGATTTGCATATTCTGAATTTCACCTAAATTGGATACCTTAGTAAGTAGATGGTACAGAAGTAACTGCAGAAGTTTTCTTGCAGGACTCCTTATACATTTTTCTATGCTTCGCAAATCTGGCAGAGAGAATTAAGTTTAAATAATCAACTTCAGGAATGTACTTTCAGTTTGTATTTAACAGGATGTACATGACTATCAGTTAGCATGCAAATATTTTTATTGCTTTTTCTTAAGTGATTTACAGTAGATGCTGTTACAAGAAAGGAAATAGTCACACATTACAACATCTATGCAATTCCTTTGAATCCCTTTAGAGTTATCAGTGGAAAATTATTACCCTGTAATAATACAAATGTCATTAAAACAAGTGTTTTCTTAGATACTGCTGTTTAAACAGATGCCGTTTAAATACGGACTCTTGATTCTGGTGCCTGAGAAAAACAGTAATAGATGAAGTGTCAGACTCATAGTAACAATTTTTGCATGAAGTATTCTTGAACCCCTCTGTTACAGTGTGAGTTGGCAGGGAGAGAAGAATCTTGCCTCCTGTTGAAAATGAAACTACTACAGAATTAAAGTCACTTTCTTAGAACAGCCAAAAGACAATCAAGCTTTGTTTCAGACTGCTTGACATATGTATGACTGAAGTTTGTAAAGAACCACTTTATTTCAGGAATTTAGATCACATGAGATGCTGGAAATATCTCCCACTGATCTTAGGGGGGTTTTTTGTATTGCAAATATTTTTCTTCAGCTTTTCTTCATAAGCTAAAAATGTCTGCTGTGAACAGCAAGATGTCCATACTTGTGTTGTTTGAATTTGCTCATTTTTATGTGGAAAATGGCCAGGAGCAAACCCTGCCTTAATCTTGCAAGTCAGGTACAGACACGGTTTGTAAATTCATGAGCTGCTACCAATTGGCATGTTATTAACAAATTCTGTGCATGTGAGGTGGCTTATGTATTCAGGTCACTCTCCTAAAGTCATACAGAATTTTTAGTGTTAATGAAAACTCAGAGTTCTCCCTGGCTTTGTGTGTTGTTTATGTGGGCATGCTTTGTTGGTAAATACCACACTATTCTGACTCTAGTTGTGATTTCTTGAACAATACACTTTTCATAGATGTTTACCCTGCAGCAGTTCAGTGTGGCATATTTAAGTTTTTTAGAAGGCGTTTTCAAGAACTGGTGATGCTATCATAATAAAAGTACATTATAAAGAACAAATACATGTAGATGCTCTCCTAATCTGTTTCTCTTTCTTTCCTTATGGTTTAAAAGGAGGTCAGAATGGCTTTAACATTCCACAAGTTACCCCATGTCCAGAAGTTGGTGAATACCTGAAGATGTCTCTAGAAGAATTGCACTCACTGGATTCCAGAAAAATCCAAGGTTGTGCACGAAGACTGCTTTGTGATGCTTACATGTGCATGTATCAAAGTCCAACGATGAGCTTATACAAATGAACCAGGATCTCTGCAGAACTGAAGAGAGAGTTCAGAGTTACCCACTTGTGGGTTTGCTGCAGTTTTGGGTAGTTCAATGCAACCGTTGCTGGCAATGGAAGAAGTTGACTATGGCATCAAGAGGATTTACTGTTCCAAAAACTACATATGGAGTTCTGTCACTGAAGTATTTAAGCATTTTGCACTCTAGAAAGTGTGCTTGTGTGTGTTTGTTTTATAAACAAAGTTAAGTTACTAAAACTTAAAAGCTTTAAGTGCATTGATGATACACAGGCATTTTTGAAATGTTAAAGGGGAAATTATATCAAGAGAAATCTCCTTAGTCTGTTGGGAATGTAAGGATACAGTGTTCTTGTTCAGTGCTTTTCTCTGGACAGGGACGATGATTCTCATGTGTTTCTCTACCCCCACCCTGTCTCCTCACCTTAGATTTTTTTAGCACCATAGATTCTCTCTCAAAGAGAGAATAACTTCAGTTTTAGTAAGATAAATTTTAGCCTGCTCATTGCATATTATGTTCTGTTATCTACTACATTCTTTTCAGTTCCAAAAATTAACATTTTTTTAACGATCTGAATCCCTGTCTTGCAAAAATCAAGCATACAAACTTGATATGTTGTTAACTTGCAATTTTTAGAGGGGAAAGAGAGGAAGAGGTTATTAAGGGGACGCGTAATTGCTAAAATATAAAATTAGCAATGAAAGTTAACAGATGTCTTTTTCTAAGTGTCTATTTTTAAAGAAGCAAGCAGTCTGGAACAGAAGAGCAACTGTACACAAACGATTCCAGGACAAAACAATAAAATCATGGATTGCCTCAGGGAATGTTACTGAAGTGAATTCTAGTCCTTGGTAAACAAAACTGACTTTTCTACAGTACATTAAGTGACTGCCGGGGAATATGTTACACATCTGACTCTTCATTTCAGGATTAGTAATATTAAAAAGAGAATATTAAAAATCTCTGCCTGGAAAGATGAAACTATAAATAAAGGTAGAGCAGAGTTTTACTGTATACCAAGTACCTGATGAAAACTAACTTGAAAAGCTGCAAAACCTGTGTTAATGTAAAATACTGTACTTTGAAGTCTGTTGGTTCCTGTTTGCAATGAAATACTGTTGTTTTAGTTGCCTTTTAGCTACTTCTGTCTACACTGACTAGCAAACATGCAACTATATATATACAGTAACATCTGGTCGTACAAATTGCATATATATGAACTGTACATTTTCAACTCTTAAAATGTTTTATATAGGAACTTCCTTTTTGGGATCAAGTCTATAGAAGGGAAGAGATAACAAAATATAACAGGAAAAGCCACATTGAAAAAGCCACTGTTTTAAAGGCAATGGAGACTGATCCCTTATTGTAGAAAATGTGGTTACTTTGTTTTTCTTGGAAAACCTAGAATCTTTCTTTGACATGCACTCTACCATAGAATGGTAGTAGAGAGAGGTTTGAAAACTACTTGAAGGACTAATCTGTGTAAAGCAGGGGATGCTGAGGGGGTTGATCTGTTCCATTAGCCTTTGCATGAAGTGTGTTCTAATTTTTCACTCTCAAGAGCAACAAGTTTATTAGAAGTGTCACTGTTGCTTTTGCCTCGAAGAGTCTCCTGGCTTTCATGTTTCTTTGCCTTATTTATCTAGTCTATGCTCCTTGGCAAAACTCACTTTTGTTTCAGTACTACCATGCGCTCTTGACCTCTTTCTCTCCTGAAAAAATTCAGTGAGGTTTTAGGTGATGGATTCTATAACCATCTGTCAGTGGATTGGTCGCTGTCCATGGGCACTTCCTCAGCTGCATCCACCCTGCTCTGGGGCAGCAGCTCGGCTGTGTTGACGAAGATGCCACCAAAGCATCTCGTAGGTAGCGAGAGTAGGGGCAGCCTGTGTTCATTGCCATGGGCCAGAGCCCACGTGGGCAGTGTGAGCAGAGGGTTTGGTAGCCCACCCTTGGCTGTGTATTGAAGAGGAGGGCTGGCTGCAGCATCCATGTTCCTCAAGCGATGTTTCTAGAGCTCTGTTTGCAAAGCAAAGGCTGAGGGGC
Source organism: Oriolus oriolus (assembly GCA_013400235.1). NCBI lineage: Eukaryota > Metazoa > Chordata > Aves > Passeriformes > Corvidae > Oriolus > Oriolus oriolus. The sequence goes on from VXBT01011472.1 coordinate 1,113,573, forward strand.
CTTGCCAAGAAAGACAAGAGTAATAGAACAGACTCAACTTGCTCTCTGTGAGGGTTGATCCTTTTAGCCCCAGGCCCACTATGTCCCAACCTGGAAGGAGGTGCAAGCAGTGTCCCCTTTGAACAAGGAGCAAACACAGGCCCAAGCACCAACCTGTACTGATGAGACCAGTCTGAATGTCTGGATTTTTTCTCTTTCCTAGCCCTAGATTTATTTTTGACTTTCCCCAATGCATTAATTTCATATGTCTTCCACTGGTGTCATCTTTGCAACCCCCCCAGCCTCATTACATGTAGTTACCTCTTCCTGCCTCAACTTGGAGAACAGCCAAGTTCTCCAAGACCTGCTATGGCCAGAGGAGAGAATTGGAATTGGCAGCCGTATTAAAGTTTCCTAGGTGAATAATCTTGTAGCAAAATATCCACTCTTTTTTACAGCTGGAAAGTATCCAGCTTTTCAGGATACATACTCTAGTAGCAGAAATGAATTGATACAGATGGGTGTAAATGAGCTGCTTGGCTTCTTGCCTCCAATCTTCTGGCCTTTCAATGGAAAAGGAAAAGAAGTGTGGACTCTTCCTGTGGGACATGTAGGGAATATTCTTTACTGTGCACACTTCTTGGTGACAAATACTGTGTTTGGAAAGGCAGGCAGTGCTTTACAGCCTGCATTTTGTACTATAGATTATTGCAAAATGGTAAATAGTTTTGCAAGCAGTGTATGATTACATGGTTAATTTGTTGTTTACCAGTGAAGAGGGCAGAGACGTCTTCTATAGCATGCAAAAAAAAATTAGTTTTGGCAATCAAGGAGTCTTCTTTTAATCTAAAAGGTATTGCTGTGTGCTGTACTGCACTGCATTGAAGGTGATCTGGCAATGTAAATGAAATGTTATAGAAATAACCCCAATTTTATTTCCTTTCTCAGAAACGAGGATACAAACAGAAAAGTGATTTCACTGTGAAAGGAAACTTGTAAAATAACTTATATGCAAGAGTAAAAAAGGTGGGGTTTTTTGTGGTTTTTTTTAGCCTTCAGCATATATTTGTAGGGGATTTGAATAAGCTATTTTGAAGCCTGCATTTTAAGCATCTACTGCTGTTAACTGTAATGCCCAAAGATTCCAGTGACGAAGCACCCAACATTTATGTTGTTTAACGCATTTGGAAACCTCCTGATCAGTTCTTCTCTCTCTCTTTTTTTTTTGTATGGTGAATGTCTCCCCAAATTAATAGCACTTAGATCATTGCTTCATGGTTTGGCTCATAAGTACTGCTAACAATGGCCTTAACATGTGAGTAGGAAAATACATCGACAGCATGGTTCCTGACAGCCTGTAAAAATGTAGAGTTTCATAGGACATAAACTTTTGTAACTGGGGAAAGAACCTTCACCTCATTCAACTTGCCTGCTCTGCTAAATATTTTTAGAACTAGGGGTTCAAAATGGAACAAATCACTGTGCCACTAAATCCTTGCTTATTTTGAAGATAGAGGGTAAAGAGAAGGTGTTAGTTAAAGGTGATGCCTTACAGATTTACTCAAGCAAACAAAATCCTTCAAGAAAACCCCAACCAAACCCACCGTAAGTTACATCAGGCTTGTCTTTGGGCAGGGGAGATAATTGGAGGAAAAAATACAAAAATATCTATGTTCAGTAAAGGTCTTTCTAATATGTGATACTGATTCTGTGCTCTTGAAAATTGTAGTACTGTGTTGTACTGAACAGCCTGTGAGATTCCCGTTTTAAGCAAGTACTCTGTGTAACAAGAATTGCTCTTGATCATAAATGGTTCATTTCAATGCACTTATTTTTCTCGTGCACTTTATACTCCACTGAGCAGCTGAGCGTGGTCACCATGATCCCTGACAATTGCCTGTTCCATACAATACCAAGGCACCACCGTGCTGCACACCAGGCTGGTGTGGTTTCCCAGCTGAGCTGGTGTAAAAAGCAGCTTGAAAGCTCTGTGTATTTTTACCACTGTAACAAAGCATGTTTTTATCTGTTCTTGATGTTTTGCTAAATAAACATCCCATGTTTTGTGCACAAATAGTCTCTTAAACTTACAAGGCTGTCTCCAAGAAGGCATTAGGGAAACAAACCATTGGATCAGGTTGCCCTCAACTAGCCTTAATTTATTTTTTTTTCCAATGGTAGGGCTGAATGAGCTGCTGCTGGAAAGGAATGTACTATGTGCTCTTTCTGTATTAATATTAATTAAAAATATTATTCTTATGGCTCTATTCATTTCTTTGGGGCTTGGAAATTTGGGGGTTTCATGAAAAAGCATGAGTATAGGGTGAACTAGCTTGTTTTGTGTACTTACAGGAGGATTTATGTTTATACATTTCTTTTAGTCCTTCCTTCAACATTTCTAGGAAACTTGGGAATTGTGCTGTATAAAATCAAGTCTAAGAATACTTCTTGTGTCTTACCAGTTAGCACCTGGTGCTGTAAGGGAAAACCACTGAAAAGTGGCTATAGCTACCTGGAGTTTTCCTGGGGGGAAAATGATTTTATTTTTAAATGCTTAGTACACCACCTTACTAACTCTAGTGAGCAGCTCCTCCTGCAATAATGCTGTAGCTTCCACTTCCTCTGTGTTCTCTGTCTAGAGAAATACTAACTCCTATCCCGTACTTCTAGGTTTACCTTTTTATTTATTTTCCTGAGTATTTCCGTAATAATAAATAGATAAGAATAGTGAATAAAGTCCTATCTGGGTGTGCAAAAGGAATGCCGTCAATTTTAAGTAATTTTAAAATCTTTATCTTACTGAAAATTCTTAAGCACTTGCAAAAATAGATGCAAAAGCTATATTTAGGAAGCAGCTACCGTAAAGGGTCGGTTTGTTCTTCAAGCGGGGCTTTTCCGTAGCAGTAAGGTGATGCTCTGGCTGCCTCCGAGCCGCGCCGGTCGCTGCCGCTCGCATGGGGTCGATCCCGCGGTCCCCGGCTGCTCCTCCGGGCTGCGGCCACGCGGGGGCAGTGCCCGCCCCGGCTGCTGGGCCCGCGAGCGGCGCTCCCGTGTCCCCGGTGTCCGCACGGCTGTCTGCGCGGCTTTGTCCCGCTGCTCCTGGAGCTACCTGCGGCCTCACCCACTGAGGCGCATGCAGAGCTGTAAAGGTTTATGCATCTCAAGCCTACCCCCGCGTAAGGCACGGGTGTCACCCGCTGCTGCTCGAGCCCGCGGGCGGTGCGGGGGCCGGGGCTGCCCGGGGATGGCCGGGCTGGCAGAGTGACCCACAGCCCGAGGCCAGGCGTGTCTGAGTGATGAAAGCAGATACTACGTGGGAGACGCCAAAAGCCAAGGAAATCCGAGGGCGGCTGCAGCCGTCAGTGGAAGCTGATGAAAACTATATCGACAATATGAATGTGGCAATAATTTTTCACACCAAAAACTTTCATGCAGAATGGAGTGTCACAGAAGAGAGCCCGGGCACTCCGTGAGAAGAGGTCCAGCCGTGGGAGCCGGGCCTGGTGGTGTGGCTTCACCTCAGCCTCCCTCAGCCCCTGGCTTCCCTCCAGGCTCTCCAGCAGCCACCTGCTCCCAGCCAGCTCAGGAACCGGCCCTGGAGGAGTCCCACCACCCCTGGGAGCGGGTGCAGGCTCCAGGTTTTAAACACAAAAATAAAAGCACCGCCCCCACCAAAAACCAACCTGCATTTTGTGGCCCTAACTGACAAGTTTTGCAGCTGGTTGATATGTGTATACAGAAATTCTATAGTGGATATTGTTATTCATTAATAACTCTTATCAAATAGTTAATTTTAATTAATGGAAAAAAACCTGGAGCTTTTCTGGGTCTAAGGATTCCCTATATGTATTAATAACTGAAAATGGAAATGATTCCATGTGTATTTTCTGTCTCTGGCTCTGCCTGACTCTCCGTGGCCCCATTTGGTTGCTGGTGCTGTGCTGGGGCTGTGGGGCTGAGCTGCCCCAGCAGGAGCTGCCCACCCACACTGACAGCAAGGCAGGCCTGGCTTCACCGCATGCTCTACAAACTTCCTACACCTTTAGCTTTATAATTTTTGACTAGTCTTTGCTTTCCATCCTCTTTGTCCTTCATTTTTCAGCCGATTCCCTGCTCCATGAAGCAAAGAGACATCTGGGAATGTAAGGATAATTGTACAGAAGTTACACAGTAACTTCTTTTTAAACAGTATATAAATTGGCTGGATTTACCTTCACTTTGTAATGAGACCAGTTTGACTCTGCCAGTGCTTATGTGTGAAGATGTTATTCACTAGGTAACATCTCACATTCCACACTGCATGTTGGGGTATTTTTAACCATGCAAACTTCCCACCTATCAAAGTAATTTGCAACGGTAATTTTGTTGCTTCTCATCTATTACAATAAATCAATGAATAAATAAATTATAATGCAGCAATTAAATGTATAATGAGATGGGCAACAACTATTAATAAATGCAGAGCTAGTTGCCCAAAGGTGAACAGACTCTCCCTCTCTTCTTACAATTCAGGTAATGATCTTTCTATAATGGAGAAACAGGCAGCTGTTAAACATGTAAATGAAACAAAAGGATATATGAGTTCACACTATAATACTGTTCTTTAGTCCCATTATTATTGTTACTTTATCAGTTCTTCTGTGACTTTTCCTCTGAATATTTAAAGACAGGGAGGGGATATGCAATTATGCTTAAACATCCTTCTGCCAAATGATTGACGGAATGAACCCAACCATGTTGCTGAGGAAGGAGCTGTCTCCCTTCAGCAACCTAACTGGAACAGGCTGAGTTTTATCCCAGCAGAGCTATTACAAAACCAGTGTTGATCTTCTGGATAATTCAAAAGAAATTGCTGAAATGAGGAATAGAGGTCCCTTTCAAAAAAACGCCAACAAATTGGCATTATTAAATATCTAATCTAAACAAAACTATACAAGTAGGGTATAAACTAGTGTGTCTTCTAATTTTAAATATGGCTGTGAATTGAAATATCAGTGCTTCTCTCAGTGTTTGATATTGCTATGAAGAAAAGCAGAATACAGTTTTCCCCCGAAGTCCTGTTGCTGTAGTAGGCATGCTCGGGGATGCTTCATGTTTCTTCAATTCCCCATCATCCCCAATATCTTTTTCCCTTTCAAAACGAATTGTCAGAGAGTTCCCATTTCATTGGAACACCTTTATTTCTTTCTTCAACAGTGCATCTCTTGTCATTTTACTCTGGCTCTTTCCTGAATGTGTGCTCGTGTTCTGTGTCTCTCTGTGTCACTTGCCGTGTTTGTGTTTACCCATGTGTGCTTCACCACCCCAGATCATATTATTCAATAAACTTGTTTTCAAAGGAATGATTGATGCATTGGGGATGCATAGGGGATTGATGCCTCAGTCTGAGCTGACTCTAGCACACCATTAATGTGGGGCTGAGGAGATACAGCATTGCCCAGAATATCAAATTGTTTATCTAAAACTTTCTTATATTTAGAAGAGTGCAGGTTTCTCTCAGCCCCCCACACAGTTTGAGAATTTCAAGGGCAGCAGTTGGCAGAGAATTCAATGAAGCTACAGTGGTTGATTTATTGTAATAGATGGCAGGAAACAGAATTATCTTAGCAAATTAGTTTGGCTGATAGGAAAGCTGGCCAGCAGATAAGGGGCAGTGCTGATACCTGACCTGAGCTGCGCATGCCTCTGACAGAGTTTCACCAATTTGCAGTTGAGGAGGAGTCACTACACCGAGCAGAAAGTGCTCAGGAAGAACAGGCAGAGCAGGAGGTGGCCACGAGCTGCACGCAGTACGCTCCCTGGAAGCACTGTCCTTGACACTGTCCAGCTGCCCCGCAGTTTCTGGGTAAGGTGAGAAACATGATCTGATGCATTCATCATTTTATACAATTAAGACAATCAGGAAGAGGCTGTTTCACAGAAAAAGCTGGACAAGTTTTTCAACTGCATTTTGCAGTCACTGAAGTTCAACTGTATTTATCAACCCCAGTGAAGTGATTTCTTTGGCTTTCCACTGCTGCACCACTCTGGCACTTTAAAGCCCAGCAGCAGCTGGATGAGGGGGCCTATGGTAGTCAGGTGACCCATGGAGATTTTCCTAAAAGTTCATGGTCTTATATGGGTCTTTCCTGCAGACAGAACCAAAAGCATTTAACTCTCCCCAAACACTGTGTACTCCCACTTCTCCTGTTTATACAGGAAAAAACAGAACTCTCAAAGCCTTGAATAATTTCACAGTATATTCTATTTAGCACAGAATGCAGCTGTTTCTGCAGTAGGGCACAGAAGCTGTTTAAAACTGGGCAGAAATAAAAGATACATGCGGATATAAAAAGCTCACATTTGAGAGGAGTTCAGTTTGGAACTGTCACTGACTGCACACACACACGTGTCTGTCTGTGTGTTTGTGTCTGTGTGGTTGAGAAGCACAGCTGTCATAAAGGGAAGCAAGTGCTTTCCTGCCATATTTCATCTTGCTGGAGCTCCCTGGAGCAGGATGGTCAGGGAGGGAGCTATAGGACAAAGCCTTCAGGTGACATTGTTGGTGCATTGCTGTACAAGGTGCTCAGAAGATATTTTGGATATGCCTTTGATTTTATGTCGGGCTGCTGAGGATAGCAAGGAGAATCTTTCAGTTCAAACTCCGACTTTGCCAGCATACCCTAAAGGATCCTCCTCTGGAAACTGACAGTTTTGGCATCTTTCATCCTGGGGAAGCAAGTGCCTCCCATGCCCTGGGAGTTTGCTCAGAGATGCTGACTGGGACCCCACAGACAAAAATGTTAGAATTTAGTGCAGCAGTTGATTCTGTGCACCAAGTCCCGCGTAAGCTCAAAACTGCAGTCATGGAACACCTCATGGCAAGAGCAGGCTGAGAAATGTACAAGGTGTCCAGGTCCCCGCAGGTACTGGTGCCACTAGGTGCTAAAACCTTGACCCCTGTGGGCCACCTGGATTAGCATATTCATCAAGGGTGTGCAGGAATGAGTTTCGCACTCCTGGTTAGCAGCATTCATCCTTTCTTTGCACAGGCTGGGAGCCCTGCTTGGCTCCTACAGCCAGAACCAACAGCCACCTCTTAGTTCTTGTGACAAGTGTGAGGAAATTAAATTATAAACATGGAGAAAAATACTATGCTAAACATTGGGGGCAAGGAGGCGGGGAGAGAGGGATGGGAATGAACCCTTTCTTCAAGGTAAGAACTCAGTGATAAATAGATCTGTGCATATTTCCCAGTCTCATTCCTCACTTGCCAAGTCTGCTGCTATTTTCATTAGGCCATGTTACCATACATGTCATTTTATACAAAGGTGCAGTATATCACAACTGGAGGTTGAGGTGCTTGTAGTGAACACAAATGAGCTTGTAATGGTCCATCTGCTTTGATTTTATTTAGTGATCCCTCAAGGGCTGGGAGCTAGAGTGAGAATAACAATGCTTCAACCCATCTGCTATTGTAGTACCAGCTCCAGTTGAATTATCACATGTTCTGAGTGGCTGGCATATGCTGTGACATAAAGCCACAAGAAAGTGTTGCTCTCCAGCTGTTGTGTTGACAAATACTTTTCAGCCAGTCATTAAGTTCAGCTCAATAACCAGGGGGAAACTGTAGCTAAAAGTTGATTATTATTTTATTTTATTTTAAGCATTAGAAATCACTAGTACAATATATTTTATTTAAAAATGTGTCACTAAGGGCACACATTGTGTATGAGCTCTAACAATAAAAAATTCTCTGTGATGCCCATAAATTTATCTGTTATAGGATTGGATGGGCATCTCTGTAACTGACAGTGTAAATCTTAGTAACGAGGCTCTGGCTAACCTTGTTTAAGCAGCAGCACATCTCAAGATGTGTATGTATAAACTTGCTGGCCTGGCAGTGCTATGGGCCACAAACAGGCCTGACCGAGGCAGGAACGACTCGGAAAGAGGTTGTGGTCTGAGGCCCCATGCAGGGATGGATAACTAGACTGGCTTTAAATTGAGGAGGAAAGTGAGGCAAGACCTCCACAGAGACAGGTACCTTGTGGGTGCAACAGGTTCAGATGGTCCATCTGGCACTGCACCTCATCTGGGCTGCAAAGTGTCATCGCTAAAGTGGCCACTAAGTTGGCCTTCACTCCCTCTTCCACCCTTGGTGGCCTCCTGAAGAGCTCAGGTCACTCTGGAGGCACCCTAATTTGTGCCTGCACAGAACACTTGCTCCAAAGCAAGTCTTAGAAGAGTGTTTGTGGATCTCTGCTGACAAAAGTCAGATTGTCCCCTTCTCCTTCCTCTCTCCACCCTGTCCTCTCAGGGCTGCTGGAATCCACTACTGTACCTGGGAACAAAATAAAAGGCATTTCCCACAGGTTCAAAGGCTGATACACAGACAGATGTACGTGGGGAAGGAGATGTTCCCTGCCCAGGCTGAGAGAACGTTCTCTCTTTCTGCAGGTAACACACCCAGGGACAGCACACACCTTTTGGGCACTGCCTCCTGTCCAGCAGGCACACGTTCAATGAGAACAGAGACAATAAAATCTCTCCTTGATATTCCAAAGCACTCTCCAGAATTCTCATCCCTAACCTAAGCCACCCCTGCTGCAGGTGACAGGTTTGGTGAGGGGTTACACCCACAGGACCCTGAGGGATGGTGCCAAGCCCCGAGTGCTGCTGGTACCCCAGGAAGGCCGGGTGGACTCACTGAGCTCTTGTGCCCTTCTGTTAACCATTGCACTGGGGAGGCAGCTCTTAAATATGACTTAGGCTTCTGTGTTCCCTCAGAACAGCAATGGGCACTGTTCATACCGAGGCATTTCAGTCCTAGAGGTTTACATTTCCCATTGTGCCCCAAGACCTGTGGGTGCCAGCTGTCACTGGTGCTGCCATTGTATTATGATCCCCTGGCTAGTGCAGGAATCGTTGATTATGTTGCCTTTAGAATCAGTTGATTACCATGAATAATAGGCCAAAAAGGCTGTCAGCATTTTGACTTTAACTATAACTGCTACAATTAATTATGGGTTTAATTAGCATATATGCCTAGCAGTAGAGAATATAATACTTCATGGGTAACAGATGATCCTGCAGCTGTAGCATAAAGTGTGATACAGGTTGGGACACAGATAGTTATTAATAAATAGCTTCCATTGTTTGAGGTCCTTATTTATACAAATTAGCAGGCACGACATAATCAACCCAAACTGTATAATTTATAATAATTGATTTCATTTTGACTGACCACCAGTCGGCCTACTACATGCCCTCAGAAGAAAAATAGCCCTATTAGGATAAGTTTAATCCTAAACATAGCTAATGAATCCTATTACTTTAAGGTCATATTTGAAGCTTTTGTTAATTGTCAGAACCATTTTAAATTGATTAGAGTTAAATTAAATCAATGTAATGTTTAGAAAAACAATATTTCTAATGGATGAGACCAAGCTGACCTCGAATAAACATATTTATCAACCGATTTCAGTGAATGAGAAGGCTAGCAGCTGGGCTCATAATTCATGATTGTCTATAATATGGGAAATGTCACTATCTAGGCCATTAATTATGTCAGGTAATAAATCTGTTGCTCACAGTTGAGCATTTGCCAGTTGGGGTAACAACCCCCGGAGCAAGGCTATGACGTTTAGAGACTCCTTCCTTGTTAAACCCACACTTCACAGCAGCAGAACAACTGCATGCAACTTTGTGGAGAATGAATGCGGTCTTTTCATAGCTGTCAATTACCTGACAACATGCCAGACTGTGATAACTTCATATGGAATCATCATTTGAAATAACAAGGATGTTCTATGAGGAAAAAGTTTTGCTGCACTATTTAACTACATTTCCCAGGCTGGAGAGGTCAGCTATTAATTGTTCCTCACAGACCAGCACTAAGTGACTTATTTCAGTAAATATATCCTGTGGCAAAATGCATAATGATAATAGAAATAACTGCTTTGTATAATGATAATAGAAATAACTTCTTGGCTCAAGTTTGAGAGTGTGAGAAATTCAGAATGGGTTAATAAGAGCTAGGGTACATGATGCATCCCAGGTAATGATGGGTACAGTTTAACACAACAGGATATAGGAAAAATGATACACAGAAGCAGGATCAGTTTAAAGTTAATCATGCATTCAGCAGCTTAGGAAAAGGTCTGGCATTATTGCAGACAAATGACAAAAAACATCTGCTCCCTGTTCAATAGTTTGTCAAAAAAACCCAACAAAGATAAACTCAATTTTCATAAAGAAAGGGTGAGAAAATAGTAAAAAAATGGCACAGTAGTAACCAGAGGGAGAGAAATTCTCGTTTTTATAGTATTATCACAGAAAAATTTAAGTAATATAATATTTCTATTGAAAAAGACCAGGATAAGTGATGAAAGTTTCACTAAATTAAAAAGAATCTGGAGCAGATCAGAAAGATTCCTTCAATGTTTTGGGCTGCTTTACTTATTCCCTAGAGCTGGCCTTTCCATGTTGGTACAAGATGCTGTGCTCTGGTCACCCACTGAACTGACCCTGTGTTTGCAATCCCCTTCCTGCAGGCTGCTCTGCTTTTGGAACATCAGCTGGATTTACTTTTCTGGCTCAGCTGTGAGCTTGAATGCTGAATTTGACCACAAGTACTAATAAATGGTCACTACCTGACAATATTAATCAGAAGTTAACACAGCATCTCACTCAGGGTTTGCACAGGTAAGGTGGGATGCACTTGCGATCACGATCGACATTTGGGCTTCATAAATTAGGTGTGTCTTCACTGAACCACATCAAATGGCTCTGAACAGCCACAATTATGTTGTGAAATGGCCTTTTTTGCCTTAAGTGTATCAACAGCTCCATGCAAAACACTTGTGAAAATAAACACTAAATGCGAGCTGTAAACTTACATATATTATGAACAACAGATAAATAAAAGGGCCTTTCAGTCACAATATAAAAATAGTTTCCTATGAGGAGAATAAAATACAGATGCTTTCTTGACTTCAAATCTCTGGCAGATACTTTGCTGACACTACTTGCAATGAAGCATTTAAATAGAAATTGGTTCCATTTGTGTATAAATTATCAGCAGGTTAGGAAGAATATGAGAAAATCAAACACTCACTGTAAAACACTGCACTGGAGAGCTGCTTTAGGATATTAAGGCAATTTGTGTGTGTGTGTGTGTGAGAAAGAATAAGAGACTGTGTTTGTAGGGGTGTATATAATGACTAGTTCATTTCTTGGGTAAAAGCTGTGTGTGTGTGTGTGTGTGTGTCCTTTCCTTTACGGCAAGGAAAATTGCTCTTCTAACCTGTCTTCAAAATGTAATAACTTTACTTGCAACCAACCACCGTAGACCCGGACTGGACTCTGAATTATTACTGTGAGTTGAAACATTTCTTTAACAAAACTGAGTCCTTTAATATCCCCCACCTCTGTTATTAGATGGACGAATGAATTTTACTTTGAACATAACATGTGGCATTGTCTGAAAATTGCCGGTATGAACTGAAGTTGGCAGGTATTTTCTTGCTCTCCTCGTCAGTGATTGCCATTTATTATATGTTGCACCTTTATCTGTCAAATACCGCAGAGCGCTATATTGATTTGTGTCTGCCGCAAAGCAAAGGTCACTTTGATCAACATACTACAAAACCAGAAAAAGTAGGGTTCTGACATTTCATTACCTGGGAAAAAAAGGACTAAAATAAATAAGAATATGTTTGAGAACAGAGCACTTCAATATCACAGTGTGCAGTAACTGTAATTAACAAAAGAACTGCTCTATTGAGGTTAAAGAGAAAAAAAAAGAAGGCAGGTTTTCTTCCAGTGACTGCTCTTTACATGACTGATTCTGTAACATTACAGCTGTGATCTTACTGAAGGGTTACATTCATTACGAATCAAATACATTTTGCTTCTCAGATTCAGACTTTTAATGAGCAGTAAAACTCCAGAACTCTTTAAGGATTGGGGAAGATTTTATAAAACTTTTAATTTTGACTAAGGAACCCTAATCAGATTGAGGACTTTTTATGCTATACCCAGATGAGGACATGGTCTCTGTGTTAGGAATGCACAGTCTGAAGAGATAAACCACAGAAGAAAGACCTCGACCCACTGCAACATTCTGTGTGCCCCAGGTCCACAGGGACTGAAAGGCTGAGCCAGAAATTAAGCCCATATCTTATCTCCATTTTCTAATTCTAGTTCCCAAGAACTTGGCTGTCTTTAGGAACTAGCACACAAAATAATGCTTTGGGAGGAAAGTGGTGCTGCAGGTGATGTAGTCTTATTACATTCCTTCATTCCCAGTGTCGTTCTGGCAGCCCCTGCACACTGCTTCGCTGGGATCAGCAGACACTTCTCTGCTTGGTGTAAATAAAACAGGACCAAATTTCTGTGGAAATTTTTTGTTCTGGAAGAAACTGCTTTTGGGAATCTGCTTTTCAGTGCAGTTCCCCATCTCTTTCCCAGTAGATCCTTCAAAAACACCTCTCATATTTTCATAAGGGACCTAGTTTTCCTAATAAACATAATGGCAGTTTTGGGGTCTTTTTCCCCGTGCAGCACCCTGATGCCCTCAAGATGGATCTGATATTTCCAGATATCCCTGGTCTTTCTAAACAGAAAAATGAGTCTTACAAGCGCTACTGCTGTACCTGAACACAGGTAACAAAGTGGCCAGGCTGCTTTCCCATCATTACTGCTGGGAAGTTTTGTTTTTTCCTGGTTTCACAGCGTTCAGTTCTTCACCTGAAGCCACATTTGCATGGAAACCCAGCGAGCAGAGACACCTCAGAGCTTTGCTGCACCCCCGAGCAGTAGGGTGCATATCACAGCTTGCACGGCATATGGCAGTGCTTATCATGTCAATAACAAAGTCTGAATAATGCAGTTCTTGGTTGTAATTATCTTTTATTATTATCAAGGGTCATTCCTGGGCTCTTCATCCTTTCATCTCATGTGGAATTTTGGGCTTCCTTATTAATTAAATAGCCAGTGTGATTGAATTAGCCAATTAGCTCTGCCTGAAGGGATGAGCACTGATCCAAACAAAGGGCTTGATTCCACAAACTTGTTGCTGTGAGGAAGAGCCTTGCAGGGAGCTGGCTGCCAAGAGTGGGCTCCTAGGACTTGGCAAACCCGATCCCAGTTAATTTGCAATTATTAGACCAGGTAAAAATTTCCATTTGGATACTTTACTACTAGGAAATAACTGTTTATCAAGCATGAAGCTTTCCATGGGGATGTTTGATTTTATTAAAAATAATGCGTTTGAAAATAATCACATTTCTGTATAGTGTTCTACTGTTACCGTTTTTTTTCTCAGAATCATATTGTAATTTTAGATTTGTAAAATTTAAAGTGAAAATGAGAAAAAAATCATTTTAACATTAAGAGAGGAGTCCTGACTGTTCCCACATACTGCAAGAGTTTTGCTGTAAAATCCTGTATCCCAGAAAACGTCCCACTAACAAAAATATTAGTCTCTGTCTTCAATAGTTACTTCAACCAGACAATATATGTTCCTTACTCCTAAACCACAGATTAAAACCCCACATGGCAGCAGGGCTATGCATCTCTTAAGTATCTGTGCCTGAAAGGCACACTGGAAATGTATGCAAATGCAGCTCATCTCTATCCTGCTCCACTGTTCTCACTGCCTCTTTTCCTCCCTTTATCTTGACATGTTTACTATTTCTTCTACAGTGTGCTTCACTGAATAGCAGATCAAACTTCAAAGCAACTTTTAGTTTGAAATTTGTTTCCAAGCTCCTACGCTATTCTTTTTCTGACAGCAGTGGATAAGAAATTGTCACTACCACTGGTGACATGTCATCGGGAGATACAGGAATAACAGATGGGCAGCACTGAGATAACAGGAAGTAACTTCTTTAAAAGATTGTGTTGACATCACCAACTATGACAGCAGAGGTAGAATGACCCCCAGAAGGGAAGCCAATCCTCTCAGGTCTTTCTGAGTCACAGGTGTTTTTTCTCATTTATTTCCATACACAGATCATATTGGATCTAAAATTGTTTAAAGTTTTAAAACAGCTATGTTAGAATTAAGAGTAACTATTAATAGGAATTAAGAAAAGGATGAATGGATTTAGTCACTAACTTCAGCATTTTAAATGATACCACTACAATGATAAAATTATCATAAATGATGAAATGATTGCTGATGTTACTGGCGTAACTGAATGTCATTAATAAGAGTCAAGATTCCTTGATTGCAGTGTGAGATCAATGGGTTATGACATTTTGATGACAGGCTGATGGATCTGACTTTCTAAATGAAGAATGATTGATTATGACTCCTCAAAAGTATGGCTCATTATCAGCATATCGAGGCAACTCTTGACACCCACTATACATAACACCTATTATGGAATGTCAGAAGTCTTTGCTTTGAGTGCATGACCACGATTTCAGAGGAAATTAATTGTTCTGCTTACTGCAAGATACTATAGCATATTGCATAAAACAAAACAGTGCCCGGTATCTACAAGGAAAGCAGCACAGAAGCCACGAAAAGCAGGGATTTTTTAGCCCCCAGTGCATTTCATATCTGACAGATGGTCCACAAGCCTATAAGAAAACTGTACTTCCTTATGGCAGTAGGAAAATGATATGAAGCACAACATGGGCTTCATTTGCTGCATTTTATAAAAGTATGAATTTGTCTTCCAAACCAGGGACGACACAGAACCACAGGAAAACAGATTTCTTTATTTCAAAGAGAGCTGCATTAGTGCCAGTTACATTTGAAAGTCCCCTGCTATGCTGCACTTCATATTTTAAATTTTAAAAAGAACTGTCAGTGTTTCATTTATAGCACATTACAATCCACTTCAAAGTTTTGGTCTAGAGTGTAAATTCTGTTGTGTAAGACGGTTGTACAGTGGATAACATGGATGCTGTCATGCAGAGCCTGTCAGATGCAGGAAATTGTTATAGTAATAAAATAATGCCTGAACTGTCTGGCCCAATGCCCTATCCTGTACTAAGCACTATTTTTGAAAGAAGTAGATATTACACAAGAAACTGCTAAATATAATTTTAAAAAGGTATGTTAAAGGTGATCTGTTAATCAGTGCAGGATGTTTTCTTGTCTCCTTCAGAATTCTTGGAGAAACTCTGGGCAACTGAAGGAAAATCAGTCACAGCAGAAGGTTTTGCCTGCCTGACAGAGTTAAAACAGCAAATAGCCAGGAAGAGACAGATTTATCCAGGGAGACAGAGCACCCAACTACCCTCTGCTGCGAGCTTCTGAATCACTAGATGTAGACACGCAGGATTTCAAACAGGCATTTCAAACAGTTTCAAACCATCACATTTAACATTATATTAATTTGGCTTGGGGCACATCATAATGTATTGATTTTCCATCTAGAATACTAAGACATTAGACAATTACAAGTTCAAGAATATTACTAATTCTGCCAAGTCTTGCCAATTATTTTGTCTCCCAAAGGACAAAGAATACAGAAAAGCTTCATACTGAGAAAATTACCTCTTTTTACAAAGGAAAAAAAAGAAAAAAAATGTAAGGAAGAACTACTATGAATAAATATTCTTTTAAATCAAGGATGGATCAGCTGAAAAAGAATTCTTTTTCCCTTCTGGAAAACAGTTGGTGTCTGGCTAAAATAAGGTACCAGTTATTCAGGCAGGGATTTACCCTGGAGTGCTCCTAGTGGGAGCTGGACTTTCACCTGTGGATCAGCTTTGGAATAGTCAAGTCTTTAAAATAGCTAACAGTTCCTTAATAAATAGTAACTAATACCAAATTCCTCTCTGCTTTCGAAGATCAGTGAATTCCTAAGTGACCCATGATGTAGGCTCCCCATTTCACGTCTCTGCCTGCAGAACCTGTGCCAGAATGGTGCTGGAGAAGTGGCAATTTCCAACCCTTGCTGAGCTCATGGACTTGCCATTTCACGTGGCAAAGCAGGAGGTCTCTGCTGGACTTGGGAAGGCACATTCACGTTTGTGGCACTGACTGACACGCGAGTCATGATTTGCTTGTCTCTGACCTGGACCCAAACACACACGAAGAGCCCGGTTCCACTTTGACCTGTGCTTGTTTTGTGTCTGCACTGACTGGGGCAAGTGATTACACAAACCACAGGACAATGGACATCTGTCCTGGGTCTCTGTTGCTGGAACACCACCAGCCAGCAACACCCAGAGCTTCAGTCTGTATAAATCAGTGTAATTATGAGCTTGTGTTTTCAGGAGAGCCACTGCTTTGTGCTTTATCAGATCTTTAGAAATTTCCTAATGTTATGTCACCATATCATTGCAGAGAAATCCTAGTAAGCAAAGACTGGCTCAGGCCCTCAGTGTCAATTCAGAATCATAGGACTCTAGGCTGCTATTTTTTAAATTCAGTTTCTTTCCTGGGGAAAAAAAAATTGCAAAATCAGCCCACACCTGGTAGATTTGATGTGACAAACCATTCATAATCTGCTAACCGAAGCCTTCTAAGCAGATCATTGGTTATCAAATTTAAACCAAAATATTTCTTCATCCTTAATGGAGAAATCTGCTACAATTTAATAGTGGAGCTACAGAATGTTAATAGTGGGTTTAAAGAAATTGCCCTGTGTGTCTCCAGAGTTCACTGTTGCTTGTTGTCCAGCTGTGGCAGTATGAACGGTTAACAGAAGAGAACACTGCTCTACATAATTTTTACAAACAGAAGGAGGCTGAATCTCTTTACAGCAGCTCCAACCCTGGAGCTCCTGGGGAACTGCAAAGGGCCTGTGCTCCCCCAGGAGAGTTTGCAGGCCCCTCTTGCACCCCTTCCCATCTGTTTGCTTCTCTGGCCACCAAACAATCGCCTGAGGGGCCTTCCCCTGATGCCTGCTGTCACAGGGTGCACCATCCTTCCAGAGCTGTGTACCTGCTATTTCGCTTAACAAGTCCCTAAGACAATGACAAAAATCTTCCAAATAAATTGCTACAATTCAGCCACATGTCATTTCTCCCTGACTGCATCCCTTCCACCTGCTGCATGCTAATTGTTTTATTTAGTGATTCCCCTTTTTGGTTTTACCGTTTCTGGAATAATTCCGTGTGATTTTTATTCCGCCAAATCAATGAATTAATAGTCAGTGAAGTTTCTGAAATGGCTGGTCATGGTGGGTGGGTGAGCGTGGGGCTCACTGTGCTTTCCAGCATGAAGTACCTTCAGATGTGCCAGTAACTTTTAATAAAGGCAGATTTAGAAAAGTTCAAAGTCCTCACTTCAGTGAGGGAGGTAGCTCATCCCTAGATGCCCAGCTTCCAATTTTAGGAAGTGTTTGTCTCTCAGACTTCCAGGCAAACATGAGCCCAGGATGACCAAAGCAGATACTTGGATGTGCAGAGCACTTGGGACAATTTCCATGCCTGTGAGGTGTTAACCCAGACACCCAGGAATGGTAATTTAGATGTCACGAGAAGTTATTGAACTCCTCATGTAAGAAAGATCTGTACAATTTGCTGTGAGTGACATCTCAGTGTCACAAGGGGGTGATAGCTGGATGATAATGCCACTTACTTGTTTCTTCCCCCATCAAAAAGAAGAAAAACCTAGAAAAACAGGGAAGTTCCTAGCAAAGCATCACAGTAATTTGTTATATTAATGATTTTGTTTAATATTTCAAATTGTGAGAATGTTTTGCACTTGGTGCTGTACAACTGAGGAACTAAAGATGATCCTTTCCTCAAAAGGCTTTCAAAGAGAAACTGCACTAGCCACAGGAAGGTGGACTAACACAGTCCTGTCAATAAAGTAGTCTGTGAGTTAAATATTTGCTCATTTGCATGGCATAAAATGAGTGTCAGTTCTGATTAACTGGATTTGGTTGAAAGCTGGAAGAGCAGCACTGCCAGCACAAGCTGGAGAGCAAGTCAAAGACAGGATAGAGATGTGTAATTATCACAAGAGTTGGAGACAAACAGAAGATTTTCCTATGCAGGAAAGCAGTTCCTGCTCTCTCCCCATCCAGATTCCCTTTTTGTGTCAGTATGAGGGTCTGAAGAAATGAAGAGTAGTAGTAGCTTAAACTAAAACATAAAACTCTTGTGAATATAACTGGGGAAGACTTTGAGCCCTGCACTGGTGAAGCAATCTGGAAGAAGTGCTGCTTCTTAAAGATGTAAAATGTAAGATTTGGAGAGGGAGGCCAATTTCAGTTTTAGGGCATTAGCTCTTATTCCATGAAACTTCCTTCTAGCCACTAATTCAGATCAATAAATAACCAGAAAAGTAATCCATGGACTACTACTTAGGCCACCACTTGAGTGTTTCAAGGATATAACTTAGAAATGTGATTTTCCCCACCCCCCCCCATCCCATCCCACAGAAAACTTGTGATTTTATGTGCTTTTTTATGCATGTATTAAACAAATGGCACAGCTGAATAGCTTTTCTTAAAAACTGGACATTCACCAAAAAGAAGTTTGCCAGCACAGACAATTAGGCTTTCTTCTTTTAACAATAGATTGACTGACTGGCACATTTGAAATGCGAGCGTATTTTTTATTCCTCCGTTCACCCTTTGAGCTGATAAACATGAACAATGGGAAACAGCTGGGACAGGAAAACATTTTAGTTTGTATTTTCAAAGCAAGCAAGAAATAAACCCATCAGTGGGAGCCAGATCACATCTTCTGCCTTAGGGGTAGTCAGCAATTGGGGGGAAAAAATACGATCCATATTTTTAATCAAACATTACATATTTATTAATGTGCAGCTGGCCTATTGTGTGCATGATTTTTTTTCTTTAACGCTGTGCTGCGTCCGTCAGCCTGACATTGTTCTGTAACTGACATTACTCTATAAGGATCTGGAAATGCACAGATTTAATAGGAATCATTGAGACAATTGCTTTCTGTATTATTAGGTCTGTGTGACGTAGGTACCATCTGAAATTCAATTTTAGAAGAAAAATAAGATATTGTTCTATCAAGGCAATTTTGTGCACCTGTGATACAGTAAGAATACACACCCCCATGCTCCTCTTTTCCTCCTCACTCATCTAACTTCATGGCCATTTAATGATATGTGCCACTCTTTTGTTAAAAATGTTTGGCCAAATGTATTTTGATGCTTATTGAGATTAAACTTTCAGTACATCTCCGTGGTAGCAAAGGTTGGGCTGTTCATTAGTTGGAGGTTTGGCCTTGTCAGGTTCCATTGACTGCTGGCTAAAAGGATCACTTTATCATCATTTGTCTGCAATGGAGACAGTCTTTATTCAGCCTTGATTCCTCTGGGGTCACAGCTGTCATAACTTCACTTGCTTTATAATGCAGACCCCAGTTTCACAATCCCTTTAGGTAATTGTCTAACAGATTCAGTTTACCTTAATATAGGTAATATGTTATTTACAAAGAAATACAAGGGAAAAGAAGGGACAATATTG
>VXBT01011472.1:1133014-1309559 GCA_013400235.1 Oriolus oriolus
CTGCTTGGGATCAATCATTTGGAAATTATGTTAAACTCAGTTCTCATTTTGAACCCAAAAGGGAAATATACCTTTTTCTCTGAGTTTTACTCTGATCCTTCAGCTGCAAATCTCTAGCCTGAGCCCTCAGGCCTGGTTTTCTGATGGTGAAAGTTGAGATAACTCTGTAAATTTTGATAAGGCAATGGTGTTTTGGAGAACAAGGCCTTCATTTGCCCTTACAGTTCAGATCCTGCATATTTTATGTGCTGAAAACCATAGTTAATTTAACTTGAAACAGTAAGTTTGATTTAACGTCAGTGTGTTAACCTTTTGAGCCAGAAGTCAGCAAGGGGAAGGCTGGGCTACTGCTGGCCCTTCTTGTCCAAGGGGAGCACCCAGCCTGGTGCTCCGAGGAGGGTCTCTCTTCTATGGAGCTCTTCCAGTTTTGCATCTCTTGACAAAGGAACTGGAAATGAGACAGTTTCGCCCAAAACAAGGCCAAAGAGTCAGCTTGTCTCCATTTGATTTAGTAAAACCTGAAATCTTTTTACAAAACCTGGAAGAGCTCCATCATGAGCATGTGAGAGGCCCATTTTTGAGTGCCTTGGTAACCGGTGCATTCCCCTTGCAGGTCAGCTGCTGCCTTTTTCAAAACCAGAAACAGCCTGGCTCCCAAGAGGAGATGGGCTGAGCAATTTCCACATTTGGTCTTTTTTAAAATTCCCATTAAAATATGAGGGGAAACAATCAGAGCTTGATTTTCACACTGGTACTGTTGCTTTTGCAGAGTGCTGGCAGCTTCAGTTACTCTAAGTAAGATACACTTTGCGTATTTTTTATTTTGTATCTTTTAAGGATTACACAGAAACAATTGCATAATTCACAGACAGCAGTTGTCACACTATGTTCTTAGTAGCCCTACCTATGAAGATTTGCATTTCACTCTTTTTCAACAGGAAGAATGACATTGCCAAAATATCCAGGAAAAGCATGTAACAGAGACAGTTCTACACCAAATTTCTAATGCAGAGCTATATGAGTCCAGACAGATCCCTCTCTGAAGGTAACTGCTCAAGGGGAGCCATTTCAGAGACTTTAATCATTAACAGAAAACCTTGCTGTAAAGTAAAACATAATGAAAAATAAACACCTTGTGGTGGGAGTCTAAACTTCAAGAGGGAAGTTGTACTTTCCTTTCCATTTGTGGAAGTTTGTGGATGCTCAGATCCTCACAATGGTCTCACACTTTCCTCTGTAGGAGGATCCAAACACCAAATCCTCTCCACAGTTCACTGACTAGTTATTTCTTTTTCAAAATTTTTCCTGAATGAGTGTCTGTATTTTTGAAACAAAACATGTACTCTATCAATGACATCTTCTCACAGTAAAGTTTCTTTCAAATTCCACTCAGTCATACCTTATGTTTGAGCTTAGGCACCAGCATGTGTTGAATTTCCCAGCTAATATCTTAACTAGAAGCTTATTTTCATTTGGGTTTCTAATTCAATGCCACAACTCATTGCACTGCAATATCTTAATTACAGTTGGAGATTGATAAGTAAACAAGGAAATGCAGCTGTAGTGTTGTGGAAAGTTACCCTTTAAATATTAGATTTAATTTATTTTTTGTTATTTTTTTCCCAAATATCTTCCATATAATAAATTAGTTCAAAATAGCCATAGAGGAAATAAACATTACACAGGGGGGAAAAAAGCAACAAAAATCCCCGCAAACCCCAAAGCACTCTTTTAAAGGATTGCATAAAAACTGGGTATAAATGCCTGTTTCTATGTGTACTGCTGCACCATCCATGCAAGCAGCCTTTAAGACAACTCATCTTACAAAGGAAAATGTCACTAGATATAGTGTTGATCATTAGGAGCACTACAGTGCATTCGTCTGCTTGTACCCCACTTTGATTACTATCCAGCAAAGATGGCCACAAGCACTCAGAAAGTTTTATTGAGGCTTAAATCTTCATTCAAATGATGTAAAAGGGCATTGAATGAAGATTTAGAACTCTATAAAGCTGCTTGGCAGTGTCTGTGGCAATCTATGCCACATAAAAACTGAAATGCTTCTACTTTCGTATTGAAACATTTCTACTGTAATTCTTTAATATTAGGTAGCAGCCACAGTGTTGGGACATTACCACATCTGGGAGTATTTCTCTTACTGAGGGTTTGCCTGCAATCAATTGTGCAGGATATTATAGAATGTTGATGTCTAGGACATAATGGAAGAGGAATTGTTACTGCAATTACATATTATTATGCTTTTCAGAAGATAATGTGGGTTCATTCATGTGAGTATTTTGAACTAGCAAATACCCTAATTGCTTACATGTCTGTTATAATCCTAAATCCAGTCGACATATCTGATGCACTGTTGCATTTTAATCTGGCCACTTGCACGTATCCACTTTATGATTTTCCTCTGACCTGCATGAACTGTGCAAACAAGGAACACGAGTGTCTTGCATATTGCCTTTGCAGTTTTGGTCTGAGTAAACACCCAGGGGGACAGAGAGGCACAGCACTGGAACCACGTGTACTTCTTTCAGGAATGTAGAATTAGCCTGTGCAAGACCAGGGTAAGTGCAAATGATCTGACTATATTATAATGACAAATTTATGAAACTAAGAGAGTGTGTATTGCTTCAACTGTCCTTTCCCAGCATGTGGGATTGACAGAGGATGTGTGGCAAAGTGTTCACCCATTCACTTAACCAGAAAACAAAGGCAGATGATTAAGAAACATCAGTATTCTGAAGCAGCAATCAAACTGACCCTGCCAAGGAGTGAAGAACAGCAAGCCCAGCCAAAAAGTGCTGCAGTTGTCTCATGTTATAACTGCAGGTTTACGGGCAGCATTTTTGCGCAGACTTTCCTGAGGCAGCAAGCAGGGACAGACAACACCAGCGCACTCCATGGAACAGCACGGTGCCTGTGGTAGCCTCATGTGCACATGGAGTGACAGAAAATGGTCAGGGAAAAGATGTGCTTTTAAAAATTCCTGCTTAATAATCCACTAGAGGGAGCTTATGTATAACCTCTGCCAGGCCAATTATCTCAG
Source organism: Oriolus oriolus (assembly GCA_013400235.1). Taxonomy (NCBI): domain Eukaryota; kingdom Metazoa; phylum Chordata; class Aves; order Passeriformes; family Corvidae; genus Oriolus; species Oriolus oriolus. The sequence continues at coordinate 1,136,073 of VXBT01011472.1, forward strand.
AACATGGTTTTGCATAATTAACAAAGATGAGGTAGTTAAAAGGAGGATACCTGCACTGCTGTTCTTTTCTCCACCTGCCATCCTGGAGCTCAGGAATGGCATTATTGGAGTCTCCAATTCTATCCAGAACAGCAATTTGCTTTTCTCAAGTGGAAGCCGCATTCTCGTTGGCTTTAGCTGGGATTCACCTTCATCACTGACACACTCGAACCTGAGAAAGAGCAGCCACTGCTGAGTGAGGACTTACACTTAAAGCATTAGCAAAGCTTCATTTAACCCATCCTCTGTCCCTGCCTGTTTCAATTCTGACTGCTAAACAAGAATTCAGTAGCTATGATTCCCACAGAAGAAATAGGCAAGCTACCTGGATGGCTTCCTGCTGCTTCCTGTCTGTTTCAGTAGGACAAGCACAGAGTTTGCCTGGCACTGCTTGCCTTCCAGCTGCAAACTGCCTCCTTTCTTTGGGAGACAGCTGCTATAAAAATTGGTGTCCTTGACAATATTAAACATGCAAACACCTTCAGGTGTTTCCTATAGCGTTAGCTAATAAAAGGCAGGTTTAACTCTCATATCAGAAATATCAACTTTAGTTTAGTAGCAGAGATGTACTTGCAATTACAATTCTAGCTAAATCTAGACATAACACACTTCCAAGCTACATACCCACATAGTACAGTCTAAGCAGTCAGATACACTATCAAAAAGCTTATCATAAAACTTGAAATTGCTGTATCCTTTACACTCATTTTGTTGCCTCTTTTTCTTTCTATTTTTTCTGTTGGAAGAGAAAACTTATGACTACACTTCAGCTGTCACCAGCTTTCAAGGTTATACTGATAGGAATGAGAAACATATTCCTAATCTGCATACCAATGCATTGAGAATGCAAAGGCAGGCTTTTTGCCATTGAATAGATGATGATAAGGTCTTAAGTCTTTTGAATTTCTTGTGTTGTACTTGTATTATCATATGATTTCTTAAGCCAAGAATGAATATGTAAATTTCTTGCCACTGACTTGCTCCAAAATAATGGACATTACACTTGCACAGTGGCAATTCAGAGTGTAAAATTGATTAATATTTGTTTTCAAAATGACATGCAATGATGTATGGATCCTTTTACAACTTAAATTAATACTTTAAAGAGATGAATGGTCTCTACAGAGGATGTTAAAGTTCAAGCTGAGAAATTTGCATATTTATATTACAACCAACTGATAATAATTGTCGAAACAGAATGTAATGTGGTTCGTTTTTCATTTTAATCTGGTTGTACTCAAACACAGGACCTCATTAACTTCCAGCAACTAATACAGCATTATCAGTCCCCATAAACCAGGCTTGCCTTGAATTTATGAATTTCAAAGACTATTTCCAGTGGTGAATCGCTGTTAAACACTGGGTCAGTCACTAGCAGGTGAACTCCATGTCAGATGCTGTAGAAGCATCAAAGTAACCTGGGCTGAAGTGCTGGAGAATCCCATGGCCAGGTGCCTACTTGTTGGCTGACACTCGGAACCGAAATTAAGGTGTGATATAAACACCTTGCCTTTGGTGGCTCACTCAAAGGCAGACTGGTTTCCTCTGAATGACCAAAGTCAAGACATCCAGCTTCATCCATTTCCTGTGTTAGGCAGTATTCTTTAGGATTAAAAAAAAAAAACAACAAAGCGACAAAAATGAGCAAGAGATCTTTTATTAAGATGTAAGTGCTGCAAAAGGAAAATGCATAACTTCTGATAGAGTAGATAAACAAACTTGGAAGATATTGAGGATTCAGGCCAAATAAATACTGTCCACTTGGGCTTAAATAATAGTAGCAATAGAATCAGCAGTATATCGCTTTTCTGAGGAGAGAAATTTAAAATAAGCATGCTGTCAACATGTCTTGGGCAGTGCATTGTAGGTATTCTTGTGGGTGTTCTTTTGCATTTCCAGATGTATTGGGAAAACATACATCTCTCTAAGAATGAACAACTAGCAAGAAACTTCACATCTCTGTGAATTTCTTGTTGTGAAATGGATGCTGAACCTTCTAATAATGATGCTTATTTCTTTGGTTCACTAAAAGTTGATGGCTATACAAAGAGGAGGCACTACTTACAGTGCACCATCTTCAACAGTTTTTCCTTTTCCCACATAAGTGCCAGTTAAAGGATGGCGTGACCCATCTGTTCAAGAGGTCTGGTGTGTGACTGGTCTGGTAGGATGGAAGAGCAAATGTAACTTTCCTTTAATACAGCTACAGGTAACTCAGGACTCAAAGGCGCTGTCTGACAGCTGGCAATAGCTGGAGTATGGATGCATTTGCAATCTCCTAACTGTATTCCTGCAGGGAAGAGGAAAACATTCCTAAACTAACCTTCCTTTAGGCAAAGAACAGGGCAGTTAGGTCAGTCCTGTGGCTGCTTTGTGGAAAATCCACAAGAGGCTGTGAAAGTCCCAAGAGGCTGTGAAAAAGAGAAGGAACACTATAGAAACTCTGTAAAGAAAGTAAATGTGTACTTTGCTAGTAAGAGTAACTAGAACTTTTACTTAAGTGAATGAAAAGCTCTAAAGTGTCAATACCTGGCATTATAACTTATTTCCCAAGAAGCCATCCAGACTTCCCATTAAAACCTCACAGGAACCTTTTTAATAGATATTCCTAACAGCTGACAAATCCCTGGAGGACAACCTGTTCCAACCTGTCCCAGCCTGTTCCAGCTGCACAGTGATTGGATATTAATTTGTTTCAACTTCATAATGGTGCAAGAATTGACTCTTTAGATGTCCCTTGAAAAATGAGTCTCCAGAATAGGCCAGGGAGATGCCTTGTTGAATTCCCATGTTTGTTATTGAGTGAGCTATGCCGCATCCAGGCCACCACAAAACTTCAAAACTAAACCAAAAAAAGGGCAGGCAGAGCAGTGAAACCTCTTCTCCAGCATATAAATTCACCCCTCCTACATGCTGGTAACTAAATGATGACTAAATAATTGATTTTTCATTGTGAAGGGTACGTACCTTCCAATAGAGCTCTGTAGTGGGACCTATGCTGTAGCATATTCATAACTGACTTAGAAAAATGGGGGGGGTGAATATCCTGCTGGCAATTTAATGTCTGGTAGAACATTACCAGGACAGTGAAAACAGAAACTGACTGAGGCTTGGAGAAGAATCTCTGAGCAACTTGGTGATAAAATGGCTGAAGAGACAAGATGCTGACAAAAGCAAACATGGTGCATGGGTGGGGGGAAGGGAAGAGAAAACAATACCCCAAACCAGAAACACAGTATGCCACCCTAAATAATTTATTATCACTTAGCAAAGTGGGAGAGTAATTATGGACAGTAAACATTAACTCAGTGCTTAGGTGAGGAATGGAAAAAACATTATTTATACAAAGCACCCCTGATTCATGAATATTTCTCAGTGTTTGATCTCAAATGTGGTATTACAGAATAACTTAGAGAAAAATAATAATGACAATAACATTTTGGAAAGGTTTTTTAAAAATTAATTCAATAAGATTCCTTTGATTAGGACAGGAAATCTTGAGGAAGGTTTCATGAGGAGGCTATAAAAACACTCCTTAACATGGAAAAGGTGATTTGGGAATAAATGGTCACCATTTCTTATAATACTACATCAGTTAGGGAGCAATCTGGGAAACTACAAAGCAGCAGGCATACAGAAATATATATTACCCTACATGTTTTCTATTTTATCACAACAGACTTCCGTACTAAATTTGGATGTTAAATTTGTGTGTGAGTTCAGAAGCTGAGTGGAGAGAATTCAGGCAAGAAATGTCCATCAGAGATTACTAAACACAGTGATGCAGATCAAAACAGGAGTCCCTGAACTCCAGGTTGCTGGAAATGGTGAGACTGCCATGGAGAAATCTTCCTTTCCTTGCTCCAGCCTTATGCCTGTTTTTGCACACATCTGCAGGAGCCAGTGTGCAGGGCTGGCTGCCCGCCCTGAGCACAGCCACTGCTGTGCTCCAGTGGAGTGAAGGAGTGGCCCAGAACTGGAACACAGGAATTCCTGCTCTAGCCACAGCTAAGCAGATCACAGAACATTTTGCTTTTCAACTCCACCAACCATTCTGGCAAATTTTCTTATTGTAGCAAAATTCTTTGCCAGTGAACTCGGGGTTTTGGAGTACAAGTTCTGGCAATCCCTACGAGGCAATGAGGGCAAGTTAAGCCATCAGAAATATATATTTACACGTGGAAATTGTTAGTAATACTGCTCTTCTTTTCCCCAGACACAGCTCCATTGCCACAGCCTTGAGAAACACATGCACACACAAACACAGACACGGAGGCACAATCAATAGATACACTTAGAAAGCCCCTTACACCATGTCGTGCTTCATGGGTTTTGATAATATCAATCATAATTGAGTTAGATAAAATCCATCTGACTTTCAGGATGCCAGGGTCAGCTGGGGACGCAATGCCTCACTTCACATCAATTACCACATGTAGTAAGGTGGTGGTAAGCAATTCCATTTGATAGTTTACAGCTATAAATAATTATATGGCAATAGCAGTAAAGTTGGCTCTTGGGCACAATACAGAATCATGAATTTTCATTTACTTATATCTCAGAAGCTGTTAGGCCTCCTGGTTTGAAATGTGAACCCCTGATTAGGTATATCAGTCTTTCTATTAATACAGTATATGCAGCTGCTAGGTGCTTTTGAATGAACACTTCATGCTTTTTCTTATTTAATGAGATATTTTCATTACAAATATGACCACATGATGCATAAGGATTGATTAGAAATTGCTATGAAAAAGCAAACTTGGTTTCAGTCTCCTTTATTATCATATTCCATGTTTCATTCAGTTTAGGGTCTGTCCCATCCAAGCCTCTGCAGGATTTCAGCAAGATCTTTTTTTATATGCTGCACAATAAACTCTCAGCAATTTGAAAACATACAGAGTAAAGCAGGTTTATTAATCAGAAGAGTAGTGCAAAAAGGTTGCAAAAAAGATCAGATAGTTTTTGTACTTCCTTGCTGTGCCTGGACACCTGCTTCTTTTAAAATGCTGCTCTTTATGACATATTCTGTATTTTTAAGAACATTAGTCACCAGAGGCAGAATGGACATAGACATGAAGTCCTGTTAGGAGTAAGGCAGGAGCATTGGATGGAGTTTAGCTGCTTTAAGTGTGAAGATCAGAGAGAAACAGGCTGAGGGACACCTAAGGAAGGCTGGACAGGTACAGTAAGAACAGGATGATGAATCAGAGAACTGGAAGAAGTAAAAAAGCCAAGTCTTCCAAAACATATTGAGGTAGCTCTCTGGCCCATAAAATTGCAATAGAATTCACCTGAAGTTTTAAAAGCAATATGGAAGTGGGGGCTGGGAAGCGTGAAGATGTACAAAGTCAACTTGACAAGAAGAAACCCACCACAAGCAGCAGCTTCTGTCTTGCACCACATTTCACCACTGACCACAGAACAAATACAAGAACATTTCATGCTCTCTCCTAGAGATTTCTGTGGTGGAACAGGGGCTGAATTCACTGATAAGCTTGTTTTCAGAGGTGAGTCTGCCATAAAGAGGGGTTACAGAGCACTCACACAGAATGCTGCTTGCAGCTCGCAGAGATGCTGGGGCTGGAGGTGCAGTACAGGACACGAGGCAGGGAAAAAACAGCACTAGGGCAGGAACCAAATGATGTGAAATGGGCAGCAATGGCTATGCAACACCTAGAAGGATGTAACAGTCAGGAACAGAAAAAAGATGCATCATCAGCAAGATGTTGCCATGCAGTCAAGATTTTAGGAGTCTTGCTCTTTCTTTCACTCTGACTTGAAGATCAAATGTGAAAACCATTAGCATTTTGATCTGTAAGCGAAACCAAAAAATGTAACCCAAGAAAGAATGAATCTAAGAGAAAGTCTGCTAAACAGGAGGAAGATTAAATGCATTAACGATGTCACAGATATTTGAACGAGAGTCAATGATTTAAAGGGAAGGCAGATTTCATGTGCCAAAGGAATGCATAGTTCTCACGAATTCTAGATGAGTCACTAAAAACATTTGAATAAAAAGGGGAAGGCTTGCTGTAGGATCATGTAAGAACTGTATCCTTAATTATGATTGGATAGGATAGACCTAATTTTTGTAATGCAACCTATGTAAGAATTGAGCATCCATGGCTTTGGGAGGCCCAGGTCACAGCCCACAGAGCACCATCTTGCTGATCAGAGAACTGGTATTTAGCAGCATGAACTGAACTGCAATCAACAAGGAGCCTGATTTGTGTTCTAAATTGGTGTTTAGCAGCATGATCTGAACTGTAGTCAAGGGAGAACTCATAGCATTTTCTAGAGGGAGCAAATGGATAATTTCCAATCTCATTACACAAAATATTTGTAGCATCTTGAATTTGATTGGAAAAGATCCCAAATTATTTTAACATGAGGTCTGTAGAAGGGGAACTTTTTGAATATCTTTTAGTACAAAAACCTGCACAAACGTAAGAGTTCTAGTAAAAGACTTGCTCTAAGTGTGCCTTTTATAATTCTTCACATTATAAAAGGAAAAATCTCTGAAAAGCCAGTGTAATATAACAAGTAGGTATTTTGTGGCTGTGTTTTTTAGTCTGTTCCTTCATTGATTTCTCTTCTCTACAGCACACTGCAGTACCTGCATGAGTTGTTTGTTTTTTCTACAGCAAATGAGAATGATTCCCAGAAAAACTGCAACACATCTTGCTAAGAAAGGTATACTGCCTTGTGCCATAGGCCAGTTTCCTGATGTCACTGCTCAGAGGACACTTGATCATGGCATCAAGTAATAATCTCCAACCATATTCAAGAATTTGGTGGCCTTCCGGTGAACCTGTGCCCTGTGCATCATCCCATTGGCACTGTTTTCCCTGTAACTACGTCATCAATTTGATATCATACCCCAAAGGCAATATTGCACAATATTCTCACACTTGGATATTCTAACAACCATCTCCCATGCTGGCTTTGCACATTTTGTGTTTGTCTCGTGTTTTATTTCTCCTTCTACCTCAATCACAGCCAACGGTCAATGTGAAGATCTGGCTCCCCGGCCTGTTGCCATTCCTCTGCATATTCATGAGCAAAATCTTTCCATATCCACATGGCAGACCTTTCAAACTGTCATAAAGAAGAAATAATCACCTTTTCTTTAAAATCTAACAAAGCCCACCAGAGCTGTGTTCTTTGTATAATAGTTAACATTGTCACTAGTAATCAATTTATTTAACTGGTAAAGACAGTATTCTCATGACAAGTCAAAGACCTTTGGAAACAGTACATCTGTGCCTGCTATTTAAGCACACACAGACACAAAGAAGCAGAATATATTAGAAACAAAAAATATGTCAGCTTGTATAATGGTCCCATTGTTTGCTCTACCAGAGAGGGATTGTGCCATAACATATGATGCTGAATGTGCTTTTCTTGTTCTCCAGCCTTCATAATAAAGTATTTGATGCAAATACTCTAATCACATGGAGAAGATGCGGATGTTAGCTGTCCTTCCTTTCACTGATATCCCTGCTGCCTCAAGAAATATATTTTTATGAATATTAAAAAACCCAAACAGCAAATTGATGGAATCCTGTTTTAGTGCGTTACTTTTAATAGCAGGTCCTTGATATGGCTCAATATGAGCCCCTCTGCCAGACACAGGAGCTACATCACTGCAATGTTCAGAAAATGGCACTTCTCTTGTGCCTTCTCCATTAGGCTGCTTAATTATTTTGCATAGGATAAACCAGAAAAGGTAAAAAAAGGCACAGATAGGGTATAGGCATATACCCTATTAAATTGCTCCACATGTAGCACTGTAACTGTAGGCAGCCCTGTGCAGCACTTTCCAATGGGTAGTGCCCACAATTTACAGAAAAAAGTGGTTTTCCAGAGTGTAGGAAGAGGTAGAGTAGGTCAGCTCATTCATTTATAACACTTCCTCCTGTGCAGGGAAAGTCTTAAGTCTAAGGTAAAACTTCAAATACACAAAGTGACCTTAAGCAGGAAGGAGCACGTTGACCTTTAATTATGCTGCATGGACCACAGAATTACCCAGTGCTAAAGCAGCTCATCCAGTTCAATATTTCTGTTCCTACTCACTCATTCATCAATACTTGATAAAGAATAGCGAACATCTGCCCACAAGAGAAAGACAAAGGGCAGGAATAACTTTGGAGAGGATTATGGCCTGTGATAAGGACTGGCAGCAGAGAGGAGTCACAGGTCCACCCCAGCCACACTCCACAAAGTGCCATTCTCTGTTGACAGCCAACAAACCCCTTGGCAAGCCTGCCCCTTCCCTGGCTGTGCACACAGCTCTGCACAACTGGAAGCTGCCAATTTTTCTGTAATGAGAGAAAGGGTCCCCCATGAAACAAACAGGACAGGGATTCATTCCTTTATCCCAGCACACTTTGTTGTAGTGCAGCGATGCCACATTTCTATCAGAAAGCCTCAATCCCATCATACCTAGGGCTGCACATCTTGTGGTGTGGTGCAGGAGCTGCCTGGAAAACAGAAGTTTCCAGAGTCCTGCTTTGTGAGACAAACAGGTTTTTCCCAAGTTGTTTGGTAGGAATATCATAATGCTTCTCTCCTTGTCTGGATTTGGAATGAAAGGACGGAGCAAGCAAATATTCTGCTTGCCCTTCCTGGGCATGCACTCATTAATTGGGCTGTTATGTGCATTTCTACATGAGAGTATTGCATACACTGAAGCAGCACTTGGGGCTTCAGAAAATCAATAGCTTCCATGTCATATTATCAAATTTCGTACCTTTTTCCTTATGGAAATCAAAGAAACTTCACGTGTGTGTGAGTCAGTCGCTGCAGAAAGCAATAATGCATCAAAATCAACTTTAAAGCAGCACTAGTTAAGTGGAATAGATTAATACTGCCTCTGTAGCATGCAGCCAGTATGAAACAAACAGGAATAAAATCAGAGACACAATTAGAAAGCTCTGTTCAAGGTAGCTGATATTATGCACTAGGTCCATGTGGCCATTAGTGTCTGGCACGAGCAGGAGGGGCCTGCAGTGGTTTGTGTAAGGGATGGAGCTCCTCGGGACCCATTAACAGCCTCAGCAGCCCTTCCCCCAGACACTGGGCAATGTAACAGAATTCCTACATCTCAAAAGCCCACTCTATAAACAGAGATGAAATCTGAATATTCAAACCTTAGGCCCTCCTGCTGAGCACAGCTGAGCATGCTGCAGCTCGACTTCAAAGCAGGAGAGCCATGAGAAAGGAAGCGCAGCCTGGTGGCACCGGGGACTGGGACCTGGGGCTGGCTGGGCTCGATGGCTGTGTGTGCTGTTAAACTGTGCTGTAATGCACACAGCACATCTTCAGCCTTGCAAAAACAGGCTCAACATTTGGCTTTTCTTAGGGTCAAAAGCACCTAGTTGCTACTCGACTGTTAATTTGCATTTCAAAAGGCCAGGCCAGCTCTGAATATACCGCTGCTATACTATAGCTCACTGTGGGCTGGATAATAATTGAGACTATGCAGTGAGAGCAGAGGTTACTTTGTGCTGGAGCCAGGTGCTTCAGGCCACGGAGCTTTTGAATCCTGGGGCATGTGGTTGGGACCATGCACGCCAATCCCCATCACCAGGCCTGTGCAGCAAGGCCAGGGCTCTAAGCTGCTGCTGGCCAAGGATGGGAATTCTGATTCCTGGGGCATGAGGAGAGTCAGGCTATACTGCAACAGCCAAGACTGGTGATTTAAAAAAGTGTTCATGGATTTGGAGATCCAGTTGTATTTCCCTATATTGCTAAATTTTGAATTTGCATCTTCTGCATGCCGAGCATGTAATCAAACTGCTGGCAGTTCAGAGGATCACTATCAGTGGTAAGTCCTCAAAACTTTACACTGTTCTGACTTCCCTACCTCCCTGTCTCATTCTTCATTAAAACAAAAGCATCTTTCCTCCGAAAGAATTCCCAAAATTGAATGTTTGAAATTTAGACTGGAAGAAAGTAACATCCCTTTTAAGGGAGTAGGACAAGAAGATACTTTTGTCTTACTGGGGCTTCTGCTGGTGCCTAGGGACTGTATCCAGTGTTTTCATCTAGCACTCCATGCAAATATCATTAGGACACCTTAACACATCCAATCTCTAATGAACGAGCATGAAGGGGCCTGGGGCGTTCCTTGTAAAAGTGTCCAAAGGCGTCCTTGTGAGAGCACTGTTTCTTTCTGCAGGAGTGACCAGACAGCTCCCACTTAAGCAGGACACTGCAAGGAGAACTATTTGTCTATTCCTTATGACTTAGGACTTTTAAATTGCTTAATTGCAGTTGTTGAGGCTTTTGCTAGGACAGTTCACAGCTTGCAGTGTTTGAAATGAACCACGTAACTACAATGCAGGCAGACAGAAGTACTGCTGCCATCCCCGACAGAGCTATTAGAAGGTGCTGCTTCTGAGGGGGAGATCGATTTACCTTTCTTCATCTTTTAGAAACACAGCCTGAACTGTAATCTGTTTGGTTTTGGTAGTGGATTTACTTGTTTCTTCTTTTACCCTTGATGGGAACGTGCACACACATTTACCTTTGGGTCACTCATAATTTCTGTTCACCCTCTGAGCTCTCAGACTGAGCCCTGTTAGCCGGCACTTTTTAATGATCTCTACTGCAAGGCCCATTCTAAAAGATAAAATTGTAAGAGCATTTGTGCAATCTATGCCCAAGTATCTGAATATGCCCTTGTCAGGCTGTAACAGCATCATTGCCTCTCACTGAGGGCAGCGGCTCTCTGAAGTTTAGATGGTAGCAATGGAAATGTGGGCTGGTAACACACTGATAGGTTCCATTTTTCACTGTCAGTGAAAGCATTTTTATTAGGCAGATATGTTAAAAGTGAAAGGTTTTCAAGAACATGCCGTGAGGTGAGTTGCAGTTGGGAAAGCCATCTTTACACTGACAGCAGGTGCAGAAGTCCATCCTCATGGATAACTTTGAAAAAAAATAGATCTGCGATTAATTTTACTGGCCATTGTATATCATATGCATGTCATCAAAACCTCAGCATGTATCTGGCAGTAAAAATATCTGGTTGCTATTAAATAAAAAGTGAGGTGATGATGAGAGTTTTCTACAGTTCAGCATGTTTCTTATTTTTTGGATCACTGGTTTGTGGCTGAAGCAGTCAGAGCAGGGCAGAAGCATTCATTTCAGGCCCTGGTTCTGAAAACTTTTAAACCTTAGTCTTACTTAACAAAAGAACTTGCTTGTATGAATTACACATGTGCACAGCTATGTGCAAACTCTGGCACTAAATATTTACTCAATAAACTGCCTAGCTGGCAAACAGCTTTGACTCAGCATAGCACAGTTGCACCTCTAAACTGCTCTGAAAATTCCTACAATCAAGAAAGATTCCTTAGCAGAGATTATTTTAATGAAGAAACAGCCAAAACTTCAAAATCTGGCACAAAGGGACTTGTATAACAAGAAATGAATTGCAAACAGAGATGCTGGGTTGTGCCAAGGAAGAGGTACAGCAGCTTGTTCCTCTAGTTACTGCCCACCTCATTTGCTTATCCCACCAAGACTGAACACAACAAACTGAGTGGCTATCCAGAAGCACTGCTCCTTTCCCAGCTCCAGCACTCAGTAGCTCTAATGGAACTTTGAAAGCAGTGAATCCAACAAAAACTTCTGCTGTTCCTGCTCTCCTCAGGATCCTGAGAGGTGAATCTCTCATTGTGTCCACACCACTTACTAAGACAGAAAAGAGTCTGGAAAGGCGTTAGTGAAATTGCTACTACATAATTTATAGGGAAGTCAAAACAGGTTTTGGTTTTGAGATGATTAGTTACTTACATCATGGTTTGGAGATTATAATATAATTATATTATGCTCAGCCAACCACTTTTTGTGCAATGACAGACTAAATATTTATTTTAATTGCAACCCATAAACCAATTTTTTTTCTGGAGTTAGATTAACAATTTATCACAGATTTTACTAATTCAAGACATTCTTGGTAATCCCAGCACATACTGTATTGGTATGGAGGAAAGACATCCTGACCAAGCCCTCAAATGAGCCCCAGCACATCAGGGACGGGACCTGTTCCCATGGGAAATCTGAAATGCTAAGGACCAGACTGCTGCATGTAAATGTTGAGGCTACCAGTGCAACACATCACTAGCCAAATAGTTCAGCCTGTCATGACACAAACACTTTTTCAGAGTGCAGGTGTGAAGTTCAACTCTGTTCACTTATTCCCAACAACAATGTGAGGCTATATTGGTTTTATTTTCCCCAACCTGTTTGACATAAAGCAGTGTTCATCTTTTAATTTCATATCCCAATATTTAGGTCTTTCACAGGGGAAAAGAGGGTAAAATCACTTTTTTGATACACATAAATTACTTTATTCTAAGTTTCTATGACATGAAGACATTGGAAAAAGCTATTAATTGCAGGTAAGCCATATCTGTGACACATCACATGATATTATTTCTTCAAATGCCTATTTGAAAATAATATCAAAACTACAGCGATAAGTATTTCAAACCACAGTGATAAGTAATTCCTTGCCAAAAGAGACAGAAAAATTGAATTATGAGAAATAAATTTAATTATGTTTTCCTTTTGTTCTCTTCTGTCTCTAGAGATAGAAAAACATAGAAATCAAAATTCCTCAAAAGCTCTAAAAATTACTTCTCCATTTAATGAGAAAACAGTCAAACATATTTTTTTTAATAGACTTATTCAAACTTTCTTTTAGTCGTGGGAGATTACAGGATAAATCCGGGCACATTTACACCCTGAAGGCGAGATGAGAACTCATGAGCACCAATGCAAATGCAGAATATGTCCAATTGATTTCTGCAGTTTTGTTTCTAAAGTACACAAAAATATGTTGCAAAGTAGTTAAAACCACTGTGGAATGTCTTCTCCTGTGTTTTTAAAGGGTGCCTCTATAGTCTCAACCACGTGTTTTCAGAGAGAAATATTGCTGGTTATTACTTGACTTGTGACTTGGAGTCAATTCTAAATGCAACTCTCATTTCAGTGTAGCTGCAACTAATATTCATTATTAGGTGCAAGTTAGCTATAGATTTAATGACCAGTTCTTTCCATATCATGGACTGTGAGATTTGATGAGGAACAGAAAATGCATTAAAAATAAAGGATAATTTCTTTTAGCATTATTTCCCATTTTAAAAGGAAAAAAAGGAACCTGACAATCAAAGTAGGCCTGTTATACTTCCCTTGTTCTAACAAACGAAACCATTCCTATACAAAAAGATGAATTAATAACTCCTGTGTATCAGCATCAGAGATTGTCTATGACAAAAAAAAAAATAACCCTTTTCCATTTGGATTGTGCTGATAACATTTATTTTTCTCTTTCCATCTGGAAACCCTGTGGGTATCATGAGAATTGTAGCGAGGCTGATTGGGGTCATGTGTGAGGGCACTGGGATCAGAGCCAATGTCACATCCAGCCCCCTGCAGCTTCAACAGCTCCCAAGGAGAGTGTAAGTACAAATCTGTGGCATATTGGGAAATGAGGGTGGTAGCAACTGAGGTCAGTGGCCAGAGTGTTTCAAACAGCCTTGGGAGCAGTGATCGGTTCTTAACCTGCAGCAGATCTATTGCACGGAGTTTCCATAAGGAGTGGTGGGGTGTCCTGCAGCAATGATGCTCTAATCCTGTTGCTCTGTGGAAGTTGGGTGCAATCACAGAAATACATGAACCTTACAAATTGCATGCAGAGAGCCTTCTGCGTTCATCTGGCACAGAAGTTAGAACGGCTTCTGATTTATTTATTTGTTTAGCAGGATTGCTGAGAAGAAAATTAGAAGACAATTAAATCAGTATTTTAATGATAGCGAGACAGAGTTTTCAAGTTCCTCAAAGGAAGGTGAAAGCGAGAAACATCTATAGCAGTAGGCTGTGGGTTTCCACACACTGCTCTTGCATTGTCTTTCTGAGACTGAAAATTATGTGGAAAATGCACTGTCTGTGCTGTATTTCATAAAATAAAATATGAACTGGTTTTTCACACCCAGCCCCAGTCTCTGCTTTAGCTATGCTCTGCTGCCATGTTAAAAAGGCTGGTACAGGACCACTGGTAGTGCACCAGAGGAGACAGCTGTATTTGTGGCCTAGACTGCAATACAAGGTAGCAGAAAACTTGTGACAAACATTCTTTCCTGTGGAAGCATCCAGAACCAACATAAAAATCTCTGAGGAGAAATGGTGCAGGGTAGCAGATGCCTTCTAAAACTGCCCCAAGAGCCTGACTGCTTTGACACACTTGAGTGCTCAGAGCACACCTGAGTGCCTGAGCTACAGCCCACCAAGTCCCTCGGGGACACGAGGAAGACATGTCTGAAAGCCCCTCTCTCCCTCTCTCACAAAGTCAGCATCATGAATAGAATGGAATACAACTTCTGCAACCACAGCTGCAAGAGTACCTGGTGCTCCTGACTCTGTTCGTGCTGCAGTCCTGTAGCTGGAGCATTTGGAGTGGCAAAATCTGATTGTTTCCCACCCTGGCCTGAGGGTGTTCAGTGTCCCCTGGAGGAAGTCTGGCTACCAGAGTGCAGGAGCTACATAGGCTCCTTGTTTCTCCCTTTCTTTTCCCACTGAGATGCAGTGTATCAAGCCCTTAGGTAGCAGGACCAGATCATGCAAATCCAGAGCTGCCTGTCTCCCAACAGCACTTGTATCACAAAGATTGGATCATTCTCCTTGCTCACGCATTATGAACTGTGTGACAGGACAAAAGAAACTGAAGCCTTGCATTTATTTCTGCCCTTTGAGTACAGCTCCTCAGGGAATGAGCCTATGGATGCCTGGTCCCTGAACCCTACCAGGGGTAGGTATGAGATGCATTAAACACACAGCTCTGCCAAGCTGGCAGTGTAGGCACATGAAACTGCCCAGTGTCCCACTAGCAGCAATTAGGCATAGCTTTAAAAACATCCAACTTCTCAATAGTATTAGCTACAGCGAAGCAAAGATTCTTTAACTGAGATGGAAATGAATGAGTGTGTAATCCTGCAGAAGGACGCATTTATCTAATGAAAATAGTTTGATAGCTTCAACTGACAGTGAATTCTCTGGGATAACAAATCTGGGTGGCTGCTATCATCTCCAGAGAGGGTATATTCCAAATTATTCTTATCACCATGCAAAGAACCACAGTTCAACTATTCATCTTTCCAAAGAGATGAATGTTTTCATCAGATGCATGTTGGCATGGGATGCACTTAGGTCATCTGCTCTGCCTCAAACCCCACCCTGGAATTAGTCAGTGCTTTTAAGGTGCTCTTTCATAAAAAATCTGTTATGTGATTGTCACTTTATAGTTTCATACATGCCTGTAAACATGTGTGTATAGTTATATATATGTTTATATACATACACACATATATATGTGTGTGTGTGAAGAGAACAGAAATTAACAGCTGTGCTTTAGTTCAGCACCTGTACTCTTCACCTCCCTGAAAATACAAGTTGCTGAAGGAGCAGATCACTCTTGGATCTTTCTCCACATCAGCAGTAACCCTGCACCGTTACACCTCAGCGCTTCAAGAGATGAACATGTCTCCGAGTGAGAAGTCCAGGGCCCTGTTATTCAAAGCCAGAGTGTTGTTAATCACATGCTCCCAGCTTGTAAACAACAGTAAAATCAGTAGACAGCCTTTAGAAAAAGATTCTCTCATTCTAGCCTCTTAAACTATGTCTGGCCTTTAAATTGTGCTTGGACTGCAAAACCATATATACGTGGCATAAGTTGAAAAGTTCCTCACCATGTTTTAAGATTTCTTTGTAATAAATCAGGTTCTAATTCAAGTATTTATTTCCCACTGGATTTGCACGTAAGGTTAGGACAGCTGGCACGTAGCAAATGCAATATAGAGTTTATTGCCTGATTCCTAGCATGTAAAAGGAGATTCTAATGGGAGTATCACGGACTTGAAAGTGAGCATGGATACCATAGGAATCCCTGCTCAAACAGGTACTGTTTCACTCTGTTTGTTTGGTACACCCATTTGATAAATATGGAAAAATACGAGAAATGAAAAGGGCCAAAACATTTTTATATGCATGAGCCAACCATTTAACTTCAGCCTCTTAGGGAATGTGGTCAGCATGAATGGGATAAGCTTCAAAAATTTAGAAATCCTATAAATCAGAGCAGAAATTCTTCTGCAAAATATTTACTAGTTTTAGAACTAAGAAAGACCCTTTGAACAAAAAAAAAAAAATGCTTGGGTGATTTGCTGAAAGTTGCTCCTGCTCCTTCATCTTAGGTGGATAAAATAACAGTGATAATATAATTTGCCAGGTATCTTTCACTTGACAGCAAGGTTTTGAGTTCAATTGTTTTGTTTGCCCTATTTATGAAATTCACGTCATAGTTACAAGAGATCTCTTTGCAGATTATGGGAAATGCCTGACTTGTTCTTCCTGGGAAGCACAGCAGCTTCAATGCTACCAGTGAGGAAAAAATTTGCATTTGTACAGCCTGTGGTATAACCACAGAAGAGAGACAGAGGCCTCTGAGGGGAGTAAGACCAAGTCAACTTGCACTGAATGAAACTCCCCGCAACAATGCTTTGGGTTTCTGCTGTTAGCAGCTCTCAGAACCAAAATGATGAATCCAGTAAGGCACTGCTGCCCTCAGCACCCAGAGGGACGTGGGACACCACACAGCTGTCAGAGACCTGCTGCTGAGGCAAACTCTGCCCCGCTCTGGGAGCCCAGCTACGGCAGAGGTGTGCTCTGGGCTCCCTGCACTGGCCAACACGCTCAGGAGAGCCAAACCTTTGGGTGCCAGGCACAGTGGAGGCAGTACCTGTATTGTTTTAAATTATCTTTCCACACAAAAAGCCTGCAAAATCTGCTTACATTCAGGAGCTACAGATATCCTATGCTATCCCTGGGTTCCTTCTACCTTTAAGCTGTCCTTTTCTATTCTAAGCTTCCCCTCCTCGACTCCTGCTCCTTCTCCCCCAGTTAATATGTTGCATCTTATTTCATGCTGTGACACCATTAGTGGAACCTAATCTCGTCTCTAAAGTAGACTATTAGTGTTTGGTTGGGGCCACTTATGAGGTCATACGCTCACACAGCACTTATCTGAAGTAAATGCCTTGTAGCTAATCAGGAAAAGGTAACATGCCATCACCCTGCCCACAGCTTCCCAGCACCCAAATTCCACTCATTTACAGTGAGAGAAACCCCAAGCAGCCCAGGGTTTGATTTTTCCTTTTACATGACAGAAGCCATAGCCCTTAAGTGACTAGGATGGAATGAGAAAGGAATAAACAATTAGACAGGGCTGCTGGAACAAATCCTCCTGTTTCATTTTTCTTCTTCACTTGTCTCAGCAGGAGTAGTTTTACCTCCTATTGACACCCATTGTGCTCTTGGCTGCTCTCTACGATGCAGCTGTTTTCTTAATGCCTATCAACCCTCTCCCTTTTTACGATACAAAGGTGACTTGTTAATACAAATGTTGTTGAAACCTTAATAACAATGAGTCCCGGTTGTGATCAATGATATTGCACCTTGGCAAGGGAATGTATCAATGCTTATGGATTCATTTAAAAGTCATCTGCACAAGGCTGCCGATTTTTTATTTTAAAAATCTCGGCATAAGAAATACGGCTGCTCTATCAGAACAACTGTTTCTAACTCTGCTGGGTGCAGTAACACAGTATTACAGTTCTACGATTTCCTGTGATACCCACTTAGTCTCATATCTACCATTTTCTATCTGCTCCAGAGGCTACATTTAAACAGAACCCGAGTCTTCCAGTGAAATCCTCAAATCCCAGTTACGCTCAGTCCTCTTAAGAAGGTGCTTTGATGCACCTGTTCATCTCCAAAGGTACCTCCAAGGAAGCCACATGATTCCCAATGCCATTTTTGTTTCATTATTGAAACCTCAGCTCCAACCAAATGTCATCACCACCTAAACACCAGCTGAATTGTCTCTGGACTTACTAAGCAGCGTGTTAATGTTATTTCAGAAAGTGTATTACCCATCAAAGCCATCTGTATGAATGGCCACACCTCAAAAGGCAATTGTGTGTAAAAGTAAATACACCATTTATAAAGATGACACACTGGTTCTCCTTTGCTTTATGGCTTCCTTGTATGGCTGCTGGTCTGGTCACATCGGTAGATGTACGCTAGTGCAAAGCAATAGTGGATTAAAAGATCAGGAATGATGAAACTGAATAAAGATACCCATATATGTAACTGACAGGGTGCATAATCCATAGAGAAGCGTTGTTTTCAGATGGGAAACAAGCTTGAGCGAACTTCATTCCTCAAATATTCTCAGTTCTGGATCAGGGCATTCCAAGTAATTTCCTACTTAATCCACTCAGCCAGACACATGATCACTGGACTATGTAGGGATCAGTTTGCCCTAGAGAATAAAAGCTTTTGGTGTTCAAAACATGAAAGCTGAATCATTCAGAAAGTGAGCTACACTGCTATTGTAATTCTGAGTAGAGGAACCATGTAACACAGCTGCTTTATGCTTTGAAAACTGTTTCCAGTGTTCCAGTGTCATATATTCCTCCAGATCATTACACTCTCACATGAAACTAATCAACATTACAAATTGAAATTAATCTAGCAAACACACTGTTTCTCATTAAAAAATTATTAGGTTCCATTACACTGTTTTAAAAATCCACACAGGGATTAGCTAAAATTTTGACAAGTGTCAACCCCAAAAGCAGGAATAGCTGCTGATGCCTGATTTATAAGTCTTCAGATTTTGTACCTCTGTATTGGGAACAATAGAGTCTTTTTTGGACCTTTGGTTTGTGCTAGGACTCTGAGTCACTGAATATTTTATGGTATTCAATGAACTACAGTATGAGTCATTCATGAGCTTTCAAGTATTTTTGGAATTGTGTTATTTTGCTTAAAATTGCAGAAAAATCGACTAGCAGAAATGATAAAAAACGCACCACTGTAGATATAATAAAATCACGTGGTGGAATCAGAGCATATACACATCAGCATAAAAATTAATTTAAGCAAAAATTAGGTCTACAAAGGAAATGAGGGATTCAACAATGAATTGTTAGAGAGTTATTGTATTCTGAACAGGACCCATTTTACTGGAGCTAGTCATGGTTGCCAAAAAGTTCTTGCCTCAGATGCTGTCCGTGCTTACAATACTTATTTCCATACTCTGCTGCAGTTTACCATTTCTACAGCATTCTGCAGACATGCAAGATTTTTATGAGCACTGAATGATTAAGAGCTTGAGAGACATCAGACACCATTCAAAGGACATGACCAAATTCCACTGGTGAGGTCAGTGAAGAAATAAATCCAGTTGAAAAGAGTCAGTCCCACTACAGTCTAGGACACAGACTATGCACACTACTCCTAGGGTGAAACAGTATTCCTTGATTTACATCGGGACTTTGTTCTTTTTTCTGGTGTGGGTTTGGGGTTTTTTTGTGTGTGTGGGTGGGTTTTTTTGGTTTGTTCATTTTAAATGGTGCCTAAACACACTATATACCATAAGGATCGACTTCAGTGTAAGGACCTGAATCACCAACCTCTCTGGGAGACAGGAAAAATAAACCAAGCTTCACACAAAGCACATGAAGAGCCGTAGAAGAGCTCTGAGCTCACAACCTTGTGTTTGTGGTGACCATCCAACACCGCTTTTCACACAGGTTCAAACTAAATGACATTTAGTCATGGTTCTCTTGGGCAGAAATCAGTTTTGGCTTTCTAGCAAGGCTGAATTAAAGCCATTTGGAGAAATAATGGGATGGATTGTGTCAAAATCTGGAAGTTTTTCCTCCATTGAGAGCCAAAGTTCTTGTGTCACAAGACTTCGCCTGAAAGAGAAAGCTTTCTTAGATGCATGACTGTGTTGACACCCTTATTCTTGCTTGAGAGTGGCTTTTCATGGTTTTTTTGAAACTCCTTACTAAGCAGTATAAACTAAGTCAAGTAAGAAAGGGCTCATGGGGCTTCTTTGGATGGAACTAACAAATTTACACTTTAGCGAATTCTGAACAAACCTTCCCAGAATACACAAGATGCCAGCCAGTGGGAAATTCAGCATTTCTCAAACATTTGATGTCAGTGGGACATCAAATGGATGGACATCCCATGTTGCTTCCTGCAAAGGGAGCAAGAGGTAACTATGAAGCTGGTTCCAAATATCCTTCACTGTTCCCAAGTCCCTGAGTGATTATGGGATGAGCGATCTTCCAGTGTGATGCTGTGAAAAAGACAGCCACGTCCAGCCTGTCCCAAATAATTTTAACAGCCTTTCCTAGTGCGTAACTCCTGATCTGCTGCTGACGAGTGCCACGTGAGGGAAAGGCCTCTCTTCCCACACAATTCATAGCCTGCTGTATACAGACTAAAGTGTGGAGAGCCCAGAGCTCATGAGAGTGGCCATTCAGCTGCTTGTGCGCCACTCTCCTAAAACAGGAGAGCTTTAGGTATTAATAATAGTATTATTAGTACTAGCAGGACATTTTTCAGAAAATATTTGATCAGAATACTATAGTTGGTCAAGGTCAAAGATATATTTCATATAAAATATTTAGAATAGGTCCTCTGTTGACATGAGAGGAAGCAGGCTATGGATAAGTTCTCAGCTGGCCATGGAAATGATGCACTGAACCATTCAAAGAAGAATGTATGCCCATCCTCACTGGTCGGATATGGTGGGAATAGCAGGGAGTGCAAATGAGGTGTATTTGTAAGTAAATGGTAACATGGCAATTATTATGCAAATTTATTTTTTTAATGAAAAAAAAGTTAAGAACTCCAATCATCTTGATACAGAAAAATTATCTTTGGGAAAAGAGTTTCTGCACGCAGCTTCAGTATTTTACTGATGAAAAAACTGAAGGAAAGGGTTTGTCTGTCACTAGAAAATCTGCAAGACTAAGATTGTTGCTTGGACTTCAAACTCCTTCCTGTCATGCATGAATGACAGGTGCCACTTGCAGTAGTTTTCCCTTCTCCTATCTGAGAAATTAGAATTGTGCTCCTTCAAAGAAAGAGATGGCTGCCCACTCACATTCACAGCTACAATAAGCAGAACTTCTACAAACTTTCTTACCACAGTTCTTGTTTGGAGGTAAATTCTCCAAAGTTCTAGAAAAATGGCTGCTTAAAAAGGAAGAGGCTAAAGATAAAAGGGAGCTGGGGAGCTACTGTTCCTCATGGTGCCCTATCAAAAGACAGCATGAGTTAAATAGTTTTTCATAAAAAGGCATAGAAAAAAAAAGATGCGTGTATCACTTAAAGACAGAGGAGCAATCGGTTATTAACATTTTGGAAGAAAGGCTGCCTATATTTTTGCTGACATTTTTTCTCTGAGCAGAGCTAACAAAACAGCATTTGTCTCAGTCATCCTAGTACATCATGTAATTGTATCATTCAAGCTTGTTTCAGGTACGGGTTGCTTTTCCATTAATTATATTCCATGCACATGTATACATATCAGAGCTGTTGGGATGTCTATTTCTATTAGTTTAACAAGCCCTGGTATTAATGAGATTGCTCTATAATTGAACCTTTTCATGGGTCCCTTGGTGATGAAATTATGCTAATCTGAATCCGCAACCACAAGGCATCCATCATACTTGATCAAATAGTAAACATCAACAGTGATATGCTGGGAGTGTAAATGTGCCGTTAATTATTACATAAATGAACAAGCCCCATTATTTCATCTTTATATTCATGCAACTTAATAAAATGGGTGAAGACAGGGTGTATCAGACCTCCACTATGTGGCAGCATGGTCCACTTAACAGGAGCATGAGCTTGTAAATGTTTTATCTTGAGGCCTGGTATTCTCTGCATATAAAAGAGGAAAAAAGGAGGATATATTTCATCTCCCTGAGTCACTTTTGTGGCAAACAATGATACTGATCAATTACATACCTTTAAAAGGGGAAAAGCATCTGATTTCCCTGCTGCTATAATTGTTTGGTTTTAAAACCTGTGTGGATCGTGGATCACGAAGGGTTTTGAGTGAGAGATATATCTCAGGATGTCTGAAGTGGAATGATTTATATCAACTTCAGAAAATGTTTGTAAACTTAAGCAGATAAGATCTTCTGTACCTACACTTGCAAAAATAAATGGATTTGCAGCATGCCTGTGTTGCTGCAGGCATCACTCCTCAGCGATTGCTACCCCACACTAAAGAAAAGAAGTAAAAATTTCAGGCTGCTGCTAATCAATAATATGAGGAGGACCAGAACTGCCACAGTGCAAGCATAAACATCAATATCCTTTTTTGGTCAATGTTTTTTATTAGGTGCACTGTACCTTATAACTATCTGAGCAAGTATTAAATCTCAATGCAAGTTGCTTTTTTTTTTTTGCCTCAACATGTACAGAGGTAAACAGAAATTAAAAGAAGACTTTTATTTTGTTTGATAGCATTTTAGTTTGACAAATCACAAGCCCAATATTTGTCTAGTGACCAGAATATTCTTCCACAATTTCCGATGAAGGAAAAATACCTTATCAGAGATCTTACGAATATGTTGAGCAAGATATGTTCTTCACTGATGTGAAATACATTGGTGCCAGATGTCACTGACTAATTTCTAAAAAACAAGATCAGTTTTCCTTTTTGAACATGATTTGCTAATTTCTGTACAGGAGTATGTTGTGCTGATGATATTATTCTACTTTTTAACCCAGTTTGACTCATGCTTTGCCTCTGCCTTTTTAGTATTTAACAAAACTACTTTAAATATATTTGTGGAAAAACTTTCTGTAAGCCATCAAGTTATACATTCAATTAATATAAAAATATAGGGATATATATTATGACTTTTCATAGGGGAAACATGTCATTCAATAGAGGAGCATTTGAAAATGTACTCAATAACTTTCCGACATAGTTCATTATAAATTCCTTGGATTGAGGCAGTCCTGGGGCAATACAACTTACAGAACTGCATGCTGCTTACTCCAAGCTGATTCTAATGTTGCTAAAATCCAGATAAAGGCCTTTGTGACAGGGCCTCTTCCAGTTATTTATGTTACCTCTATAGGCAAGTGAACTACAAAACCCAAGGCTGATTTAAAAAAAAAAATCATAAAAAAAATTTTGTTTAACAGATTTCTAAAAACATTCTCATTGGGCTTCTACTGTTAACATACTTATCTAAAAAATTCCCATTTTAAAACTGAAGTCCTGATGCTTTTGCATAGATAATGACTTATAAAC
The DNA here is from genome assembly GCA_013400235.1 of Oriolus oriolus. Classification (NCBI taxonomy): domain Eukaryota; kingdom Metazoa; phylum Chordata; class Aves; order Passeriformes; family Corvidae; genus Oriolus; species Oriolus oriolus. The sequence continues at coordinate 1,159,324 of VXBT01011472.1, forward strand.
AAGAAGAAAGAGAGAGGGCTGCCCCTCTGAGCTCCCAGACTCATCATGTATTTATTCACATTCTGTTAATGATATTTTGCATTACTGACACAGTTTGCCTCAACTTTCCTTTATCAAAATTCAATTGTTTTGAGATATATACCAATCATGTTGAGAGCTTCATACTACAGAAACAGCACATCAAAAAGTACCAAACCACATTCAGTCTTGCAATTTCTTCCCTTTCCAACATCTGTCAGTGGAACTACACAGGACTGTTTGTTCAGCACTCCTTCCAGAAAGCGCCACATTCTGGTACTTCTTCCCTTATTTACACCATCACCACTGCTCATTTCAGCAGCCCCACTCAGTTCCAAACAAGACTAGTGTCAGGCACTTTAAGAGATTGTTTCATCCTTCCTTTTTCTTGTTTCTGACAGCATTGCCTAACGCTCTGGTTTCCCTCAGACGTGCTTTTGTAACCGTCTCCTGCTGAATCAGCAGCCTCTCCTCCTGAATTTACCAATGCCAGCTGCACCAGGTTCACCCTGCTCTGTGACACCACCTGGGAGTCTTAAACCAGCCAGAGAAGCCCTGACACTTCAAAATATTAGCCATCAAAATGTCAAGGCACCTGGAAAATTGGAGGGAGTTGAAGGAGGAGGGTATCTCCACCCAGAAATACCCCAACAGCAAACAAACAATAAAACCATCTCAGGTTTGTGGGTGTGTATGGATTTGACCATAGAAAGGGGTTTAAACTCCCTTTGTCCAACAGGTGACTGAGGAATGCTGGCATCTGCAAAGGCAGGCTCTGCTCCTTGGCATGTCCAGGTGCCTCCCTGAGCCTGCAGAGCTTTGTGCTGAAATCCCAAAACTGCTCCTTCCCTTTAGGGAGGTCATTGCACAGCCCCAGGGAAAGTGGGGCCGAGGCACTTGGAAATCACTCCTGCAGGAATGACTCCCCACAGCACAAATCTTTGCCCTTTTGTGTCACCTGAGCTTGTCTAATTTCATATTCCAGTTAATGAATTTGATTTTAATTTATTTTTAGATTGAAGATTCCTTTATTAATGCAGATACACAAAATAATCCTCTAGATTTCTGTTATTTAAATTATAATAATAATTTATTATAAGTATTGTATGAGACAAAAGCATGGAACAGCTTTTCCCAATGACAGAATATTGTTGAAAATTTGTACCACTATTTATAATTATATCTGATTTTATTAATTACAGATAGGACAGCAAAACAACACACTGAGGATCTTTTGTTCATGGCATTTTAAAAATCAAAACTATTCCTACAGTTCCTAATCTATAGTCATCAAGAGGAATCTATCCTTTCCTCAGTTTTATTTCTGTACAATGCCTTTGTTACATATCAATATATATCTTTTAGTAATTATTTTCACTCTCTATCCAAACCACATCAGCAAACTACACCAAGATCCTATTGCCCTTGATTTCTTAAAATGTAGCAAAAGAATTCAAGTAGTCTCAAACTATGAATGTTTCTATTAAAACCAGAAAACCGTAACCTAATTTACATTTCTGTTTTGTTATTATTATTACTCACCATTCCAGTTTTTAATCTTGAAAATATGTTTATTTTGACTAGATATTCTAACCAGGGGTTTGATTAGCTGCTTGGCTCTCCTGTTTATAGAAGTCACCTCTCACAAGATTTGTCTCCCATAGCGCTGATCCTTTCCTATGTGAGACCATACATTTTCAAATCACGAATGAGTGAAACAATTAAAGCCACTAAATTAAAGCAGACTTCAGCCCCTTTACTTTTCCTCCATTCAGACTTTCCTAAACAAGTTATTATCTGCTATTCTAATTTTCCACTCATGCAAGTCTTCCCACTAGGGTTTGGTAGAGATTTTGGTCAATTTATTATTAACAAGCACTTATAATCTTTAATTGTTTGCTAGAAATTCAAAATTGTTTCTTATCTGTGTATTCAATATTGCATAATAACGTGTATATGATACTTGCTCAGTTTCCCTGCTGACAAGTTTACTCATTTGAATGCAAATTAAGAATGACCATAGAACACGATGTTCCTTGTTTCAAGTGTATTTCTACCTAAATCAATTCCCTTGTGTCAAGGATACCCCTCTTTACTATTAAAATCAATATAGTCCTGATCCTTTCTTGTCGGGAGTTCCCAAATCAAGCAAACAAGCAAGTACAGCCAGGAAAGGCCAGCACTAAAATGTAAAGCCAACTCAGGTTAAGTAATTAGTGCAGATTTGCCAAAGTTCTTATCACTCAGCGACTCTCATTTTGATATTTCAGGGTCAAAATTCAGATGTCTCAGGGTATTCTGTTTCTGACGAATTTATCTCATAAAACTCATGACCAACACCAAAACGATTATATGCAGATTTGAAGCTTTTAGTCAAGTTGTAGGAACTACACTCCACACAAAATAATTAGCATTATTTTTCAGACAATCATGGATCCATAGGGTTAGCTGGAAGGAAGCACTGGAGGTCAGTTACTCCAAGCTCTCACCCAGGCAAGGGCTGCTGCCAGCACTGAACAGCCACATCTTTCTGCAGCTGAGCCTTGGAAACCTGCACAGATGTCTGGGCAACCTGGAAGGCCATTGTTCATGATAAAAATAACTCAGGATTCAGAACAACATATTTCTATCAGAGATTTGCAGGTGGTCTTGAAAGCTAAATGTTCACCTTATTTCGATGTGAGTGAGCATATCTGATGGGTACAGGTATCACAAGGATTTGGTCCATGTCAGCCTACAGCATTCATACCAGTGAATGCTGTTGCTGTTGCTCCGCAGAGCAACAATAAGGTGAACATTCAAGGTACTCAGAGTCTGTTGATTATTACTCCAAAACTCCTGAAGGAAATTTACTTTTGAACCCTTTCTAATGTTTTGTGCCTGTGAATATCTGTCACCCACCTTCTCCTGGATGAATACTTCTCCATCAGTAGAACCGAGACAAATGAAATGCCTGTGGATATACACATGCATTAAATAGCTATGCATGCTCAGAATCACTGAGGGATGAGAGGATGGGTAACCAGAGTAAAGCATAGAAATGGAAATCTTGCATGAAGGGTTGATGTCATTGTTTCAGTGATATTCCAGGGGTAAACCCTCTAAAATTCTAGCTGAACACTTTCAACACCAGTCTCTCAAAGAACATACATATACACATATATATGTTATACACGTATGTGGTTTTTTTGTGTGCTCATATGGCCCTTTGTCTTCCTTGTAGCTACAGAAATAAAGTAATTTTCTTTCAGATCAGCCATACTAATCTCACTATCCCTGCAGCAGGATCCTTACCAGGAAGTAAACGATGTAGTTTTAAGCCAGAACTGCGATCATTACTGTAGAGCACAGTTAGAGTGAAAAGATAGACTGCCATGTTTTCCCAGGAGGTGTGTACTCAACTCTGCCCACAGACTGACCAGCTGCAACCTTTTCAGCATCTCTCTGTGAAGGGGGAAGGAAGGATAAGTTATCACCCCCAGATAAGGGCTGTATAGACATCACAGCCCAGAATTAATAGTTACATGCTAGAATTGAAGTAGTAGCACTCTAACTGCTATGACAGATATCAGCACCGTGTTGGGCAACTAAGGAAACCATGAGCCTCAACAGTTTTGCAGTGGAAAATTACAACTTCCCCCTACTGAGCAGAAGCAACGTAAAGATGATACTCAAGGCTCGCAACTCAGTCCAGCAATCCAAACTGGCCAGTCAAAGTGCTGGCACTTTCAAAATGTCACCACAGCACCTGCAGAGTCTGGAAGTCGCTAAACTCAGCCAGTCTCCAGAGAGGATTTCAAATTCTAGATCTCAAACTTAGTTACACAAAGTGGGTGGAAATCCCTGGCAGAAAGGTAGGCAGAACTGCAGGGAGCACAGGGGCTTCGATGGGATGTGGCTGTGTGGAACCAGCTTAGTTTTTGGGAATTATCTGACTGCTTTGGAGTGGGAATTGAGGAACTCCAGGAGAGGCTGAGGTTGCAATGGACCAGCCTCCTGCCCTAGAAGAACATCCTAAATAGATTTGAGACTGAAAACACCCTCAGGACGGGTATAAATACACCTACCCCCGTTACAAGGCTGTCTACTTCATGCCCACAATTGGCATAATTTCTACTAAGCAGTGAGTCTGCAGTGCTCACGTGTGCCAGCACAGGTCTTACTGCACTAATGACCATTTCCAGTTACATTTAGACTACCTGGCAAAAATCTGCTACTGAAAAACTGATGATGGGAATTCACTTATAGCTTTCCTTGAAGAACCTGCTCCCTTTTCCAAAACTCTATTAATCCTTGACCACCCCACTCACTTTTCTTCACTTCTTAGCTGCATCCAAGGTTTTGAAACTTTTACTGCAATCATTTAATGAGAGTTCTTATAGAGTAAATGCTCAGTGGTCATAGGTTAAATAAGGCCAGTGCCAGCTATTGCCCTGCAGAAAGAGTCTATGTATGTGCAGATGGAGCCAGGTACCAGTGAAAATTGTTGGTGGCGAGAAGGTATCAGCTAATTCTTGTCTCCGTCCTTCAAAAGAAAACGGATTTAGTAAATGAATGATCATGTAGTTTTAAAGATCACCTCCCTTCCATTCTTTCTTCATCTTGTAAGTTTGTGTTTCCACCTTTCCTTGCTCAAAAGAATGCAGACTTTCTTAATTTCCCATAAGGAAGTCTATAGCTTCACTTAAGATCAGATCAAATTTGCAAACCTCAGGAAACAGTTAAATTCAAGGTTATATCCCACTATCCAGTTACAGAATTACGATGTTCATTAATGCAGCTATGGCTGCATAACCCCAACATGTTTACCATGGAAAAAAGCATTATGCCTTCTTCCATGAGTCATACAAAATCTCTGAAGTTCTACTGCAGCAATGCTCCTAGTTTTAACAAAACATTCACTGGCAACTTTTACATGACAGGCCATAGAGATAATAGTTTTTCAGGCTAGATGAATTAGTGTTGCTGGACAGATTTTGTTACTGTACAGTGGATATATATCATGTGTGAAAGGGGGTGAACTGAAACCTAATTAGATTTCATTCTAAGTCTAGCTGCTGCAATTATGACTTCTGAATAAAAGTGGTTGTTATTTAGCAGGGTAGCCTAAGCAATGCATATAATTATTATAATTATTAGGTACCTAATGATATCTAATAGGAGTCAGCATTGTAAATAAATGCTGTAGACTGTTCAGCAGGGTGGTCTGCACTTTGCAGAAAACTAAATAACAAAGGTTAATAAATATGTTTGCAGATGATTGTTTTACAGGAACCCTGGGCAGAACTATCTGTTGGAGATTAGCTACATTAGGACTCAACAGACCAGAAAACATCCAGAATAATAGTCTTGGTACTAGCTTATAGATGCAGTGTGTTAAAATAGCCAAACCAAATTCCTTCTGTTCCCAAAACCTGATTCTCAAGTATAAGTTATACTGGGGGTTTTTGTTTGTCTGTTTTTTAATAAGATCACTTAGTGGGCAAAATTCAACTTTAATGCTATAAATCAGCAAATGTGAAATCAATCAGCCATTCCAGTTTTCTGTTCCAAGCTCTTTTTTAGTTCTCAGATTTTAAGAATATAAAATGGATACTGCCATTTGAAGTGTGAATGACAATAGCTGCAGATGCTGCCTAACCCCTATTTGCACTGTTTTAGCAGAAGAACTGTATTTATGTAATGAAGACAATGTCCACTGCTGATATAGATGACACATTAAAGATTTAAAATTGCATGTGTTTGCAAAGTGCATTTCAGAACCTTCAATTTCCAAAGTCCATTGTGCTTTCAATTATCTTCCCACCCAGGCAAACTAGGGAGAGACTAATCAAGCATAATGTCCTCACATACTTCCTACTATGCCTTCCTCAAAGGGGTCAAAGGGCACTGTCAGATCACAATTGCAGCTTGCTCTGCTATGGGAAACATTGGTATGATTTACAGTTTATAGTCTGCATCACTAAATGGAGCCACTGGTAACAGTATGCCTAGCGACAAAATAAGCTTGTTATTTCAAGTTTTCCCACATGACTTTTGAGATAATTTTAGCATCTTGAAATTATTTTTGCACTGGTCAGTTAGCTTCCACAAAACAAAAAAAATACCAGCCTGGGGTAAGCATTCCAGTAATGTATTTAAGGCTCATGCATTGATCTGACTGTAAATATTTGTTTTTTGAATAACACCCATATTAGCTGCTGCAAATGAGGGGAAATAGTGTGCATCTCTCGCGTGGTAGTAGATGGCTTATTAACTGATTTCTCCCCTGGAATCAAAGGGCATAATCCAACAGTCATCTAATTGCCTCCTGAATTGGAGGTTTGTAGGTTGTCACATAAAAGCTCTCTCCAAGAGAACCTTCCTTCAGGAAGGAGAACTGGCCACTCACTCACCCACCTCTGTGCTGAGACTGCTCCCGTTAAACTCTCGCTGCCAGGAGAACGAGCACGTTTTGCACTTCTCTGTCACTTACATCAAGCACTGGCATTGTAGGATCATGGGGTGGTTTGGGTTGGAAGGGACCTTACAGATCATCTTGTCCCAGTCCCCTGCCATGGGCAGGGACACCTTGCTCTAGACCAGGTTAGTCCATCCAATCAGTCCTCCAACACTTCCAGGGACGCGGCATCCACATCTCTGGGCAACCTGTGCCAGTGCCTCATCACCCTTGTAGAGCAGAATTTCTTCTTTATCTAGTCTAAATCTACCCTCTTTCAGTACAATTATATCTTCCCAAGCCCAAGTTCACTACTGTTCCATACAGACCCACTAGTGCAGTCAGGGTTTGGTAACATGCTATTAAAGACAGCTTCCACTTCCAATGAAAATTAACTCAGTTTTTCCAGTTACCAACTTTGACAACTCTCCCCTGACTTCAGACTTCCCTGAATGCCTCATCTGCTTCTACCTGGAGGACTCTTGCAATGCCTTCTCCCCAAGAGGTTTCTTCAACAACTCAAAGAGTAACTGCTTGGCACTTATTATCAGGGCACCTGGGGAGGAGGAAATTCATCTAAGGCTCTGCAGATGACTTAATTTTGTACACCCAGAGGAACGAGATCTCTAGGACAGTTGAACAAAAGGGTCAAGGTAAAAACCATCCCTGTTGATGTATGTGCCCTCTCCTCTATTCAGTTAGTGGAAAGCAGAGCAGCTGAGAAGTTTTATCCCACTGTGTAACTTCATACACAAACCATAAATGCATAACCAAGAACAGTTACAACAACACGTGCCTCTGAGTATGGTCCTTTAAATATGTGAAGCATCTATCAATAACAATAATGAAATATTGCCTTTAACCTAAGTTGGGTTTATCAGAATCTACCACAAGTGCAGCTGTCATAGTGCAAGTAATTGGTTAACTGAACATTATTTCAAAATATTAAAAAAATGAAGCACTGATTGTGGAACAAACAAGAGGTTTGGCTTTGAATACAGGAATAATGTGAAATTATGAAGTTGGTTCAGCTCAGAAAAAACATAATTTTTAATCACGATATTTTGTAAGCCACAAATGGAATTCATTTTAACAATTCATGAATTAAAGATATGCTTTGAAATTGAGTTCAGCATCCTAAAAACATATATTACATATCTATACAGCAAACTTAGGCACTAATGTAAACCAAGTTCTATTTACATTTTGATTGCTACCTCATATCTATCAATTAATGTACTGTATTCATAAAACACAACCTTCAATACCCAGCTGATGTGAAGAACTTCCATATGCATTTCAGGCACAGTCTCTACAGAATACTTCGTTGGTAATGTTTTGTGTAAAGTTAAGTACTGTACTTGTTTTTTTATCTATCTCAAGTTCTCTCAACCAATTTTTCTTAAGCAAATTTCCTGCCTTAAAAAATACAGCCTAACAGGGCATTAAAGCAACAAACAGCAGCCTTTTGTGTACATGTTAAGAGATCTCTAACAAATTGCATTTGAACTATTCAAACCCTTTTTTTCCCTGAACCCAGTAGCAGTTTTGATCCAGAGAATGACATTTTCCTCATTTAAAACAAAAACCCAAACTTAATTTTCCATTGGCAGGAAACAGGAGTTTTTGGTATGCACAGACAACAGACTCGGTTTACCTGTTAGACTCTGGCAGTAAGAATGCAGGGGAGGTCGAAGTGACCCTTTACTCAGTGAATAAAACAGCCTGCCAAAGATGCCAAACCCTTCTTTTTACATCCATGTGATTTCAATAGTATTATGAAGGTGGACAAGGGAAGCTGTACCGGTGTTAACATGCTTGTGACTGACCTGCAGACCAAGCCAGAATATGCCCCAAATGATGGATTTGATTAGACAGACAGCAAGCTGAATATTCAGATGGAACAAAAGTATCACTAAAAATTGCAAAGGTCATCTGTGTTTATAAACACAAAACACACACACAAACCATGAATGCTGTCGGACTAAACCCACTCCTCTCTCTCTCACTCACTTAAATCAGCTCTCTCAGTAACCTGAATCCCGTTTATTGATTCCTCTGGCTGCTGGGAAGGAGGTAGTTGCTTACACTGAAAGAAACAACTCAGCATGTCAGAGAAGGGCCTTTCAGAACAGACCAGAGCTCGGCACATCAAACTTCTTTAAAGCAAGAAAGATTATTTATTCAAAACAGGTTGAGTGTGAGTGTTTCATCCTGTGTTCAGTTCCCTTGAGAGGCACCATGCGTCCTTCCCGTGACGCCGGTGCTCTGCACACGGATGGTTTGTCAGTCGTGGCTACACCGGGCCTTTAAGCAGCTCAGAGGCCGTGCAGAACGCAGCATCAGTGTGAAGTGAGGAATAGAAACTGCTTTGCTGCGAGAAAGAATGGTTCCATCAGGAACTCAGCATGCTAAAGCAGGGCTGGGACGTGCTCGCAGGCAGTGCAGCTGGCAGAGTTAGAGATCACTGGTGTGCACACAGGCTGGTGAAAAGCTTTCTGCCACAGCAGTGGGTCAGTGCCTACCAGGGTGGAGTTCATGGCCCTGGCCACTGAGCTCTTAAAAGATTGGGTTGAAGCATCTCAGATGAAAAGATCTCTTGCAGTGATCTTTGCTAGTTCATTTCAAAATCTGGCCCCAGTGGTATCAGTTATACTGGATGAGACTCACAATTATTCAGGTAACTAGAGCTTGTTTGTTTTTATTGCACATCCCAAGAGGCTCATCCTCAAGGAGGAAGTCTGGTGCACAGTATTTGGAAGCTACACTTTGGAGGTTTTTCTCAAAGCTTTCTATGCACTTGCCAGTTTTCTGTGTACCTGGCCCAGCTGTTGCTACCCAGGCAAGGGAGCCTCCTCCCTCTGCTGCCTCAGCTCTGCACTGTGCTGCTCAGGGTGAACATCACCCCTTTGTTATAACCTGCTAAAACTGACACACTGTCATTATGCTTAGAAAGAGATGTTTCCAGGAGAAGGAAGGTTTATCACCATATGATGCTTTGAAATTTGCAATGTTTAATTTGCCAGAAACCACTTTTCTGCAAATAGACTTCCAAACTCGACTATAATGGTGTCTTTTCTCTGATTCCTTTATTTTCCGGCTCTGAAAGGCTTCTACCACAATAAAAAAAATTGGAGTCAAAACAAATCTGATACCAGGGAATTGTTTGCCCTTACTTAGTAGCTCAGCAGAGGGAAGAATGGCAACTTAGGCTATTTTTTTTTTGGTTAACGTCATCTAGGGATGATATTGCTATAAATCTTTTGGTGAACCTTCTCCATGAAAGAGAAAGAAAAGAGGACAACAACTAACTTCATCGATTTAAAGGCTACTCTTGGCAGCAGCTCCAAGATGTTGTTGCTCTTTAAGCGTTATTCAGCTCACAACAATGGTTTTTTCCATCCTTTCAACACCCAAACCTTCAAAAAACTTGCTGAGGGCATCTCAAACATGTTCAGCTATTACATGCAAGTAGGTAATAAAGGGACATAAGTTCCTACAACTACAGAGGATAAACAGCTTCACATATTGAAGTCTCAAGCATGTCTATATTCACCCTTTACAGAAACCCTTGCCAGCTCACTGATTCACTCTGTGAGATTTAGAAAGTTCCTTTTTTGTCTCCAAATTAGCAAAGATGCTAAAAAGTGTGTGGAAATTCCTGTGTCTCTGCATTTACTTCTGATAAATAAAGATAAGAAAAGAAATTTTTAAAAATTTAAAAACATGAATAAAAATACATGGAACATGTATCAGCTCCAGGCCCTCAGAATAAGTGGCAGGAACTAATGTATTCTTAGTTTGTCTCTTCAGGATTTTCCCCAGTCATGAAACCATCAATCAGATTGGAATAAGCCTTTCGAGTATCTTCCCTTGAGTCTGCATGGATTGAAAAATATAATTGTTTGTTAAATCTCCTTCAGAAGAAATTATTAAAACAATAATATTTTTATTGTTTAGATAACAATAAAAAAGGATTTGTGTAGATTTATGTATTCAGATAGAATAGTGGAATAAATGGATTTTTATGATAAGTCTATGTTTGGGGGGATTATTTAAATTTGCTAGAAAGATATGACCTACATTTTACAAATGCAGTAATAATTTCGCAAGAAGACTTTGTTGATGCTATCTGTGCTTGTCAATTTGTTGAGATTGAGGACAAAGGGCTTCTGAAATTTGACCAAAAAATTCGAGTTATACAGTTAATATTAATTAAGAAAAAACTCAGCTTTTTTATTTCTCGTATTTATAATTTAAGATTATACAAAGAAAGCTCATGTATTGCTTCTCCATCAGCAAGGAGTTTGTTTACTCTTTGAAACTGTTACCATGTATACACTTGAACAGTTTTTTGGTAATTTTCTAATGGAAAAGGAAAAACCAAGCAGCTTTATTACACAGAATCTTTAGAGCCGAAACCTGTAGCTTCATGTGAAGGCCTGTTTAAGGAGAAAGAAATTTAAGAGATTACTTTTTAATAAGAAGATACATTTTAATCTAGCAGAACACCACTAATTTTGGTAAACAAATGTCTGTCATTTACAGTATGTATTAGAGAAATAATTTATGTGTTTGATGAACTCAAAATTAAAACTAATTTGAATTTCAGCTTTCAGACTTGGGAATTCAAAGGTTTGTTTCAGGTTTTCATTGTGATTTTATTGTATTTCCAAGATGGTGAGGGAAAAAAATTGGGTAGAATGGATTATTAGCAGATATTCAAAGAAGCAGAGCAATTAATTGGCAGTTACCCACGAGAATGGTCAACCCAGACTGAAAGCCTAAACAGAGGGCTTGTTGTAGGAAAAGCAAAGAAGGAGATACCTTCTACAGGGAATTCAGAAGGTAAGCTTTTTTACGACCTCTGAGTAGAGCACATGGTGCATGGAATGCCTCTGATGAGAGCATGGTGAATATGCATATTCAGCATATTCAGATTCACCTGGATCTTCCTCCTGCTGAAGACAGGACAGTGAAACTCCCTGCTCATCCCCAGTGAGCAGCTCCTGTAGTAGCTTTACAGGAAGCACAGAGGTCAGAGCACTTCTAGGACAGGGAGAGGGTAAATTAACCAGCACCCAGAGCGAGGGAAGAAGGGATTCTCACTGGGAGCGTGCTGCAGAATTACAATCTGCTATCAAAGAATATTTCTACAGCACTACAGTAGAACAAGTGGTGAGTTAGGTTGTCCTCACTGCTGTGCCTCTCATGGGGTGCATCAGATCAGAAATTTAGACACGAGAACTATCTGTGCATCACATACATTAGCATCATAATTGCCACTGAAACCGAGTTCTCATTGTTCAGTTTAGCATAATAATAGCAATCTTGGAATCAGTCCAGATTCAGTACAGTTAGTTTATAAACAGCATCCAATTGAACTCCTTGGAATATGTTCCCTATCAGTTTCTGAGAAACAGGTTAACACAGACATACAAGACACCTATTCTTTCAAGAGCTGAAATTGCACTGTTTACCTGCAATGTTTTGGTGATGTCTCTTGTAACATAACACTGGGAACCAGGCCTAAAATCTTGCAAGAAATTAACTGTTCTATTGGAATTAGCATGAGAGTTTAAACTGCCCTCCAGCCAAATTTTAGCACTCAGATGGCTGAAACACTGTGTAGGAAACACTTTTTGAGTGAGTATCCCTCGACCGTCACAACGTGTGGTGTTACACATTTCACTTGCAGAAAGAGATGACAGCTTCACCCTCTGTAGAGGTGATGGAATTAAGAAACACCACAGAGTTCTCAACATGCAGAAAGTAATGGCATGGCACATACACACGACGATGCAAATTCCTGAATGTGCTAATGCACTCCTCTCCCTGCCACGCTGCCAGGCCAGCTCTGCTGCCCACCTGCACACCATGTGGCCCTTTAGGGAACCGGGGCCGTGCTTCTCTCCTCGGACTTCATTTCACTCTCGCACATTCGCAGAGCAACAGCAAGAGACAGATGATGCACTGAGATCAAGACAGAAGGAAGATAACATCAGAGTTTGCCTGTTCATACAGCTGCTGGCCACCTTTCATTCTTCCCCCAAGCTTGGCCCTGCACCACTAAAGTAATACAGGGCTGTCACAGCCTTCAGCTCCCACTGCCTGGACAAAACCAGTAACTTACAAACAAACCTCTGCTTGAGAATACTGACAATCATGGCAGGTCCCTGCAGCCATTTGAGGTGCCTTCAGTTTTCATTTTCTGGTGTTCTGTGGTTTTCTTTTTGCTGCTGCACAACCTTTTGTCTTCCTCTCTACTCATGTTCTCCCTCACTCAACTGAGAAAATTCACAAGAGTGAATTTAATCCCACAAATAACTGCAGCTGACCAGGCATTATTTTCGGGGGGAAACCCATTTGATCTTTTAAATTTCAAATGATGTTTTGTTTGAAACCTTAGTCATGTTCAATTATAACTAAAAAGCCCAATTATTAAAAAATTCAACTAAGTGAAACCAAGGTTTCACAAGCAGGTTAAACCACAGATCTGATAAGGTTGATTACTCTGATGTATTGCCATGAGTACAAATGCTTGTGGTAACTCTAAATGAGCTGCCACATCTGCACACGGTGCAGGTGTGTGACCCCACACCAGCTCAGGCACCACAAAGCTCCTCCCAGTGAGTGCAATAAAAGTGCAGTATCACCTTGCTGCCCTGTTCCCGACTGCAGAGGCGGATTAATCCACATTAGCCCAGAGATCACCATCCTTTGCAGTGCAACACACCCTTATGTGCTTTGCTGAATACTCAAAGTCCTAAGACTTCAAACCCCAAGTTATTCAAAAGAGAATACAGGCTTTTCCATTGACATATTTTTTTTTCATTCAGCTCTCTCTTAGCCACTCTGTATCTTCCATTTCAATATGCTTTTATTGATGTTGTAATTCATGTCTCGATGGCTTTTATTAGGAAATGGTACCTGCACAATAAGACACTGCAACAACCTTTTGTTTTGCTAAATATCAAACTTGACACTGTTACCTGTTCTACTCCTGTACCCAAAGAGAAAAAAATAATAATAAAAAAAAATCAATGAAGACGTTTATAAAGAGCCACAAAGGAGAACTAGGCAGTAGGCATGATTTGTTCCCTCCACATTTCAAACTCATGTAATACCAGTAATCTTAAAAATTGTGTTACTTTCAATTTTTCCTAGGACAAGACAGGTGGTGAGGAAGAACTGGCTGTGCGGTTTTTTTGCACTTTACCCTTCCTTTCCTCTCAATCCCTCCTTCTTACCAGATTCCCACATATATGAATCAGAGGAAAACAAAGAAAAGAACAAGTCCTCCCATTGAGATCATGAATAAAGAATTCATGTCTAAAAGATCAGAGCACATAACTGCAAAAATTATATTACTGCAGTCAGATACTGAAGATATGAAGGCCTTATGAAAAGAGACTGTAAAACTGAGCTACTTTAGCCTTTTTAAAAATCTTATTTATAATCTGGCAGAAGTTTTTCAGATTGTTATCTATGCCAGTCTTATTAATACAATATACAAGGAACCATATTCAGCAATGGAAAGCAAATAGGACTTTTAGGAAAAGCTTTGTTAAAGGTATAGCATTTGCATGAATATGGAGAATTCACATGATTTATTTAGTAGCAAAGAAAGAAGTAGCTTTGTTAATAACCAAGATCAAATAATCACACATGAGCAAAATAGGGATAGTCCCATAATACTCTTTGCAGATTTATTTCACTTTATAATATTAAAAAAATACAATACTGACAGTTAAGCCAATACAATGCTACGTTTACACAGTACTGGAAAAAAGTTCTTCAACAACCTAAAAGGACAAGAAAAGGAAAGACACTTATAAAACTCCTCTTTTGATTCTGACTTTAAAAGCTTGCTGTTGAATTTATTTGATTATGTTTAAATCAGGTCTCTAATGAAACACAACTGCAATTTCTCAAATCTCTGAATACTTTGGTTAACTTGATAACAGATCTTTGCATTTTACTGCCTAGAATACCAATATCTACAGAAATACTCCAGAAGCTAACACCCAGGTGAAACTTCAGCAGACTGCAATCCCATATTTCCTTATGTGTTTTTTCCTTTGTCTCCAAATTCTGTTAAGAATTTTTTTTTAGTCTTCTATAAGGAATTTTGATTAACTTCCATTAAGTGCCTAATTCCTCAGAAGGCGTATTTCTGAGTGGTTCCATTGATGTATGCCAATTACACCAGCTGACAAACAGCCACTGCATTACAAAAAAAATCCATATTTTTAATGACTCCCTTGCTGTCCTCCATGTATGTGTGTGTGTCATGACACACAGCTTCCTACCATCTGCACCTCTCCCTTTATATATACACGCATTTTGTATTATAAATTGCTTGGCTGTGATGTATCTTGACATTTGACATAACAGCAGGGCTGGGGGGGGAGCGTAAGTGCTGATCATTAGATTATTGTTGAAGTATTCTCTCCTTTCCTCTCCTGCTCCCTGTGTTCCCTGGAGACACAGGTGTTAATAAAATCAAACAAAATGAAAATGGGTAAATTATTGCAAGCTATGAACACCTACATTTTGCCATGCCTCACTAGTTCCCAATACTACCTCATTCTTGAGACAACCAAAGAAAAAGATGCAATTTCATTCTGTAGACTGGGTGGTATAAGGAAAGGACAAAAGAGACAAGATATTGCAATCCAAAGGTCAGTGACCCACTCCCTTGTATAATTATAGCATTTCATTTATATCCTACCAATCTGTCTTTGGATGGCTGATAGTAAATTAAGCAGCTAAAAAAGAACAATTTTGAAAATTCCTTAATAACTAGTAACTGAGTTCTAAACCTAGAACATCATGTAGGGAGATGAGCACAAGTATCAGCTTGCAATTTATTTGCTAAAAAATAAATTTAAGAATACTCAAAGATTCAGATATGATCTAGATGTGTGTCTCACTGCTTTACCTCAGGATTCTTGACAACAGATCTAACACTTATTCTAAACACCAAACAGAGTTTGTAGAGCTTCAAGGGTCTGAATCATTCTTGTGTGCAATATACATCCAATTGAATCTTCCAGGATGGATGCACTTTATAACTTTTTGAAATGCAAGTAGAACACTTTTGAGCTGCATTCCTTGTTTCCCACAATCAAGCACAAAACTCTTCCCCTGTATTCTCCCAAAAAGGTTTCATTTAGTAACAAAACTGTGTGAGAACATTAATGAACTTTTTGCTAATACTTATTAGCAGCTCACATCTAAATTTAATGGTGGCCCACCTTTAGTAATGAGCAGAGACCAACACTTTAGCAGTCCGCTAGCCATTGTTATTGGAGCAGCACTGCACAGCTCTTCATAGTCTCATCCACTGGACAACCAGAGGAGCACAACAGAAAATGAATTCTAGGTCTGTAGACCTGATCAAAGAATCACTCAGTCTCTCTCCATTCAGTCCATGCAATGCCAGTGACTTACCAGGGTCACTCTCTCTGGCACAGCAATGTTGCACACTTCCGTGCAAGGTACTAAAATACTACAGATTGTAGAATTTTATAAGGAACCAAACGGGAAATAATGCTCTCTAAAGGGTTGGAGGAACAGAACGAACCAAACACTTCCTGTGAAGAACACTGGAAACGCAACTATTAACGCCAGATACTTCAGAGCACTCCAATCTCTACAATTGCTGGCAGCCAGTCCCAGGTCACACCCATTTCATTTACATGCCAAATATTGACCAGAACTTGGAATTCAAGACCGCAGCTTTCTAGAAACAACCCAATAACTTTCCACTTGAAAAGCTGTCTAACTGGATTTATCTCAACCAGACCACAGTAATTAATATTTATGAGGACGAGTGAAAGAAGGATGCTCATAGCAAAAGGGGATTATGGAAACACAAGAATGTGTGAAGATGCCGATGGGACTGAACAAATGGCACCTGAGACATAGATGCAGCAGGACCATGAAGGGAGAAAAGGAGAGGACAACAGTACACGTGTAGCTGCCGATACACACGTGCACAGAAAAACTTCTTTCTGTGCTTTGTTCCACGTGCAGTCCAGGAAAAGTCTTGGTAGTCGTACCAAATACATTTATTACCACTGATTTAATGGGTTTATTTGACTGTTACAGGCACCCACATCTGAGACATCCCTGATCTCAGGCCAGTCAAAGCAACAGTGCCTGGCACATGTTCCATTCTTCAGGGGTAAGTACTAGATCTGTTACAGGTTTTAAATGTGCATGTGTTGCATATTTCTGGATTTGTATCTTACATGAATATGACCAATAAAAAGTGGACAGAAGAAGAGAGCTCCGGAAAGAACTTGTCAACAGCATTTTCAGGTGGAAAAAAAAAGAAAAATAGGAGGTTTTGATCTGCAGAATGTGAAGTGTACAAAGTATAACAATTAAAACAGAAGGGTAGATACTTTGAGCTCATTAAAATTTCTTTTGAAGATGAAAGTCATTAGATTTCAATGAGAACTTGGAGCAGAAGCTCACATTGACATGAGAATATTTAACCTGTAGTCTACAGTGCTTCAAGCAATTGAAAGTATGATAAATAATTGCTTGGCTGTAGCAACCACATAGAAGAAAAAAAGGATTACCCTAATCAAACACAGTCAGTGTGGTGTTGCCTGTCTCTGTGCTCCACATTTCATTCTGAAGTTTGCAGTTATAAAAACGGAAATCCTGAGTTCTTAAAGAGGAAATTGTAAAGGATTTATTTTCCTGCCACCTTCAAGAAAACTTTGATAATATTCAGGGTCAGTTCTTCAGCTGGCATGATCAGCATAACTCTGTGGAAGCCAGTGGATCATTGCCAATTTTTAACAGCTGAATGTCTGCTTTTACTACTGGGACAACCTTATTTTAGATTTTTTTTCTCCCTAACTCTTTTTTTTTCCCTCTTTAAATTAGGAACATTAAAAGCCAAATACAGTTTTTGCTGTCAGGAATACCTGTCCTTCAAGGTACAAGACTCATATTTTCATGTAAGTGAGTTGCAGCAGTGATTCTTACTCAGATTTCAGTATCACCACAAAGCACAAGGCAGGACCATACAATCCTTTACCATACAGGTATTTTCTATGTTATATCTGTGCAAAAAGCCAAACACTAATGTTAATAGAGGCCTAAAGCACAGATAATGGACCCTCCTGAAAAGGCAGGGTAAGCTTGTCTTAGACAGCAAAATCATGGGAAAGAAATGAAAAGGGTCAGAGAAGGGAAGACGCTTGCACAAGTAAAGGCTCTATAGCATAAATCAGTGTCAAAATCAGGTTATCCCATGGGATGCACAGTGCCCATGCTGAAACCACAGTCTGCCCTTTCTCACAGAAGAAGATGCCATTTCCATTAGAAGCAGTATGCAAATACAGTGGCAAAAAACCCTCAAAGCATTTTCTACACAATCTCTTTGCACTTCCCTAAACTCTCAGATTGAATACACAGTGCTCAGGAATGCTCTAGCAAGCACTCTTTGCATCCTGGGCAGCACGATCCCTACATGAAATACCCCTGTAGAAGAAACACCTGACTTCTTTTTACCATATAGGTCCTTTCTGCATGAATCAAGAGGATAAAATTAGGACAACACTCTGCACTAAGACATTGCCCCTGAAGGGCTGTGGAGGCAGTTGTCATTTCCTTAAGCACATACAACATGAGTTTGATACCCTTCTGATCTTAGGCAGTGGTTCCTTTAGCCCAGATTTCATTCTTCTAACAAAAACAGATCTTTATGCTTTACTTACTTTACTGGTGGCAGCACTGGCCTCAGTGGCCCGCTCTGTAGTGAAAGGTCTGCAGGACACATGAGCACAGCCCTCCTAAGACAGCCCCAAATGCAGCTTTTTAATTCCAGCCAGACTCAAACACGGCACCTTCCTACAGTGAAATTCTGAAATTCCTGCTGTTTTACTTCACAGCTCTGCCTCGCTAAGGTAAGGACACAGAGCTCCCAGATGTTCCCAGGCTCTCATTACAGCTGCTGCCTGTGCTGGTAGCAAATCAATGCCACCACAGTTGTGTAAACACACAAAAAACAAGTTCTCAAAAGAAGCCATCTAGGAAGGGAAAATGAAAACATTTTATTCTGCATACATTGAAATAAAGCAGTTTTATTCTTCCATATGAAGAAAGTGGTCTAGGGAAAGTGATTTTGTGGAGCCTTTTGATTTTGACAATAAACTTCTTTGCCTTCTTTGGCAAACAGGGGTGCGGGGAATACATTTCTGACTGATTTGGGTTCCATAAATAGGCTTTTGTAAATCCACAGCCAAGACACGTGATGGTAAGGGACAACTAGCATGATGCTAGATCAATATCCATCCATTTCTAAAAAGACAAAGGGAAAAAACCCTGAAACATGCTCATCTACAACAAAAATGTATAAATAAAGACCTAGCTACTTTCAGCCAAAATAACCCTGAAGAAAATTTCCCAAGAGATTAGAGCTCTAGAGCTGGAAGAAGAGTCACTGGGCAAAGATAGCTTTTGGAAAGTAAAAGTTTTTTATTTAAATGAGAACAGAATATTTGGAAAAGATTATGAGGGATTACCTTCATAACATCTCAGAGGATCCACCAACCCAATAATTTTCTCATTTGACTGGTAATGAAAGAAACCAGAGTTACATTTCTTGCTCTGGTAAAACTTGCTGAGAGTCTGCATTTCTCATATCCCAGGTAACTGCCTGGACCACCTAAGAGTTGTTGAGTTTGAGCATATTTGTGTTGATGTCCTTTTTTACACCTTTCACAAAATATGTGATGAAAATACGCATTTTTTTTCCCACAAATCATTTGCAAGGGAAGGTGAAGCCAAAAGTTAAGAATGAAAGATGCGTCATCTGAGATGTACTCTGTTAATCAGTGCTGGCAGCTAAAACACTATAACCTTTCTGAAAAATCTTTTATTTGATTGGATCCTCAGATTTCAACTTGATAAGCACTAACCACCAAGTTACATCTATTTTGTTGCAAAAGAGGTCTTTTGCTATTACTTTTTGCTGGAATTCCCACCGTTGGTGAAACTGAGAAAAGCTTGTTAGGAGCCTGTTTCACTGGAAGATTCCCTATCTGCTTCTGGCTGTTTTGCAAAACAAAAAAAAAGTTATTTTGTTACATGGAGCCGCTGAAAAAATGGGGGTATACAAGATCTCATGTGGCAATCGCTTCTGTGATTGTTATGCAGTAAAGAGCAGTAAAGACCAGGCCATGACAGTGGTCACTATGAAGAACCTTTGCCACAGCCACTGGCAAATGTTCCAGTGGAACAATGCGCTCTGCATTTGCAAACACTGTTAAAAACAGGTTTCATTAACATTGATAAAACCTCTCCAGAATCCGGCAGAAAAGTCCCCTTGCAACTTTAATTAATTCAAGCAAATTGAACCCTTTCCTGAATATATCCTGAGATAAGAGTGTTTTCTAAATGTTTGAGAAAGGAAGGGGGGAAAAAGGTTAAAATATAAGGGTAAACTTTCACAGAATCCTCCCAGTACATCAATGAGTAGCTGTCTAAACACTGTACATTTAATATCCCTACCAAAAAATAGTTATATTCCTTTTCTGCTTTGTTATTGCATAGCCCTACAACCAGACTATCTAGGACTAAACGTGAAAACAGAATTCAGGCACGCTGTAGCATTCAATGTTTAGAAAATCCTTTGCTCTTGTAGTATTCATAGTCCTATCATGTTAAATTTAGCAGGTCAAATTCTGCTCTTACTTGTACTTCACATCTGTTAACTTAGGGCATACAGGGCAGACATCAAGGCAGCATTTAGCTCAGCATAGGGAGAGATCTGATATTTGAAATACGTTCATCTTTTGAAAGCCATATTTTTTTCCAGTAATAAATGCTGAAACAAGTGTCCCCAGCACCATGCAATCTGTGTTCTTTCCCACTCAGCTAAGGACGGGATGAAGGAGCTGAAATGAGAGAAATATTGTCATTTGGGTACGCAGCGTAAGGCGCTCGGTATTGTCCTGCTGACGTTTTGGATGCTTTGTTTAACAAGGAGATCAGCTGGAGCACAGGAGCTGCTGAGCAGTTCCAGGCTGCAAGTGGGTGCTGCAGGCTGTGTGTGTCCATCTGCCCATGCCGGACAGACACCCCGTGTGCCCACGCCGGACAGACACCCCGTGTGCCCACGCCGGACAGACACCCCGTGTGCCCACACTGGATGGACACCCCGTGTGCCCACACTGGATGGACACCCCGTGTGCCCACACTGGACGGACACCCCATGTGCCCACACTGGACAGACACCCCGTGTGCCCACACTGGACAGACACCCCGTGTGCCCATGCCGGACAGACACCCCGTGTGCCCACACTGGATGGACACCCCGTGCAGCCCCATGCGCGGAGCCTGGGCAGCTGCAGCAGCAGCACTGCAGGCACTGCCCGCCCGCGCTGTCACACAGCAGCTGCACACACCAAAGGCAGCAAAGGGAAACCGGCAGCTGCAAAGGCTGAGGTGGAAACTGGACTCAATCCACGCGAGTTTCGTGAAGTGGATGAGTTGTTTCCTTAATTACATAAACATATACTAATATTATTGGTTTGCCTAGCTTCTACAGAGAAATATTAAAAATACTTGCAAACAAGCACATAGAGCACTGATTCCTCAAGCATCCTATTGGAGTCCCAGAGGCTTAGTTCTATTAAAAATAGTCCTGTTAAGATACCTTAGTTGTATTGAAAAAATGCTCCAAAAATTTCAAGTAAAATTTTAAAGTTGTTTTCCTTGGGTAAGTAGAAATCATCAGAGCAAGTAAACTTACTATAAATAGTATTTACTGTCATTAAAATGTCTTTGTTTCCTTATATTATGTACATGGAAATAGAAAACACAGCTGGTCAGAGTGCCCAAGGTGAGAGAAGACATCTGTGAAGGTGACTTAATTTTTTCCTCTGACCCTTTACAGCAATGAGCCAAAATAGAAAACAGGCTTATAAACTTTCCAGTTTATGCCTGTAGTGTACACACTGTGTGTGTTTTGGAGTGGCACAAGATGCAGTTCTTCTGACTGTGTAACAGAGGACACAAGTTATCAGCAATGTTGTAATAAGCACTTGTGTGGATAGATGTAATGGCAGTAGGGACTCACACTGAAATTCTGTTTCAAATGGTCAAAAAATGGGTAAACAGTGAAAAATGGCACATATTGTTCAACTTTCAAACATATGTGCAAAAAGACCAAAATCAGACCTTTTGAACTGACTGCACACATTACACCAAGATATTCCAATTTTAGTTGAAACTCTCCAAAATGTCATTCCAAAATTTTCCGCAGCACTTCAAAAATTTCAGTACAGAAAACAAAGAGATGGGAACAACAAAACTAGCTGAACTTCAATATTTTGATATCATTGCTTGTAACTAAATACTTTTTGGGGTTTTTTTTTGTTGGTTTGGGTTGGGTTTTTTCAACTTTATTTAGCACCAACACAGAACCTGGTGAGGCACTGTCACTCCTTTTTATTACTGGAAACAATTTTATTTTTTAAAAAGTCCTAGAAAATCTAGACAGATTTCCATTACAGATATTTTAGGCTAAGCAGGTAGCTGCATGTCCACTTAATCACAGGCACTTGCACTTGCACACCTGAACTTGCCCTGAGCTTGTCTGATGAATTATCTCTGATTAATTTTCTTTGTTTTACACAAAGACGTTGTCTCCCATCAAACAAAGCAACTAAATAGATGCTTGAGACCAACACAATCCTTCCCATGTACAAGGTTAGGGATATTACAGTTTAGTCTTCCAAAGCTGTTCAACACCTCGCAGTTTTACCAGCATTATTTTGATGTATTCAAGTGCCAACAGTTGCAACACTGACATTTAAATTTTAAAATTAAATTTAAGAGATAAAAGCATTAAGATAGTTCTATCAGCTATAATACTGGAATGTGCATGCCTGCAGCATCATATACAATCTCAGATCCAAACAGGCCACTAGAAAATATCAGCTGGTTTATTCAACTTGTTTTCCAACTTGATTCCCACAAGAACCTCAATCAAAAATCATCAGTGCTATTTTTCCCACATTTTACTTCTCCATTTCTAATTGTTTATAACGGTTCATAGAAGCACTTTTAATTCAGCTACCCAGTATAATATAGTATATGTGATATTTTGCAAGATACAGTTTCTGCAACTGCCTTTATACCTCTAGGCTTTGTGACTTGATGTCACAATGTTCTGGATTCATTAGAAGATAAACCTTTTCCAATGCTTTTTTCTTTAAATAGCAAACTGTAAATAACTTACCCAATATTAAAAATGCTAGGTAGCTCCTTTGAAATTCTAATGGAGATTGTCTACAGTTATATCACTCACTGCAGAATCCTTGTATTAATGCTCTACCTGTACATACGGGAACACATAGGAATGTAACCTGCACATTACACATTTCTGTGTGGGTCTGCTGAGACACAGAAATTTGGGTGGGGTGCAGCTAGCATATTCCAAAACAGATGGAGAGATTTTGTTGCTGTATTTGTGTCTTACGGATTTTTACTTGAATATTCAACAGCATAACATTGCTGTTAAATATAATTCAACCAACAGTTTCCGCCCTTTTTCTTTAATTATTTCAGTTCTGTTGTTCAGCTGGTCCATGCTTCCCAACTGTCAAATCATCACTGAACAAACCTTCCTGCAGAGCTTAGCTCCAGTCCATCCCCATTTGCTGTCAGTAACAGCATTTCTGCCTGTGCTTACACGTTGGCATGTGAATGTCATGGCATACATCGATGTCAGCACCAGGATGGAGCAAGGACTGGCTGATTAAGGTGCACCCCCATAATCCTTGTGTTTGCAGCTCTGCCTCTGACCATATTGAACCCAAGTCCTAGGCTAACATGCCTTCCTAATTACTCCTCTGTTCTCTCCTCCCTACAGGCACCATCTCTAGCACATTCTGCCACCAAGCAAGCTCTGCTCCACCAGCCCTATCATCAAAGCCTGCAGAGCTCAGAAGATCTTCTCTCCCTGACAGCCTTAAGCAAATCATTTTTCCAGCCTTGACATTCTTCAGAACACTGTCAGGCTTTGCTATCAGCAACCCACTTTTTCCAGAATGCAGTTAAGTGCTTATCACTTAAAACTTTAAACACTAATTGCTTAGTAATGAAAACTTGAATTGATCGGAGAGTAAACTTCTGCTAAGTGACTGGCAGAATTCCAGCTCCAGTCCATAATAATCAAAATTTGCTAAAATAGCTTTTTTAGATGTCTTTAGTTTGAAAACTATTCTATACCCAAGCGTATGAAGGTCTAGATGCAAGATAGTAATTTTAAGTGCTTCCAGGATTAAGCCAAAAAAATGTTTCTGAATTAACAATTGCTAATTTGGGGTTGAATAAAATGTCTGTTTCATCTTAAAAATGTCTAAATTATTAAAAATCATATTCCTCCTTCCTTTATTTCACCTGCTTCTTTTGTCAGGTACATCAATCCCTCTGAAAATGTATGCCTCAAGAGAAAGATACTCAGTTTCCTCCTAACCTGGTGCACAGGATGGAGACTCTTCCATTCTCACTTTGATAGGATTTACTATTGATTGCCAAAGCTACTGTGTTGCTTTCCTCACCTTCTAAAATGGCATTCTGAATTCTCACAGCTTCAGAAGAAATACTGCCAGAAATGAAGCAGCTAATTCCCTGTATATTCTGCTCTGTTACTGTGGGTACTGATGGAGCCGAGTAGAGATGTTTAATGCACTGTTACTTGTGAGACACTGGATTACACTGGATAATGAAAAGGAAATAATTGCAAACTGGATTCTTAGCATACCATTAACTATTCATTGGGTTGGACTGGATTCCTCTTTCTAGTTTTTAGAAATTGCAGAAGAAACATCCTGAAAACATGCAAAGCACCAGTGTTACTCCTTAGCATCTCTTAATTGTATTTAGTCCATGTTCAAAATCCCAACCCATATCTTTAAGATCTCCTTCATGTCACGAGAGCCTTGCAGAGGTTTTGGACAAGTGTTCCCAAACAGACCAAGACAGTTTCTTTTGCTTTTACCTTCAGGGCCACAATATGAGAAGCTTCTGGCACTCTGATGTTCTGTCACTTTTTAATGCAAACTCTGGAAGTTCCCAGACACAACGCTGCACAATCTGAGGAAGATAAATCACAGTTACTTCAAGCCAGTTGACAGCAGTTTAAGCAGCTGCAATCATCAACCACCAAGGGAGTTTCTTCTTTTATCTTACTAAATGCAAAAGTATACCAGGAACCGGTAATATCACTGGACTATCAGGAGTCCTGCTTTTACATAAATATCAGCAAGCGGTAAGTAAATTCTGTTGACGAAATGTAATAAAACAAAGACTGTTTCAAATATGACCATTCCCTGATGCATTCTGTAGCCCCGTCTTACTCACTTATTGCATGCTGCTGAGATTATAAGGTTTGCTTTTATCTGTCAGAAATCAATATTTCAAACATCGGATAAAAGAGGAAATTGAACTGGGAATAGGCTGAAGTGCTGTAAAAACTACAAAGCACAATTATCAAAAAGCACTTAAAGTACTTAATAGGACACACATATAAAAATGCTCAAATTAATGTCAGGGAACTATAATGAGAACTTTTTCTATGCTTTTTGATCCAAATGCAATGCAATTCGAGTGCAGCCTGGTCAGTCAATACAGTTTTCAATTTATATGAAACCCTAAGGATTTCTAGCAATCCATTTGCTAGAACTGAACCATTACATATGATTGGTTAATATTTCAATTTATTGAAAATACATTATTTTGTGTAAAGTGTTTAAGTTGTTGAGGTTTAATCATTATAAACAGTTATGATAAAAATAGATCTTCGGGTAAACAAAGACCTTACAGTCAAGCTTTTAATAAATACTAGTATAACTAGAAAATTGGATTTTAAGAGGAATAGACATAAGGAAAAACTGCAGATATGGGGTGGTGAGACGAGAGGAAATTGTTGGAATAGAACGGATCTTTATCAGCACACATTAAGCTGAGAAGGGACTTCGTAAAATGTTAGAAACCGTGGTTATTTTATGCAAAAAACCTCCTCGCTATTAACTTTAGTATTTTCCCCTTGGATTTATATATTCATTTATCATCTTTAATGCTACTGACCTGGAGGTCTTTACAAAACTCTGCTAGATCAGAAATCACTGCAAATGAAAGTGTACATGTCCGTATGAACACACCAGCATCCGTGGAAAACAGATTGGGCAACTTCAGAAAATTTGATATGAAACACAAAGAGCTGCAGCACACAGAGGAGTTACAGCTACGATCTGAGCAACCAAGATGCACATTAATTAAATGGTGGTATCCAAATGTACCACTCTTTCCTAAGCTACACCCCACAAGGAACAACAAGGGATTCCTGGAAATCTTTCTTTGTGGAAAGTTATTCTTAAAATTACACTTCATGCATATACTTTGACCATGACACTTCTTTCATGTGAGGGAGCCTTAACTCCATCACAATTCGAATGTGCTGCTGACTAGAACTGCACCAAACTCTGAACTCTGGATCAGACTGTGGTTTTCACTAACAAATTGTCTCATTAGACAAACACCTTCCCACCACCTTTCCTCATTATATTTTTGAGCCTAACACAACAACAAGCTTAGTACAACCTCCTAGTTAATATCCCTACTTTTTAAAGTCTAATCTGAATCTTTGCTACTATAATTGTAGTCCTACTTCATGGCCTATTTTATGTGATGAAGAAGAGGTTATAGTAGTCCCTCTTGCAACAAATTTGACTATGTAGGCACAGTCATCACACAGGATCTTTCCAGCACAGAGGTTCTGTGAGCAGTACAATCAGGCTCTGATCTAGACAGTTAATGACTTATGCAATTCACCAAGTAAAACTGCACAACACACAGCCGAAATCTCTCTTCTAATAATTCTGGTCTTGTGTATGTTAAGCAAATTGTAACATGATTTAATTGAGGGAACAGCAAAGATATACCCTAAAAACATTTTCACATTTGAAACAACTTTGACAAGGCTAAAAATAAATAGATTGCTTCAGCTGGATACTGTATGTGGTGTCTTGAATTTTCAGATTTCCTGAACCAACAGACAGCTTTTCTGAATCAACATAATCATCACAGAGCATACAACCTCTTCCAAACAGTACATATTTCCAAATAAAAAAGTAATACAAATAGTTTTGTTATCTCTAAGAAGAAAACATGCTATGATCTGGTAATGCAATTGTAGTTATGGCAGTCATAATTACATAATGCACTTCACAGAAGCCTCTTCTACTGCACCTTATCGTATTTTTTCCTTCAATTATTAAATTCAGAGGCTAACCTCAAAAGAAAATGCACTTGTCTTTACATACACTTGAATTGTTACTGCCATTCAAAACTAATCAATGTTTTCTTTAGTACCATAATAGCTTATTTGCAAAGCACCTCTTTAAGAAATATTTACACAGTGTTCTGGAAGTAAACATGTTTCACATTCTAAGAAAAACTCCCAATAAAGAGAAAGAGGGCTTCATTCTCATATCAAAGTTCAGTGCAACCAAAGTGACTTAAAGAACTTAAAAATTTGTGCACAAAGGGAGCTGCTACTAGATTATACCTCTGCGTTAATAAATAATACAAGGAAAAATCATGCATTGTACACAACCCCTATATCCCTAGAGAAATCCAGGAAATTAATTTTCAAAGGCACAGCATAAAAATACATGCTTTCATTAAAGTTAATAGGAAAGCAAATGGTTAAAATCTTATCATTAACTTATGTTTAAATACACATTCTTTAGAAATAATATGCCATTCCTGACTTGGACCTTCAACTGCATAAAACTCAGAGGACACCAAGGCCTCATTGAGGGTGGAAAGCCCAAGCTGCTCCAGTGAAGTCAGAACATGCACCCAGAGAGCAGTTTGACACAAACAGGAATGTTCACACCACTTTCCTCTAGGAATATAGGGGAGATTTTTAAATTAATCTCCACAGACTTCTTCAGAAGGAGGCCAGAGAAATCAAGTTAAGCAATATGAGTACCCCTAATGTCTCAAGATCTGCAGTTATTTAACAAAGAGAAGTTTTAATGAAGGAAAAACAGAGTTTGCACAAAACTCACAGCCAGGCTTTTTTCATTTCCAAATGTAAACATCTGCTGCTTTAATAACCAGATCACCCCCAGTTCAAGCTGCGCCTGTATTTAAATACATCAAACCCATGGATTCCAGTAGGGCAGCAAGACCATCACTACGGTGAAAGTTATAAACCCCAAGCTAACAGGGGACCAAGCTTTGCCAAAGGAAGAACCAGAGTTACAACTGAAAGCACTGGACACAGGGACTGCCACAAAGTAACGCAACGATCTGTGCCAAAGCAGCCATGTTATATATAATATTTCCTGCACAAATTTTAAACTGTATTTTTCAGTACATTTGTACCCTTGAATTTGGAATCTATTACTTTTATCATCTGTAATGCAGAGTCAATATTTTGCATTTGCAATCTTGAAAATTTAATGGGGGATGGCAGAATAATTATGTATTTTATCAGTTTATTGTATCTAACTGCCAACAATATGTAGCATCTATCATATTTTGCAAGTACTCTTCCATTACAGAAATCAGTTCATTCCCTGATTTCCTTTTATTAACCAAGATTATCTTTCCAGCTGGTCTTTAATTAAATATTTTGTTAAGGATCATTAAGGAGTTACATAAACTCTTCATAGTTCTCACTGCTAATCATAAACATTTAATTCAACTGTGCTATAAATCTGAAATTTGCCTTCCAGTTTTACTACAAAGCCTTATTAGAATAGGTATTGAAAAAAAAAAACCCAAATCACCCAACAAAACCTCCTTCATTTCCAACAGAGAATTTCCCAATTAAATTAATATAAAATATTAAATAATCAAGAATTTACTTAGAAGGTTAAAATAGTGTGATTAAAAATTAATACCAGAATTTTTCCATTCTTCTTCACTTGAGTTAAAATAAAGGCAGCTCAAAGTTATAGATTATTCCCTTTCTTTAAAAAAGGTAGAAGGTGGTGAGGCAGCATTGGGTAGATGCACAGTAGTAATGGATTATGCAGATTTTTCTCTCCTGGGTCACTGTTATGAATCTGATCCAAGACAGCAATGACGAAATGTCAGTGCCATTTTATGGCTTTTAGCATGAAATCCTGACCCTGTGAGGTCAATGGCAAAACATCAGTAGTGCCAGGATTTTCACCTTTTGAATCTCTAAGATGCAAAAAGAATTAAGGTCTGACTCAGCATCCATCGACTTTAATGGGAGTTATACTAAGTTCAAGGTGCAGGTTTTTAAAAGTCCTTAGGTGCTGCTTTGCTCATGCTTTAATAAGAGCTGGATCCTTCAGATGACTCAAACACTTAAAACTGCAGTATTAAAACTATAAACTTTTATCTTTAAAGTTAAATGTTCTGATGACTCTCATCCCCTTGCTCCCCTGTCTGGATTACTCTGCTCCGTTCGGCTGAGCACTGGACAAGGGCTTCTTTCACCACATGGATTCTCCTCTCTTGCTTCTTTCTCTGAAAGCAAAATCCTTGTCTCAGATGGCACAAGGTTCAGAACCTCTTGGATCACCACGTTTGTGGCCCTCAAGACGTCTGGCACAGACTGTGGCTTCTGCTCTGTGTCCTGTCTGGTCCACTTACAGTCAATTCCCATACCCTCCTGCGAAACGTGAGGTCTCTGGAGTACAGGAACAGCAAACCTTTGGGTCCAAATGACCAAATTAACAAAGCAGCAGAAGTCATCAAATATGTTTTTTGGAGGGATTAATTCAAACTTTCAGTTTCCTGAAGACAGGCAGAGGTGGCTTGTTATTTTATTTCATTTCCTTTGATAGGGGATGTTTTGTAGAGAGGACATCATCAGCCATTTTAAACCAGCAGTTGCAGGAACCAAAAGCATTGCTGCTTTGCAGGCTTGAAGAGGTTTGATCCTGAAAAGGAAATAAGAATAGAATCCAAATGAGCTGTCAAATTTTAAGTGTTTATCCAAAATGGAAACAAATTTCCAATATCAAATTATTTGATCATGCCCTCCAAAAATAGTAAGGTACACAAATATAAAAATTATGTCTTGCTGTAACATGTGCTTTCCAGATATATTTCACTTGCAGTTCAGGCGTGTGCTCCTAAAAGTATTTAGCTATGCTGAAAACCACCCAGGAATTAAACTGGATGAAAGCATGCTGAGGAAGTTGTTGGAGGTTTAATTACCTTTTCTTTTTTTTCTCTTTAGTGGGAGTTCTGAATTCTGGAGGAGTAAAACTCCAGTCTCTACTGTATTGAAATGATATTTTTTTAGCACTCCAATCATTGTCTCTACTTGACTGAGACATTTCTGTGCTAAAGCAGGTGCATTTACTTTTCAAGTATTATTTTACTAATCAATTGAAAAATTACCTCCATGAATGACAGAAGTGCAGACCTTTGGAGTATTTCATTAAAAGGAGCAAACATTAATTACAAATCCAGCCCAACCTTTGCAGACATAAATTATGGGACGGATCTATTTTCTCCATGCTTAATTGCAAGCAGTGGCTAGCTCTTTAAATTATTATCTCCAAGGCATGAATGAAATTAGAATGGATTTGGTGATATTCTCAAGGCTTATTTATACCTAAATAACTTGGCCATGTACTATCTGGAGATGCAAAGAAAATTAGGTAAAACATCTTTGAGCCTTTAAACAGTGCTAGCTTACCATGAAAAAAATTGGGAATTGCAAAATGGAATTAGAGCCTTAAAGCCTTTGCAGACCCGGAAGTCTACATGCAGGTTTAACAATGGGATAGTTAATAACATCCAAGTATTTTTCTTCTGACGCAAATTCTCAAAATTTTAGGTGTTTGTAACTTCCTGTAGCATTCACGTTTCAGGCAGAATATTCCAGGCAGTATCTTTGCTAAAAGGTGATATTTACATTTCAAGAAAAAGAAGTACTTTTCTAGTGAAGTAAAACCCCCTTCCTACAGAATTAAGAAGGTTGAAAATTTTATTTTTGTAATAGGCACAGTGCTGACATGTTTATGATCATACCAAAATCTGGCAGGACAATAGATGAACCAATTGGTCCATTGAAACATGAAACAGAAGGTGCAGTTTGCTATGATGAAGAGTGAGAAATTGATAGAGAATGCAAGGATTATTTTTTAATACAATCATGAAGACACAGATGTATATTTTTTTAAAATGTATATAATGGCTTATATACTGCATTGGAAACAGGAAGCTTTCTTCTACAAGAACTATGTTCTTTATATACTCCAGTGGGTGTGAACAAATGAGTCTCACAAGACTCCATGGGTACTGCCTGACCCATGTGTCTTTACTACATTTCTACCACAAAAGTTAATAATTTGGCATTGCATACTTAAAAAAAAAAACAGATAATGACTTGCTTGGAGTTCAATTTACTTGTGTCATGATACAATAAATACCAAGCTGAATTCTCACAGTGTTAATCATTACCCTGGGAGAGAGCATTTGCTTAAATGCATTCCTTCAACTTTGATTTGTTTCATGAATACATTGGCAGGTATTTGAACAGCAATTTCAAATACGCTGAAGATGTAAATAAGTTCAAGTCCCCCCCTCAAAAGCCAAACTCTTTCCATCTTTTAACTTCTGGATATAAAGTCAGCTCCCATCTCTGCTGCAGGAACAGCCTCTGAAAGCAGAACAACAGAAGCTCTGCAGTTGGGTTGTTCGAGGTACAGAGGAAGCCCAGCTCAGATTCAGAGGGCTTATTTGTGCCAGACACCATGCAAACAGCAGGGCAGGGTACCTATAAAAGGAACATTCCTCTGATATGGTACTGATTTTTTTTGAAATTTTCTACTTTAACAGACTTCTCAGGCTCATAGCAAAATGTTTCTGGTACCGAGTTGAAGACTGTAACAACATTGGAGTATTTCTTGGAAAAAAGATATATTCTTCTGAAACATTCGAGATTGGTTCAAAAAATCTGGAAATATCTTGTCCAGCAGAAAGAAGACTTCATGGGCTTCATAATTTTATGTGTCTTGCTTAGGACAGGGAAGAGTGAGAAAACCTATTTGCTAGGATTTCGGAAGTATTTATTTTCCCTTTCTTCTCCATGGTATTCCATCTTAATTTAAAAATGAGGAGTTAAAGATTCATCTGGAGCTTGGGAAAAGCATTCAAGCAGAGGAGCACGGGAGACAGAGCGAACCCTTTATCCATATTGCTTGACAAAGGCACCACTTGGCAATATATTCCTGGGAATGATAGTACCATAGGTAACCTATTAGCTCTGGAATCTAAACCAGAGCACCAGACTTAAACCACCTGCATCTACACTGAAAGTAAATATGAGATTCTCCCCACCTACACAGGCCTGAATGGAATGCATGATTTTTCAGAGATCTGGGCAAATTCCTCAGTTTTGATGGTGTATCAGTCTATTCACTGATCATGTCCTTTATATTTCTTTAGAAAGAAAAACACCACTTACAATCACTGGCTTTAACACCTTGCAGCTTATATATAGCTTCTCACGTAAGGAAGAAACACCTTAAGCACACTGTGAAGCTAACACCAATGCAGTTTATAAAATGTAGATATGCTGGAGCAGAGAAGGTAGGAAATTAGTTAAATGGGAGTTTTAAAAATTAAGATACGTTCTTCATCCAGGCTTATGGAAAACAAACAGAGCTGGTAGAATACGTACTTTTAACCAACGGACAATTTTTTCTCTCTGAATACAGAATTGCAGACAGAACTTTGCTTCAAGTTGCAAAAATTGTGAATGGAAATATTGAGGAATCATTATTTTTTATCTAAATATTAACTGCTGGTGCATTAATTCCTGTTTTACAGTCCAAATGTGGGCAACTGCTTAGTCAGACATTGATATGCACCAGAACAACATGCATTAATTACTGCTCAGCAAGAGTGTGAGCAAAGACTGCTGCGAGTCAGACCCCAGGTCACAGAGCAGGCAGTGCAGCGTCTCTGAGCCAGGGAGGTCACAGTCCCTCCAGCCAGGGCTGCAGCCGTGCACAGGGTCGCTGCCCCTCACCGAAGGGTGCAAGCCACAGTGTGTGGCAGCGGGGACAGGCACAGGGCACTCATAAGCAGCTCAAGTGCAGCTCCTGCATCAGGACTACAACAGGAGCCCATTTGACTGGAGGAGCTGGGAACACAGCCAGACTCTGGTGCAAACACAGGCTAAACCCCGAGCTCCCAGAGGGCAGGACCCCAGGGAACATCAGTGTCCCTGTAGCCTGGCTCCAGCGCACTCCAACAAGCTCATGTGCCTGGACATGGAGCACTGCTCCCCGTGATCCCAACAGGACTGAGGTGAGGCACAATCTGCTGGGTACCTCCATGATTTGTGTGCAGAAAGATGACCTGGTATGGACCACCCAGAGCCCGGTGTGACCCGTGCTGTGTGGGCTGGGAGCTGTGCCGGGGTTCCAGCACTGCTCCCAGGGATGCTGGTCACCCCCAGCACTCTTGCTCCACACAGACACACAGCGTTCACAGGGCTGGCCTTGGGTACCACACCGGGTACCCGCCACGAAACACAAAGCTTCTAACAGCAAGTTATGCGTATAGTTCTCACTCTGATTTTTCTCCTCTCTTTCTCCTTCTCATTCCAGTAAACTCCAAAATAACTAGAAATAACATCAATACTACGTCCTTCCAAATGAATGCACATGGAACAGAGTGATGCAGCTGTTTAGTGATTCTGAAGTGAGCTGACTCCTTGCTGTGCCACCAGTTCACTTTGCCTTATTATAACCTAGTTTATTTTTGTGTTTTTTTTGTTGAAATCTGACATGGGGTAACAAATTATTTTTATTATGTCTATTTGAGCTACACCAACTCTTTAAATACTCACATCACCTGCAAACTGTAAACAACCTTGTTGCACATTGTGTAATCACTGTGGATTGAACTCTTGAAGGATAAAGACTCAGAACGGTTTGAATAATAGTTCTTGTTCTGTCCTTCTCTGACAGATGAATATGAATAGTAACTTATTTTGGCCAAAACAACTAATTCCAGGTGAATTTATGTCCTTAATGGGAGATCTGCCATGACAAACAAGAAGGGTTTGGTACATTCTAGTCAAAAGTGGAATATCTTAAATCAAAAGTTTCAGTAGGCTTCAGTGTTTATGCTAACCCTTCTATTAAATCTTCATAACAATGTGATAAGCTAGAATTAGTTGTCTTCTACTTTATTAAAAAGAGGGCAACCTCTAGGATAAAATAATATTGAGAAATAAAATTTACCTTGGATTAGTTTCATGTAAACATAAAAAACCCAACTTCTCAGAACTCATGTGAAAAACATAAAGTAGTTAATATTAAATACAAAGATTATGCAACCTATTCCTTCTACAGTTTGTGCTCCTGTGTCCTTGATTTTGTCCCTGCTTTGCTTATGATTAATGAATGACTCACCCTCAGTACCCTCTCATTTATTTCATACCTCATTATGAATTTGAAATGGTCAATTTGTTATTTGAAAACAGCAAAACAAGCATGGAAGTTAAACAGCATACAGAATGCAAATGACATTTTTATAAATAAATTGCTATTCTATCACATTTTAATGGTTTATATTTTTAACTGCTTTTGATATAATTTTGAAGAGTGTACTTCACTTATTCCCTTAGAATACCAGGTGGAGTTTCTGCATGTGATTTATTTAAACATCAGGAGTGTCAGTGCACTCTATACAGTCACTCACACATAAATCCTACAAGACACCTGGTGTACTTTACAGTTTTCTGTTTTGGTTTGTCAAGATCCTATGCTACAATTCCCCATGGCTTCAGATTTGTTTTGTTTGGAATTATTTTACCAGGGTATGATACTTTATAGTGTTTTGTGATTATACTGTCAGCATTCAGGTAGCAAGAAAATCAAGGCTAGAAAAAAACTTTTGCGTATATTAAGGAAGTTCACAACTGTTAAAGCAAAACCCACTAACTTATTTATACTGAAAACAAAGTTTTGTACCAACAGTTCACAGTATTACTTTTGTGCTGTTATATCCTTTTTCAGTTTTGATAATTACTTTCATTAACAGAGTCTGGTAGTTTCAAAATGCTTTCTTGAGCAAAAAAAAAAAAACTTGGCTTGGGTGACATCAGTGCTAAATACCATTCTGTGGAGCACTCAAAGGCACAAACCAAAAAGTCCATATTTTCTCCATTTACTGGAGTAAATTCTGACACTGCACATACCTCAGTGTGGGATAATCCTGTCCCTCCAGAAGCCTGGGCAGTCTTCTCTTTTCTCATCACTTTGGCAATCTTGTCCACACCAATGAGAGGAGCTCAAAGCTCTGCAACAAAGACTTTGCTGTGTAAAGGCATTGCCTCTAAAGCCCCAGGGGCAGCTGCACCCAGCTCCTCCTGCAGAAGATAATCTGTCTCTGTGCCTTACCTTTTCCAGTTTCTGGCTCATGATGCGCAAGCAGCAGCACCTGCCCCCCCTATTTCTGCTCTATTTTATTTGTAGCTGAATTATGGCTGTGAGGTTTATTCAGGCTGGGTGCTGAGGCTGCATTCAACACAGAGTAGACCAGAATCCAGGGATGTTATAAACAGACAGGTAGAAATCAAGCTCAACCAGTTGCATATTCCTCACTCTGTACAACATGCATGGCTATTTGTAGGCCAAGTTCAGTAGCTTAGGTATTGTGTCATCATAAAAATAATATAACTGAGCGTGATTATTAATGGCAGGCTGACCTTCAGCTTTGGCTTTCCTAATATTGTAGATTTATGTTTCCCCTTAGCTCGTTCAGAACTCTTTGTACAGTGGTTTATTAAAGTATAACTAAACATTGTCCTTGGTGCTCATATATGTTTGGAACAATTCCAAATCTAGGATCTTTTCCTTGGATTTTGTCAACATGTTCACTACAGGCCTTTATTCTCCCTTCAATTTCAGTGAAAACTTTACAAAGATCATTGTTTTACATCAATCCCGACTACGATACACTTTAAGATTAGTGAACACGTTGTCCTTCAAATTAACAAAATCAAATACCCCTCCCAATACCAATACCCTTATTCCTGCCAAGCTCTGTACTAGTCTTCAGTGTGAATAAAAAGGATAACATCTTTACACATGCAAGTGTAAGAGGTAATAATAAAAGGTAACTTTGCCATGAGATATGAAGTATGTGCAAAAAAAAAAAAAGTGAAACCTTGCCCCTGAAAACTTCATGAAGCTACAATAAAAATGGAGTTTGTGATGGATATTGTAGAAACCAGAAAAAACTACACAAAGCAGGTAGAATTTATTACTACAATGTTTGAGTATTATGTTCAGTATAGAATGATCAAAACCAAAACATACATAGTGTGGAGAAGCTGAAGGTATGTACTGATGGGTTTACCTCTAAGGACTTAATCTCTAGTAAGTGGCTTTCTATTTAAGCAATGAAAGCATTTTGCCTCCTTGCCTAACTGGAATGGAAGTCTGCTTCTCAAGGCAAATGCTTAGAGATAACTAAAACCAGTCCGAAACTTAACAGGTGTTACTGCTGTTACTTGAAGTGTTCTATTTTAAAACATAATTTATTCTTTTTTATTCTAAAAATACCAAGACTTATCTCCAGGAACTCTTCAGTCTCCATTTTGACTCACAAAGATCCATCACTCTATTATGCACACCTTTCATTTCCATTGCAGACCGCTATTTATTGATACTCACCAGGCACCCGGGGCAGCCCAAGCAGAATGTGCATCCTACAGACTCAGAGAATATGACTGAAAATATCACTATCATAAACATAAAACCTGAAAACTACAAGAAATGATAGAAGACCAGATTCTGCCTTAAAGCTCAGTGAGGCAAATTCATCAGCAGTGTGACTTCATGTCCAAGCTCAAAATCTGAATGTGTAAATTGCACCTTTGGCACTCTCAGCTAACAAACACCTGCAGAACCGTGGGAGTTTAACCCACTGCTCAGATGATTGGCTTCACTTTCGCTGCTTTTTGAAGCCTCACTTACAACAGGTGAGGATGTGGAGTGAAAAAAGGTGTTGGGGGAGGGCAAAGCACTTGCTGGTTTAGCACATTTTATGGTAGGTCAGGGATATAGGACACGGATGTTGCGAGAGGTAATGAGGTAACTGGCAGCAAAGAACTCTGAGCTGGAGCAAATGTGAAGGTAAAACAGAATCGAAATAGTGAACCATCTGCTTTCTAATGAAAACAGCTCCTCTTGTCAGCAACATCCAGAAAAAATGATTTCTTAGTTGGAGTGTATAACCGAGGGAAGTAGCTTTTTTGCTATATGAGGTAATACACTCAAATGATGTATGACTTAGAAAATAGTGTGGGTTAATGATCTTCAGCTGGATCAGGGAGTAAAACAAAGTAATTTCATAATACAGAACATGATGGATTAAATCATGTTAATACTGGGTATATACATTAAAGAAAATGATCTTTCTGGCATACTAAATGGCAAAATAAAAAGCACTTTTAGTAAGCTATATGATTAATTAGTCTGCCCTTTTATTTATGTACCATGATAAAGTAAAATGTACTTCTTCTCGTTACCTCCCAGGCAATTATTCTAAAAGTTATATTGAATACACAAGGTTCATTGTATTGCATCAGTCCATCAGGAACTGTGAGCAGGTCCCTGTCTTTGTTTCAAGTCAGGGGTTTTCTTTTTTTCTCTCCCTTTCCTGTCCTCCTTAGCAGAGGTTATTGGGGTTTTGTATATTTTATAATTCACACAAACATGAGATTGAACACGATATATTCATATATTGCAACAATATAAACATTGATTTCCCTTAGCACTATTACTTACAGAGAATGCAAAAAATTCCAGTGAGTGAAAAGTTATAGCTCATGTGTAATTCAGGCAAATATTTAAATATGGGAATGCAAATGCTCTGGAGTTCGTTTGGATTCTGAGCTGTTTCATTTCCTGCCTTCACAATTTAACTGTGTATCTTGCAAATTTCTACCACAGGTTCAATCACATCCAGAATCTTTTAGAAATAAGCTGGAAATGCATTTTCAAAGGAGATTTCAAATTAAAATAAAAATCTCAGATTTCAGAAATAATGTTACCTACAGAAGGAGGAATGTTATTTTTGAGACCTATGTCTCTTCCAGTCTTACTGTACATACATTTTAGAAATGATGACAACAATGTAAGACACAGAAGTTTCCTCTAGTACCAAATTTATGTGGAAGGAAGAAAAGGTATTGTTAGCACTGAATTTACTTCTTTCTTAAAATCTTATGAACATGTAAAAACTGATAAAATGCAGTAGTTAAAGAAAAGTCCATTTCAATGATATTTTTAAAGAGAATATTAAGTAAGCTGGGGTAGGTTTGGTATTCTATTAGGGACTCACATAGTTCTTCAAACTGGATTGCCTTAGACAGATGTACTTAATAACACAGAAAATGTGAAAGACCAGACTTGGACATTTTCTAATGTTAAATTCAGAATTCAGGTGAGTAGTGTTTTTGACAGAGAGAAACTTGTTTTTGTAAGGAGCCCAGCAGTTACATGGACTTACTCTGTTACACTGTTCCACAGACCTGCGCAGAAAAGGAAACCCTGATTCTAAAACCCTAGGCTAAAGGAAATTACTTTTTTTAAAAGAACCAGCTAAGAATAACTACTTTTTTTTTTTTTTTTGATAGTTTCTAGTGCCAGACATTTGTCTACTACAGCAAGAATTCGGAATTCCTGCATGAAATCCTTGCAATGTTCTAATTCTGGATTATCTCACACAGAGTCCACCTACTGATACAGAGTCAGTATTTGCTGACTGGTCTTTTGTTTGCAACACCACCAATGTTTTCTTCTGACTCTGGGAGTTTTGCTTTCTCTGCTGCAACATGAAATCTGTCTTTACTGGGAATTAAGTAAATCATGGTAAATATAAATCCAAATATTTTCAATATTTATTCCACCTGTGCATTTTGCATTTATCTGCTCTCAGAGGAATTGCTCTACCATCAAGCTCTACAAAGTCACTTTTGTATTTTAGTTGGTGTGAGTGCAGTGAGAGTGTTCTTTCCTTCTGTCATCTGTTACAATCTCATCACCCTTCAAAGCATCCTGGGCAGTTTTCAGGCCTCTCAGGTTTCTGTTTAATGTAGAAAAAGGCACACGAGTTTTCCTCTTGTCAAAAGTATCTTAATTTCATCCTTTTCTATGATCAACATTCCCAAAAATTATTCTGGACTCCTTTTCAAAATGTTCTTTATTCTAAAGAGGACCATAAAGGCAGGAAGATTTTCTCATGCTGTTCAGCAGTATCACATCTGGACTACTTTTTTAACGGAGCAGATTTATGATAAATATTTGCTTTATTTCACCAATTCATACCAATATAGTCTATAGCTGTTAATATTTGTTTATATATTTGTAAGCAGCTTTTCAGCCTAGAACTGCACAGTTACTGCCTAGAAATTCCAGATAGATACTGAAGTTCATAAACAGAAAAAACCTGGATACCTATTTACAACTAGAGAATAAGCTTTAAAACAGATTTTTAAAGGTATGTGAATTAGTTCCTAGTGAGACTGGTGTGAGAATATAGAAAATGGGTGACATGTATCACAGAGAAAGTGTATTAGCACAGCTTCTTCAAAGTGTTGGTCTACAATATCATTAAATTTTTGCTACATTTTAAAGTTTGTAGAATATAACACCATGTAGAAGTGTGACTTCAAAATTAGTCTTTGCAAGTGCCTGAGATGAAGGTGAGGGGTTTTAGTAAGCAGCAGGCTTTAAACCTAAATTTACATTAATTTATTTGCTGCAACAAAATTAGGTAAATTAGCTATTGTTCAAACTGATTTGTTACACGAAAGAACAGTTTTTTATATCACAAAAAAACCCCCAAAACCAAACTCCTAGAAAAATAAGAGAAGTGTTAGTGCTCTTGTACTCCAATACTGTTGGCAAGACTCAACTGGAAATGCCAGATATGTATAAAGAGTAATTTTGTCTCATTAAATGATAACACTAGTGGTTCCTCTTCATCTCCTTAATTCATTTCTTATAGTTTTTCTTGTCACATCCACTTGTTTTATGGCTTACTAACTTGCAAGTTATGGTCGTAATTTATGGTCAAAATTGAGTGGTAGCAAATCACAGAATATTTTCATTGATTACCCTAAATTGTCTAATCTCCTGTATGTTTTTAGGACTTGATTGGGTGGTATTTACTGATTGCCTTCATCTAATTTAAAAATCAATCAATAGCAACAATGAGAGGTGGTGGATAAATCGAGTCTAATGCAGCATAACTGCAGCAAATATCCATCAAAGGCTCATTCTCAATCAAATTTGTGGGAAGTTTTAATACATAAACCAAAATGTCTAAAAGCCTTACTTCTAGAGCACATCATTTTTAAATTGTGCTCTGCAATGTGACATCTTATTGCTCTTATGCTGTCTATTTAGGGCAGTTTTCCACTGCTAAAATGAACATATTTCACTACAATAAAACTGTAGCAAACAGGAAAAAAAAATGTCATCAGCTTTGGTTTAAAGGCACTTTGTTCCATCTTCCTCAATATCATCTGTATATAATAATGGGAATTAACATAACATCAGCTTTTCGTATAAACCGTGCGTATTTTCTCTGAGATAAACATTCTAATAATAAGTGTCTTGATAGGAAATGTGTTTTCTACATTGAGAAATCAATTCACTGAAGTTGTTCCTTACATTGTTCTTTTTTAAAAGCAGCTTTAGTTCCTGAAGTTTTGGATAGCAAATACGAAGGGAGCTGTCTGGAAGGCAATATTCTAATTTCTTGACATTATGAGGGCAAGGCGCTTCACGCAGCAAAGAAAGACAGAGAGTAAATGCAAGCCTTCCTCTTCCAAGTGATGGCAGTACAAACACAAAATGCTTTTTAATTATCTGTCATAATCAAATATGACATTAAAAAAACATTTAATCTTTTAACTAGGCATGGACCTTCAGTTTATGTTAACTCCAGGTAAGTTTTCTATAGGCATGCAGATGAGAACAGTTACCTAAACTGAGGTCAGAACGATGCTGCCATTAACAGCTGGATGAGGAGCTAGTTCTATAGCCTGGAAAAATAAGTCAAGACTGGCCTCTATTCTTAATCCACACTCAGAAACAGGTATGTAGTGCCAGAACTTGCTCAGTAAATTCTATGTAGATTGCTGAGGAGATTCAGCTTTTATTTCTTGACAACATGGGACATATGAAGCTACAGACTTGTTAGGCAATAGGAGGTTCTGTCCTGTGACTCCAGGTGTAACGAATAACCAATGAAGGAGAGAAACTTGGAGGTTTGTGGATTTTCTGAAGCTTTGCGGATATTTGATTTTAATTTGAGTGAAGTTATTCATAGGTCAACGTGTGAAAAAGAGGTCCAAAAGATTTGAACGGTTCCGAATTCACTCAGATAAAAATTCCTTTTTGGCATCTAAAGAAAGTACAAGTTATATGGCTACAACCCAGCACTGCTACAAACAAAACCACAGATATGTAACAGATTGGGAAAACACCACCACTCTGGAAAATAACGATTCTGCTGTAACCAATTGTAAAATATCCTTTGTTGCTAAACACTCTTGAAAAATCTCAGGCCCAAGCAAAAGATCACAGCACATGTTACAAATACAAAAGACAACCACCAAAGAGAACCCTACCAGCAGTCCACGGTTCATTAAAATTCTGACATTCTGAGATATCTTCTTGCCAAGGGCCCTCTTACAATGACATCTGTACACTTGTCATTACATCGTGGTTCACATTACTTACATAAACATGCCACAGGGAAACCATGACTGATATAATTTTTGTAAGATTGAAAGGTAGCCATTGTGATCATTAAAACAAACCTGAGAGAGCCTTCCTGATGATGGAACAGATTCAGTTACTTCTTCCTTCTTTGTGGGTCATTAGTTAGAAAGGGGAAGGTGGGGGAGGAGGGAGGGAAGGCCATATACTGCAGGTGTTTTATCCTTTGTAAGGAGACTGCACTGAGACAAATGATTCTAGCTGGCATTTTGTACACACCGGAGATTGCTTATCGATCCAGATCAGAATATTCAGGCTGGCCCCGGGGAAAAGGCAGAGTATTTTCTGAGGGAGTTAATAACCTGGCAGCTGAGCTGTCTTGTCCAATTCACTGAACCTAGGGCTCTAATCAGGCCAGAGTTTTTATTTTGAGAAATCTTGCCATATGTGTCTGCTCTCTGCCTTCCACTCTATTGGAACAGTGACAGTGATTGAAATGACAGCCTATAGATAGAGCCTAATCAAATTGTTTATTATCAGCCTAAATCAATATGTATAGATTGTAGAAACATCACTGTCATGCCATGAAAAAGTCATACTAATACTACATGCTGCAGGTGTAATTCTAAAATGTATTTTTCCATCCTAAATTACGTCTGAATTTAACAGACTAAAAGAAATTAGAATGGTATAAGAGACAGTGAAAAATATACAGGTTTAAACATTTCAATAACATTAAGGATTAATGTTTAAATGCCATGTTGTGCATTGCTTAAATATGCTATCATGTTCCCAGTGGAGAACAGAGGTGTGGGAAAGGAAAAAAGAGATTGAAAAGTTGTCTTGCCTTTTGTATAGAAAAGGGAAAATCTCAGTGATCTGTGTAAGCACATACTGCAGCATGAATCAAATTCCAGCACACCTAAAAAGTGAGTTTTGAGGCATCCAGACTACAGAGATGAAAATACAGTAACGCGAATTCCTTTGGTATAACACAAATATTACTCCCAAGAGCCTACCAAAGAGCTTGGACCATGAAATCTAATGATTTGATAAGAAACTGATTTCATAAAGTGCTCTCTTCTGAAGACTGTTGGACACCCTTTTTGCACAGAAAAGATATCAGCGCATCCTGTGGAAAGAGTAAGAAGTATTTAATGGTATGTCATAAAACAGATTCTACAGGCTTAATTATCATCTCAAGCGGAATGATTCAAACACAAAACAGGAGATAGAGAAGGAATATTCCTGAGGGCCTGGCACTGGCTGGAAATCTCTCAGACTTGGGAGAGGACCGGTTTGGCCGGTGAAGCTCACCTGAGTGCATGCGTGTGGAATTCTCCTCCAGGGGGACTGACTGAAATGGATAATCCTGAGAAGGCTTGTGGCCAAAGAGTCAGCTGTGTAGTTCATAACTTTGGAAGTTGCTCTACTGGCAGAATTTGTACTACCTACCATGTCCTGGGGAATAACTTATTGCCTTGCTCCTCAAAAAAGAAATATCAAAACTATTTTAAAGTACTCTGGCAAGGTAAAGAGGCTGTAACCTTAGAGCAAATGATATGTTTTGCCCTGAAGAATGGTGCAAAACAAGGTTCTGGTTAATTAATCTTTGCAATGCAAAGATTAATTCAAGCTCTTGTTTGACTATTGTTTACACTGTGTGATTATTGGGTTGAGTCAAACATATAACAACTTTTAGCATTACGGCATACATGTTAATAAAAATACTATTGTGTTGTAGGTTGTACTAATTTAAAGAGGGTTTTTTTTCCTTGGATAAACGTACTTTTCTTACTCTGAGCATGCAAAGCTCTCCAAACAGCAATTATCTTTGGCTGAATGAATCTAGGAATTTTCCTATTACATTCAAAATTAGAATTTCTTGATTGCAATTTTAAAAAATAATGGTACTTATTCAGCAGAAAACGTTAGCATATAAGTGTAAGTACATGCTTAAGTCCCTCCTGAGTCAGGAAAGAAGTTAAGCAGATGCATATCCTTAAGTTTTAAATTACTTCAGTGGGACTTTCTCTTGTCTTAAATTTTGAATGTACTTGAAGTGTACCAATGGCTAAGCATAGAATATGAATACAGGTGGTTCAGTTTGGCGCACAGCTGGCACAAAAACAAAATTTAACATTACTTTTAAAGTGTTTTGACTGAAATCCAGCAAAGCACTTACGTCTACACACAGTGCTGATTTAACTATCTCAGTTTATAGTTACACTGGTGCAATTTCCTAGCACGGATACAGTTCTGCTGGTATTTGTCTTGGCATAACTTAGCAAGACACTTTTACAGAACTGAATGGCTCTTAAAGTCAAAAAGGCTGGGGCAAACCTGCAAGAGAGAACACCAAACCTGAGTTAGCTCAAAACACAACTCTGAGGGGACATGAGAAGTGAGAAATTTGCCTGTTGAAATGATCATCTCCAAAACCTTCCCCAGATCAATGGTGGCATTTCCCAGCACACTTCTGCCAATATGGCTGTTCATATGGGAGTTCATTTCACAAACAGTAGCTCCTTCCAGAAGGTGTGGATGAAATGCCTGGATCATTCCTCATACACTGTAAGATCTGTTGAGCTGGATATGCTCTAACTG
Source organism: Oriolus oriolus (assembly GCA_013400235.1). Lineage (NCBI taxonomy): Eukaryota > Metazoa > Chordata > Aves > Passeriformes > Corvidae > Oriolus > Oriolus oriolus. Next base: position 1,203,184 of record VXBT01011472.1, read on the forward strand.
TTGGGTGGAAACATGGAAACCTGCTTTAGGTTCTGTATGGCATGCAGTGAAATCCCTCTTACAGTCTGATTCACCTGAGAACACGTTATTTTTCTTATCATTATTTTGCTTTTTGTTAAAACTTATTGCAGGTCAAATGACTCAAGATAGAAAGTACTATTTTTTTCCTTTGACCGCAAGAGTTTGACCGCAAAGAAGGGTGACAAAAGAAGAAGAAATAATGACCTTATTATACATTATTTACAATGCAGAATAGTGATCAACACTGTCACCATTACCCAACTTTCCAATACTTGTGTCTCAGTTATGGATACCACATATTAATGGGAAATATACCTAATAACTAGTTCTACCTTGGGAAAGGACTGTTTCTAGGTTCCTCCTATAAAACTAGTGAAATTCTTATTTATACCCCACTTAGTGCTTTAGATAGGCCATTTCTCTAGACCCATTCATTTTCTTTGTGGTTATTTCTGTCATGGGCTGATTTGCTTTGTCTTTGCACTAAATGGGATGTAAAACTAAGTGCTACTGATACAATTCCTACGGCTTTATTTGTTGCTGTTTTCCACCTTGCTTTGTTCAGACAGCAGATGTATTAAGAGAAGATGCACAGCATACTAAATTCTTATCTCATTCGAAGAACATAGTGCTTCCAAATTAAATAGTTCAAGATGCAAGAAATGACAGAGTTAAAGTCACAAGTGTAGACCTTAACCTGTCCCCTTCCTCACAAACATTCCACCAGCAAGACTGTTGCCGTCTTTCATTAAATGCATCACCATCTATCAGCATATGGATGTATCAAATGAATGAACATTAACCCCTAAACACTTGTTCTCTAATTGTATTTGAATCTACAAATAAAATTTAAAAAATAGTCCATTTAATATTTTCAGTGACTTCTAGTACACCTCAAGTAATTCCTCTAATTTTACTTACACTATGATAGCAACGAAATTAAGAACAGAAGTTGACTCCAGCAATCCACTTTCAGTTTTCATGGATACCATAAAGAATTTAACTGCTCCCCCTTTTCTCATGTGAACCATACAGGCATTGACTCTAAGATTAAGCAGATTTCCCCACTATCAACAAATTAAGCCCTATTTGTTTCTTTTCAATTGCATTCAATCCAGCAGCATCACAGCAAAGCCTTACCCGGGCTCAGGCTCAGAAACTCTGCAACCTAAACATCAAAACTAAAAAAAGTATTATTCTAATAGGAAGTATGATTAAGCCCCACATCCCACAAAACTTCTACACATAGTACTGCTTCACTTCAGATGCACAAATAATTGATGCACTGTACAAATCAGGGCTGCCAACACCGTGTGCCTCCCAAACTGTACTTCAAACCTCATTACATTTAGTAGTTTTGCACCAAAATGCCAAGTACTTTAAAAATTCTGGCCAGGTTACGTACTTAAAAAAAAACAACTACTGAAACACAGGAACATGGAAAAGTGTAACATTAGAAAGTTCTAAATTCAAACTACACTTCAGGAGCATAAAGGGGGATTAATGAGGAGCTGTGATGATGAACTTCTAGAAGAAAGAGTTTAAGTGGTGAAATTTGTTTCAGCAGCGTCTGTCGCGCTGTGAGGCTTAATTGTAGCACCTTGTCTTCATCAACTGGAAAAACTTGTGCTGCCCTATTTGCAGACAGGGCCGGCAACCATTCTGCATATCCTGCATTCTCACTCTGGGAGGAGTTATGTGTAGCAAAGTTACATGTGATTCCCGGGGCAGCCCAGATATAGGTGTGGCCAGCTAATCCTATTCCATTTAAACACAAGATAAGTGGTTGTGACCATGCTGACTTTAAGACAGATGTACAGAAGTGTACATCAGTCCTGCATCAGTAGAAGGCAGGAAGGCAGGCCTAGGAAGGCAGGAAAGCAGGCAGGAAGGCAGGAAGGCGGGCAGAAAGGCAGGAAGGCAGGAAGGAAGGAAGAAAAAGAGAGATTTCTGAAATATTTCATGAAGCTTACCTTGATAAACACTAAGGAGAAATCCAAGGATTTTGTCTACATGTAGAAGATTGTCTAAATTGGCTGGAAAAACTCATTGACCCAGTCAGATTGTGTGAAGCTTGTGATCAAATACAGCCCCAGGCTCTCCTGCATCTTGCTCAGAACACATAGCTCAATGAAAAAAACTCACTATTTTATTGTGATAAACACTGCAGTAGAATGATGCTTGCACTGGCATGCGTGAGTTGCTCCTCTTTAGGCAGCTTGGGAACATTATATTCAAGGGGTTTTAGGTGTAAATTTACAAGCGCCACATGCAAAGAATTTTAAGGCTTCGTTGTTCAATTATTTTAAGTAGAACAATGAAAACATCAATGCTACAACAATACAAATTAATCAAACAACAAAAAGTAAAGCAATTAAAGCTGAGCAGTGAGACTGATGAATTCACAGGTACTTCTGCCATGCATATTCAAGAGCCTGAGTAATTAGGTGTAACTGTAGAAAGACTGGTAAATGTCCTTTATTGTATATCTATGAAATCTATTTCACTGAGAAATCAAGTACATCGTTTTTGTGGATCACTTTGGACAGCTACAAAAAATGAGGGAGGAAAGATGGTTCTGTACTTTAGAGCACGGAATGGGAGAGGAAAGTCTCTTGAATCTTATGACTTCCCACCTGTAAAAAGTTTGACAATCCTTCTGTGTGCTTAGCTGGGCTAGGAGGATATGTATGCTAAGAATGCTCAGACAGAGCATAGAAATGAATAACAGGATCACTCCAAGTGTGCAACTGCAGAACTCACCCTAACACCAGAGTTCCATATAATCAAAGCTAGCACTTACCTCAACCCTCTGCTATTGTAAATATCTGTGATTCCAAAAATCCTGCATGTGCTCCCTTGACATTACTAGGTAGAAATTTGTATTTCTAGTCACTAGAAATTCTCAGATGGTCTCATCTGTGGAAGCCCATCTAAGGCTGTACTTGGTTCTGCAAAGTTCTGAGTATTGTCAGTGCTGAGTCCATGTGAGAGGCTCAGAATTTCTGCAGAACCTCTGAATATGAGACAAAGGTTAAGTTTAACCTGGTGAAGTCAGTCCCCTCCACAGTGTTTCAGATCTAGTTCAGTTCTGCATTCTGAGCTGCTTCCCCAACCCTCCTTGCTCCTTTTCTGTGTTGACTATAGCAAAGTCAGTATGATTAAACATAAATCACTCTTTCTGAGTACTCCAGGTCACTTCCAAAAGCTGATGTCTAAATTCATCATCCTAGTACAACTTACAAGATGAAGATGAAACTATGAAATTTGATCTGATGAAATTTTATTCCTTAAGTCATGATAGCTTGCTTTTTTAAAAATCCAGATTCTGGTTTAGCTTTGGCAGCATATAAATTCTGGATTAGCCCAAAAGATTGCAAATAAATACTTTATTAATCATACTATTACTCCCATGACTTAATGCGCCCATAGTGACTCTCAAATCAGTAGTCTATAACTATAGTATGTATTTCCAACTCTCTGGCAGAATCCAGGTAAAGCACCACATCACACATCACACATCACACAGAAGTGAGAGAATGTGGTGAAGATTTTGCATAGCTTCATCTTGCAAATCCTTTCAGAATTTTTCTTATCTTAAGGTGACAAAGACAAATCTATAGAGACTGATATATATAGTACTTGAACCATACTGAGCAATTTTTTTTTGAATTTTTTGTAATATACATAGGCAGTGATAACAACAATGTGAGATTAGCTCTAACACGGAGCATATGAGCAAGACTGTAATTATCCTGTGAATCCAAATAACATTAAAAAAAATGAGAAAAAGCCCCCTTGTCTGCCTTGACAATAGTGTAATATATTATTTGTCTGACACAGAAACAGAATGAAGGAAAAGAGTACAGCACATCAGTTTGAATCAAAACAACTGATGAGGCAACCTATTTAAGGTGAGATAATTCTTCATGTCTCTGAAAATATCTAGTGGTCATCCGCCCTCAGGCTTTGTTTCCATGCAATGATTGCAATTGTTTTCAGATAGAGATGCAGCCATGTCTGTTCTCACCCTGACCTGGTGCTCACAACTTGGTTTTAAAAATATTTTGCTCAATAAAGCACAGTAAGCAAAGCTGCTTACTCCATCCAAAACATTCATTCTATCAGGGTTTCATGAAGAAAAGTTACGTGTGATCCTTGTCTGAATGCATGTGGAATTGGCGGTAACTTTCTCTCAGGCCCTCAAAGGTGTCATTGTGTGGAGAAAGATCAGCATCATTTATCCTCTTGTTACTCTGAAACTGTGAAATAGGGAACACACCACATAATTAGAAAATTATCCACTGCCAACTTGCAATTATCCTCTGCCTTTTGTAAAAAGAACAAAAGGTGTGCCTCACTGACAGCACTGCACAGGCAATACAGAAGCTCTCAAGAGTTTCCAGCAATCTTCAACATAAATAACAAACAGGAGATAGTTTATAATATGGCAGGTAAAGCTAAGGCCTTTAAGGAACACAAAACCTATGTACTTAGTGTACAGCACTAGCAGTGAAAATCATAGTAGAATGGTTGTTTCTTAGCCTGAACACTTTTCTCTTCAGGCTGAAGGTTCCAATCCCATGAAATAGGGCTTCAATCTTCATAGAAAGTTGTATTTCTGTAACAAGGAGACTTTAGCCTCCTGGCTCCCGTTGTTAGATTACTCTTTACATTAGATTGTCACAGAAAAGGCTTTTTTTTTTTTTGCAAAGTAGAACATCGGAAAGATTATCAGCAGAAACAATAGGAATACAGAAAAAAGTCCACAGGATAACATTTAGGGGAAAAGGCATTAATATTTTGTAAGAAATCTTGAATGGGAAAAGAGGGAAAAGAGAATTCTTCGAATGAAAGCTAAACAGGGCTAACAGTTCATGGATTCTTTCTGCTTGAAATACTCAGGTCATTAACATTAACTTCTGTACCCCTTGGAGGATATTCAGTGTTACACAGGTGCCAGTTCACCACACTGAGGAAGTTACTCTGATGACTTTGTCTTTCGGACAGCAAAGTCACCAAGGCAGTGCAGCCCTCCGAGAACCACTGGAGATAGCGCTGGAAGGTGCCTCCTTTGCTAGTCCCTGTCACAGAGCATGGGGTAGTGCTGTGACTGATGCCACATTTTCTGAAAATGGTGTCAGAAAATGAAAGTATTGTTTCCAACTCAAACACAATTCAAGAATTAGACAACGGAACTCATACTGCTGTCAAAAAAAATTTGGCTAAAAGTTAGGAAAATTTCTGGTGAGAACATTGTAAAGGGAACTGAAAATATATGTCTGCAAGTGAGAAGGAAAAATTCTATTCTTACTCCATGATTATGTGTAGAAAAAACATCACAGCTGTACCTCAGCTAACGGTCTATGAACTGTGACAATCTTGTAGTGCATTCACCCATGTTTTTTGTCGTTGCATCACTAAGGAAATACTCACTGTAGCTACAGACGGCTGCAAACATTGTATCAGAGACCCAGCAAATTATTCATCACACTTCCAACAGGCCAGTAAAAGGCACTGCTTCAAAAAGCTGAATGAATCAATAATAACTATTTGATGTTCAATTCACCTTACCAACCTCTTTTTATTTACAGTTATGTAAGGTTTACCTCAGTCAAGTAAATTAAAGGGTTACCTGCTTTCTACCAGCACTGTTAAATGTTTCAGAAAATACCCAAATCACAGGAATTTTATGATGCCATGGCAGTTAACACATTCTCCAACGCAGGGCTTTCCTTTACACACCAGGGCATAATGGCTCAGCTGTAGAGCTTGAATTTGGAGTGAGGAATTTTACTTTCCAATCTTTTTTTCATTTTCCCTGTGGATGCCAAGCTGCTTGGCTTGCCAGGCCTCATCCTACATCTACAACAAAAGTGGGAAATGCGTGTAGTGCTCAAATTCCACGCTCCCAGTCTGGAAACTTGGTTACACAGCGTAAGATGCTGTTGATGTTTTGTTGATGCTCAGGTACTGAGAGTGAGTTCTGTTCTCGGATTTCTCTCCTGGCCTGCTGTCTGATGCAGTCACTTGCAATGTGTCTGCGACCCTGGCATACTTTTTACTGGAAGTCAAATTTCACAAATTCCACACCTTTCGAAACCTTTACCTTTTTTTATGTTTGCTAATCAAATAGGGAGGGCTATTATGGAGTACATGTCCCATGTCACAATGAGAAAATTCATTTCACTTTGTTCTTAAAAATATTTAACTATTATGGGGGAGAATAATATCAAAAGTCACTGTGAATTGTATGATTCTGAAAGAGAAATTAGGAAAAAAATGACTCCAAATAAAAATACTTTAAAATCGTTCCATCTAGCATTCACACATTCCAGGAGAACAATAACGCACATTCTTAACCCAACTTAATAGAGATTCACTTTGCAATATATTCCATACACACATTCACATCATGTTTCTTAAAAACAAGTGAAAAGTAAAAAACACAACTGCCAAAGGAAGGTTATTTATGTTCAAACTGTACCGGAGAAATTAGTCAAGGGCAATTCATGCATGTGAAAATATGATTTCTAACACTGCCAAGGTCGATAAGACCTTAGGGAGTAAATGCTGCCCACATAAATCAAGGATGCCTAGAGGCAGTTTTGAAGATGAGTGGCGAGGCTTTAATAGTTTTAAAAAGCCTGTTAATAGTCCAGATGAATCAGCAATGATACAAGAAGAGCAAATAACTTGTTTATGAAAGGGACAAACCATGCTTGATGTCCTTCTGTGTACTGGATTGCCCAAACCCAGAATCACATGATGCTCTCCTACATTTCAGAAGTAAGGATCTGATTATTCCTCAAAACTGAAAAATGAATAAAGGTGCACCAATCTAAATGAATCCAAACTGCCAAATTAGTTTGCTTACAAAAATATTTTAAGAAAAAGACAACTTCAGTGACCAAAGTACTCTATAGGAACGTTTCCTGTTTTGCCAAGATGTCTAAAGAGAAATGCATTTTGTCTGAAAATGCATACTGGATAGCCAGCTTTTTTTTTGTTTTTGTTTGCTGCTTTCAGGTTTTTTTAACAATTTTTCCCCGTGGTAGATGAACAAAAAGCAAAGAACCTTTTCTCCCCCTCCTAAAGAGAAAATTGATAATTTCACATTTTAAGCCCTGCCACTGAACTAAAGAGTACTTCTGCCTAGCTGGCTCCCCACACTCCTTTGGCTGCCACTGTAGTATCTAAACATCTCCTGTTTCAGGCTGCCTTTCCAAAACATTGTGTAAGTTAGAGCATGCTCATTTCCCACACAGCTCAGATATCTGGGTTACATATCTAGTGTGATATATGAAGATATCTGAAATCAAAGAGAACTTCTAAACAATCTCTTAAAGGAACTCAGCTTGCACTATTAAAAATAGCTTGAATTACTAACAGGATGAGTTTGTGTCTGAGTCAGACCCTTCTGAACCTTAAACAGAGGTGAATTCATAATAGACCTGGCAATTAGAGCTCACTGCATATTTATTCATTTGTATTAATAATCAATAGTAGGTTTTTGAATGTTCCTGTGTTGTACCATTATCTCATATCTTAGAAAATACAATCCATGACAGCATCCTGATTTTACTACTAAAGATATTTAAACCATTTTTAATGTTTCTGTGTAGGTAAACTGTTAAGTTACCACAACCCCTTTCAGCACAAACTTTTTGCTCTCTCATGCTCCTATTAACAAATTCCATGGCCATTCCAAACTATTCCTCTTCTCTTCCTGGGCACTGCTGTTTAATACCTCTGCTACCTTGATATCAGAAAAAAAAGGTTGACTAGACATGCAGATTCCTCTAATTAAAGGGTTAATTAATCTGGCATATTCAGAACTTCAGCATGAGCAAGCAGCACAAAACAGTAGAGTGAGACCACAAGGATGCTGTGAGGTAAATGAAAGTAGATATTTATGGATCAGTTGAATACAGGCAGAAGAATTTAACCTGAAGTCTTGCAGCCAATTAAAATTTGTTGTCAAAGAGAGCAGGAGGAAAAGAAGGAAGGCAAAGAGGGAAACCGTAAGACAAATATGCAAAACTGCTGCTTTCTACTTCACCCAGTTATGACTCCAGGCAGAAACTGGGTAGATGATTGTGCATATCTGAGAAGCAGCAGGACAAGTCTCATTGCTAATCTTTATGTCAGAGACACTTGTGTTTCTGCATCAGTACTTCCTATCTTTTTGGCCTCTTAAATTTTTTTCATTCATTTCCTCTATTCCTTAGTCTCAGAACCATTCTGGAGTCAGAGTGTGGAGAGCTTGATTCAAATTTCCAAAAAGTGAAAGAATATTTGATCTCACATGAGCATAATTTGATCAGCAAGGGTGACAATGATCAAAAACTAAGTGCCATAGCTCCCTAGGTTTTTTCCTGCATAGATGTGCACTGATTCCTATTTGTATAAGACAGTGAATTGAACTTAATAAAGAGGAGGTTTTCAGAGTCTTCTCGCTCTGGAGAGGGTAAGAGTGTTGGGTGAACTGCACGCAAAATACAGAAAGAAAATAAGACCTCATTACACTTATTACAGTCGCTGGTTCTCGTGGTAAATATCTCACTGAAGAACATATGGGAAGCCCACAGTGACGGCTGCCCAAGAACTCTTGAGGCTGTTGAGACTAGACCTGTACACAGTTGTTTCCTCACATAAAATTTCTACCTTCCTGTTTCCCTCACTATAGGGAAGGAAAAGAAGCCAAAACACGAGTGCTCCTCCTTGAGATGAGTTATCAAACAGTATTTGCACAAAGCTTCCAGTGAAATTTTGCCAGAGGACAAAGGGCTGTACGGGCCAAGAAAAACCAGAAGCTCTACAAGTGTAGGAGGACTGTGTTTGTTGGCTGAGTTTGAGAATAAATTGAAGTCAAACTAAAGAGCCAACAGCAGCTGTTTCTCAATTTTTACATTTTTTTTAAAATCCCAGCACAGCATGCAAACAATTTGTTATGGACTTGAACTGGAGAAGCCAAGTATAAAGTATTGTGAAACTGAAATCCAAAAATATAATGTTTCAGGTTAGGAGACCTGTAGCTGGTAAGCCCAAACCACTATTTGCATTCAGTTTTCTGGCTTGGTCACAAGCAGTCTTGCTTCCTGATATATTTAACTAAAATATGCATGTGTTGCCGCACATGCACCTTCTTTGGCTTTTTCCAATGCCTATGAGTATGTGCACAATGTTTTAGATCACCACCAGACTTCAGTACCTGCAATATCAGTTTCTGGGTTGGTTTTTTGTTGTTGTTTAATAGAGTGCAATGAAGATTGCTGTCTGTGGGTGCATCTGGAGGTTGTTGGAACACTTTGACTCATATTCCCAACATATTCTCATAAAACTGATCAGCTGCTCGAAGACAGAAACACCACTGCTCCCTCCCTGCACACACCATTTTGAAAGCTAGAGAGAAGTAAAAATGATATAAAAATAATACATAACTTATTGAGAAGAAGAACACCACACTTTCTTGAGCCACTCTGTAGCTCTGGGAGGTGACTGCTGTGCTTTCCCTTAAACTCTCTCCTGATCTCTCACATCCCCTGTTTTGTGAGGCTTTCCCACAGGGCATGCAAGGAACACATTGCTCTCCGCGTATCCACTGGAAACTCACATGGGGCATCTTCTTAGGTGAGATTTTTTAAATCTGGCATAAATTCCTTAGCATGGTAACACTGTCCCACCTTCCAAACGGCTGGGAAAATTCACTTTATCTTTGATGAGTGTTAAATGAAGGGCAGATTTGATTGCCCAAAGAAAAGGGCAGAAATACAGGTATTTTCAAAAAATATTTATTGTTATGGTAGCTGAAGTGCTTCAGTGCCACTTTAGGACAAGTTCAGGATGTACATGAGGAGAAAGAACAAGAAAAAGTGTAATACCCTCTATGTTGTTTTATTTTTTTTTTTTGGACCAAGGTGTCATAAAATATAGTATTTTATAGGTAAGAGTATTAAAACCAAAGGGACATGGCCAATTAAAATGTACATTATTTTAAGAGATAAAAGGCAGATCAATTAAGATTGATGTTTCAACTCATCTATCGTAATTTATATTAGCTGAGAATCTGTCCCTAAATATTAAAGCAACAGTCTTGACACCTCCTTTCCCCCTCCCAGTTTCAGACTTCAAAGACACTTTGCAGTTCAACAGCACAGAGTAAGAGAAACTCTACTTTGTGCTGCTTCTGGGTGATAGCACAGCCATTGTCTGCACCAAAATAACTACACAATTGTGTGGGTTTTCTAAAAGACAGAGTGAAGAATAACAACCTAACTATAAGCACAAAGGCAATTTTAGCTAAGTAAAACACAATTACACCAGCTAGAATTTCTTTTGGACATGATTAGCAACAAACGTTCCTTGTTCTATGAAAATGCGCCAGGAAATTTTAATTGACTGCAAGCATCCAAGGCTGCCATTAAACACATCATCTGAAAGATTAATGTTTTTGGCCCACACTTAACTACCATGTAACCTGCTTTATGCTTTACAAGATGGAATGATTTTGTTTTACCTGACAGTTATTGGGCCTAATTCTGCTCATGGTTATGCCAGTGAAAATTTTGGAGCAATCCATTAAAGTCAATGGCTCTATAAAATAAGAGTAAAATTAGACTCAGGCCCACCATGCAATTTAATAATAACGATTATTACAAGTTAGGCCAGATTCTGCTTTTTCAATTGTTAGCAAGTGGAACAAGCACTAGGTATCACATTCTTCTAAGATAAAAGGTGCCTGCATTAAGACTTGGCCCTTCCATAGAGACCCAGGCTCACAAACCTTCTCTGATATGACACAATGTGATGAGACCACTGCAGGAATGAACATTCCCTGGCATTCTGGAAGGACCCCATCATGAAAATGCAGAAGAAAAGTGAAGAATTCAGAAGGGGATTTTTTATTATAATAACATTTGCTTGCAAATCAATTCAGAATTACAGATTCTCTTTTTTAACATCAAAAGTTTGACTCACTGTTGTTCTGAAACCAGCAATTTTAATATGTACTCAGTCTGGAGGCTTTTGAACAAAACTAGATATACAGGTTATTCACGAACTGCGCTGTACAGATTGAGACCAGCATCAGGTCACGGCACAAGCCATTGTACTTAGCACAGCTCTGGGCCAGAGACAGAGGAAGACAGGAAGTAGAAAGGGAAAAGGATGCTGTACCAAGATAGACACACAGGGATTTGTTCCCCTGCTTAAGAAATGAGCTGAATTATTATTACTTTCTTGGGAAAATCACATTCTGAAAAAAACACAAGTGACTCTTGTCCTCTCTCTTGTTTCCGGTGTTCCATTACCACACACTGCTCATTGCCTGAGTTTTTAAACTGTAAACTGTTGCTAACCAGCAGCTTTACAAGGACCACATGCATATGAAAAGCAGTGCTTCCTTCCCAAGTCCACTGACAACCAGCTGACTTGAAAAAGTATGTTTTTATCTATTATAGCACATGTACAGGTTGATAGCTTTCAAACGATTCCATTTATGTTAGAACTGGTAAAGTGATATTCTATTATTACATTGAAAATAAAATGTATTGAGACATTTCATGCTGTTTTCCATCTTCCTTCTGTTTTAATATTTGTTTAACTGTGATTTGTGCTATCTAACAACTGAAAGTTATCCAAAATAATTTTTGTACATTACATCCATTGCATTAAAGATGATCCGTGTTTATACAACAAGATTGTTTTATGAATAAGATACACTGAGAAAATAGAGCTGTCTCAACAGCAGTTGTGTCAGGTAAAAATACAGTGATATAGCTTGAATTTCTACACTTCAGTGCGTCTCTTGAGGGCGTGAAATACCTAATAGATGGTAGCATGCATTATTCTCCAAATCTTCTTTTATATGCCTATTTCAAATATTTGATTATTGCCTGGCTAATAATAGGTGCTTCATCAGTTGAAGAACAGACCAGAGAAGACAGTGTAAATTGTAGCACGCAATTGTTCACTGACTGCCACTGAAAATGTGCAGCTACTGCTGTATGACAACCTTCCTCTGGTGTCTGCAGCCCCTGTTCCATGGAACAGCAAAGAAAGCTGTGGGAAACTGGGAAAAACTCACCCAGAGACCAATCCCACCCCATTAATTTTTAAGTGCATGGAATGCTCCAGAGGACAGAAGAGCCCACCTGGGGCCAGTGAAAACACATCACAGCAGTCACTGATTTATCGGCATCAGGAGCTGGGTGGGGAAAAGGCTGTGAACCTTCCAGTTCCACGGTGCTGTCTAGCGCTGCTCATTCCCTCTTTCCTTGAGCTCCTTCACCTTGGCCACCCCAGAAACCTCATGGAGACATATTTTAGTTGCATCCTATACTGATGATGTACAGAACTGCATCTGGATTGAACCTGGAAGGGCCCAAGGAGACTGGTAGCCAAAACCCATTTTTGAGGCTGTGTTATGAAGGATAGCCTTGAAAGCAGGGCAGTTTTGTGAAACAGAGCAGTGAGGGCCTTCTGAGCCAACAACAAATAGATGAGTGTGTTGCAGAAACAAAGGGACTTTAAAAATCCCCAAAAGCTGCCCAGAAAAGAGCGAGATATGAAGGAACTGAAGCAAAAAGTTACTCTTGGAGTCTGCTGATTTTACCTTTCTCCATATTCAGAGACAGTCTTCAAGGGAAAGATTAATGGATAATGTGGCTTTTGAATTGCAAAATAAATAGTTCATCCCTGAGGCCCCAAAATTTTTAATGAAGTGATTGGAGATGGATGTAAGTAACACAAATAGGAAGCATTTCAACTACTCCTCCTCTCTAGTGCCAACAAATACCTCAGAGCGAGACTGGAAGCACCACTAGCACCACTGGTCTCAGTGACAAAGACTACACAGGTTACTGGGCACAGAAGAAAATGTGTCTTTATTTTCCCCAGTGCCAGCCCACAGGCTTGCCATGCTCAACCCACCCTGCCCCAGTGCTTGCTACCCCCACTCAGACCACTCACAAATTACTGAGGGCCATTCTGCAACAAGCCAACTGTGTCATCCAACCCTTTAACACTTAGAGAAGCCTTTTTATCCAGCAACAACATAGCAGGGTAGGTGCCAACAGATCCAAATGGGCTCTGGAATGATTTATTCATCCCAGGCTTCTAAGCCCCTTTTCCTCAGCATTAATACTAAGATTAATGTGTCCCATCAGTGCTCTGCCAACAGGAACTTTAATAAAAGCAAGAACAACTAGTTGGCTTGGCTTGCTTTCTACTTAAGGTTAGGACACAATAAAAACAGCAGCCTACAAAGACTTTCCCTTTAATTTACTTATTACTTTACAAAATGAAAATAATTTCATTCAATTTAAATAAAACACACAGATTACAGGAACATAGGTGCACCACTGCCTAAAGTCGATCATTAGCCAATTTTTAAAAGGATAGGTGTAATATATCTGCATATTTTAAAAGGTGCATATGCATCTTAAAACTTCCTAATAACTTAGTGCAGACAAGTGTATTTGAACCAAAGCATACAATATACAATACTTGGGAAGGATGCCAGATCCATAATGACAATACCTGAAATCCATAGACTACGTGAGAGACGTGATGCATCTTCAAACTAACGCTTACTGCCCCTTTTAAATCTGTTTATCCCCACCTATTGCCAGGGACAGTGCAAGTGCACCATGACGATGGTCTCAGCCCTTAAATCTCCAACTGCCAACAAATCACAACGAGCTGGGCTAGATTTTTCCAGGATGGTTTTGTGCTTAAGAACACCCTAGATCCTCAAATCTCCAATTTCAAGATTCAAGCCCAAAGTATGTCCAGAATAGCTTGAAGAATACCTAATGAATGCTATTTGAAAACAAAACAAATTAAATAAACCCAAACCTCTGTTCTAGGAGTTGCTGAGAGAGTTTAGTGATATTCTAACAAACTGTAGTGTAACAAAATGACCTAAATGGACTGTGACTGATGCTGCAGACCGGGTATTGCATATCTGAAAGCATAAAGTGTGTTCTTTTGGCAACTGAAAAGCTGCCTGAGCCATTTAACAGTGAGCTTTCAAATTAAATCTCAATCACATTGCTGTACTACAAAATGTACCCATTTCTACCTGGGAGGTGTTTTGAGTTCTTTTTCTTGTTGTCATGAATCTTTCTGCCTTCTTTTGTGGAAAAAGTATGAATATGTGCCCGCATACTTCTCTTTCCTTCCTTCCCATCCCCAATTGTACCAATTGTTCACCTGGCTCAAGCACAGAAGCTGAAGAATTTCTGGGTGGTGGTGATGGGTGAGTGGAGCAGAAACTTCATTTCCCCCTAAAAGGCAGAGGTCGCTCAACTGAAAGAACAGAAAAGCCTTTTATTCCTGTAAAGAAAAGCAGAGGAAAAAGCTCTTCACAGTGAAGATGAAAAATATTTTATTTGAATCCTGGGAAGAACTTGTTCTTCTTACACTGGAGAAGGGTCTATTCACAGCACAATTTGAATCGCCTGTAGCTCTTCAAATGTCCACAACTGGCAAAAAGGATACATTTTTACATTCATTTTTATTTTCAGAAGTTATCTTATGATCCCAGTATGAATGCCAGACAAAGACACTTCATGGTATCCCATTCAAATGAGGAATTTAAAATTTTTTAATCATCTCAGGCACTTAGATTTTGAACTTCACCTATTTGTCTATTATCTCAACAATACCCTAGCATAGGATTTTATTTGTTGCCTTAAATTTTTAACAACTACTTGTGTACTCTTACAAAAAGAAAATTTCTGGCAAGAAAAAACCCTGGGAATGTAAATTATATCTAAAGGTCTTTTCATTCTTTTCATTTCATGAAATGTCTTACAATCATTTTGAAAATTCTCAAATGTTTTCCAGAAATACAGGGATTGTAATCCTTGAATTGTCAATGATCTGTCACTGCAAAAGGCAAATGGTTGCAAAAAAATTTTACAATGTTTGCTGGTAATGTAAGCGAAATGTCCTATGTCTAGAGTTTTACTAGAAACACTACATAAATCAGTCAACAATGTAAAAATTGAGATCTGTAAAATGTAAAATTGACATTTAGCACAGAGAAGTTTCAAAGAGGTGCAATTATATAATTTCTTTAATCAAGGGACACAAGCAATATCATAAGACATATCTCACCTAACCACAGGGGTGCAGATTTGATTAGGAATACCTACATTTAAAGCCAGAGTTCTCTGTTTATGCAGTACTTAGTGAATACCAGCACAATGGAAATTCAGAATGTCACAGTCAGAACAGAAATTTCCTGAATACAAATTGTCAAGCTTTTCATTATAAGCTTTACATTTTGTGAAGACTCCCACTATTAAGCTAAATTTTGACCAATTTACCTAATTTTACTAATTAATAAATAGCAGCAGACATACAATTGCTGATTTTAATCTGACAGAAACAATAATTTTTTTTCAATTAAGAAATATGATTTTTTCTCTTGTAAAAGGTTGAAAAGAGAGGTAGACCCATTGAGGCCCACTAAAATTATTTAATCCAGCTTCTGCACTGAGCTTGGAAAGAACACACATAAATGGCTTGAGGAATCAACCTACCTCTAAATTTGATTTTACCAGGTGAAACTACAACCAGCGGTTTCTTGTTAAATCCTGTGCTCATCTGTATTTGAAATAGTGGTAGACCAAAAGTCTGGTGTTTTCTAATGAAAGGTTAATGGCCTGCCCCTCCCTCCCTGCACTGAGCTGTTTTCTGTTACAAGTTATTAGGTTTTGTCGGAAGGAAAAAAAAATGCCATCCACAAGTCCTATTTTATTTCCATACCATCTTCACTTCTTCATTTTACCATGGCTGTTTTTTGCTCATTTGCATTCCCTGTCTCATGGAGCCTCCGAATAACAACTGAAGACAATTTGTCCCAGTTGAATAGCCCAGATTTTGAGAAAGTCTGATTATGGATCCGAATATGCTGAAACCAATCACCACTGTAAAGGCTCCGAGGTATGCAACAATCCAGACTGGGGTGCCTTACAGTGTGAGCCCACTTGAGCTTGGGAGTTGAGAGCAGAATGAGGTTGGCACCAATGGGATTATTTCATTTTTGGAGAGGAGATCATGCAGGCCTCTCTCCAGGGAAAGGGGGAGCCTTACAATAATTTTTTTCTGAACTATTTAAACCATTTCTAATTAATTATGATGGTTTCAGCTAAAACTTTCCAGATGAACAGTTCAAGCTGGACCCAACACTGAACAATCATTGTGTTACTGAAGTGGTCTGGTGTATTCCAAGTCCTAACTTTTTGATTCAATGAAAATACCAAAAAATGAGCAGCATATGTTATCTCAATCCAGGAGATTTATAAAACTCAGATATCTTGTGATTGTGTTGCTTCTTTAGCGGGATAAAAATTCCTTTTCACCCCCTTCACTTTTGCAAAATTCTCCCCCTTGCTGCGTCTTAAAAATGTCAGACATACTTTACTGCTTCCAAATAAACATATCATTTTTGGCAGAATTAGTAGACAAGAAAGGTAGGGGCATTGTTGTTATAGGAGTTCATATAAAAAGCAAATTTTAATGTTTTAAAATTTAAGACTTTCCTAAAGTTTTAAAATACATCCTCCCTGACTCCATCTGTACTATTGTCAAAAGCATTATATAGTGTCCCTTTGGAAAAGTAAATCTGATTCATTAGTATCATTCCCCTTTGTAGAATTCAACAGCCATATCAACAGCCATAGATTTTTCTTAACACATATTCTATTATTGTTTTCAGCATTGTTAAAATCTAAAATTATTTAATTGTTGAACCATTGCGTTCTGTGCATTGTTTGCAAAGTTCATCAAGTGAACAGAATTTTTCTTACAGTGTTCTAGAATGATACTGAAACACAATTTTTCTTCAGAATTGCTCTAACACTGTACACAAAAGCAGGACTGCTTTTAAGTAGAAGTTCTGCACATAAAGGAAAAGACAGAAGAAAAAACTCAAAACAACTGAGAATGTGAAAATGCCAGAAAACACTTTCAGCTGCAATAGTGTAGTTCAATAAGAAGCTTGTATCATTTGGGATATCAGTGACATTAAAAAAAAGCTGCTTTCAGAGCTGTCTAGCGAGCCTATGGCGGTTTCAGCTGCAGTTCAGCAGAAAACCATCACTGCCTGGTAACAGCACCTGGATATTGACTCTGCCACGGCACTTTAGATTTTGTGCAGGAAGGTAAGCAGCTGGGGGCCACTGCCCACAGAAATCTCCACTTCTCACCGAAATTACTGCCTTGAAGGCACTATTCTTCCATATCTTTGCTGCTTTCAGTTCGCAGACAAATAAAGCAGGACTGCAGCTCTTAACCAGCAGCAAGGAAGGGATAACCTCTCTGGAAGGGATTCACATCAGCGGCTCCTCCTGGTGCCAGCTATCAGCCCGTGAGGAGCAGCTTGTCCTGCCTGCACTGCACCAGCTTAGTGCTGGAATTGCAAAGGCTGCAGTTTTCAGTTCTGGAAATCTAACACCTTTCTTTAATATTCACTTCATAAAAACAATTTCAGAAGCCCCCTGGCACTCTGCTCAATTTCAGCTAACACATAGTTCCATTAAAAAGTAAGAGAGCAAAAGTGTACGTTTACTTCCATATTAATACCCACAGAAATTCTTGCAAAAGAATAAATCAGAAAAAATAAAGAAGTGAACCCTCCCAATGTTTACTTGCTTGTAACAAAAAAAGTGGGATTTCAACATTCACCAATGCAACCATAAATAACATGGCCATCTTTAATTTGGCCTCAAATATCTGATCAACCTTGATTTATCCACAGACAAAACCAAGCATCTCTAATTTGCTAACCAATCACCGCAATTCTTTTCTTACCAACCAATAATTCTGCCATCTCTAATTTACCAATAAATAATTCTGCACTCTCAAATTTACTAACCGATAATGTGACCAATTTGCTGACCAATGATTGTGTCAACTGGTAATAGCGCCCCTAGCAAACAGTAATTTGCCAAGCAATATTTGGACCTTTCCCCGCCCCAGCAATAAAGAACTGTAGTGGTCTTTGATTCAGTATCTACTGCATTGCTCTGAAACTGCTTAATGTCGATAGTGAGCTTTTTTTACAAAGTATTTGCTTTCTGAGGGGATATTTGTTTACATTGACTGCTTAAAAATTGCGTGGATATCTCTTACATGTCCGTGAACTAGAATATTGTTTTCTCTTTTAGGAATATTAGCCTTTGAGGGAGCCCTTTTTTTGTGTTTGCAGTACTCCTGGGCATATTGCTAACTCCCCTGTAAGTCCTGTTGTCATCACGCTGGGAGTTGGCGACAGCTCCACAGCGCTTGGACAGCGTGCATTGGTAAAGCAGTGACATTGCTGGCCAGCTCTGTCACCCTGCTGACCTTACCACCCACGTTGATCCTGTTTGGGCAGACATTTGAGCAGAAAGGGTTCATATATAAAGCCTTGGGATTGATTTGTCTTTTCTAATTTCTACGTTCCTTTGGCTTGCGTGAAAAAAACGGGTCTTGAATTATTGGTTCCTTTAAACAATAATAACGGCGTTTTGAAGTCGTGTAGTAACTTCTGCAATCAATTTTACCTCCAAGAAATGTTACCAGTTTTGTGTAATTTTACTAGTCCATATTAAAGTCATTAGCTAACACAACATTAGCTCAGTGAGCAACCACTCTAACACCATTTTACAAGGCAAGTCTACAGAGAGCAAGGGCATAGCAGGAGCAACCATCAGTGCTGAAATCAGTAAAAAATTTCCAAACTCCAAGTCACCAGCTCAGAAGGCTACAGAAAATAAAATATTGCAAAACTATACAACAGAATACAAAGACAGGCATGGAGTTTAGGCTTAGCTCTATGCAAAAGACAGTAACTGCACCAGCTCGCTATATATTTTTACTTATAACCAACCTCCTAATATAGTTTACAGATTACTTTATTGCATATTCAAGGAAAGGATTCAGAGAAACATTTATTCCAAAACAGAACACAATTTTGAGATTTCTAGTTTTTACAATAAAAAAAAAGACAATTGCAGCAGATTGGAAGCACATTCTAAAACTGCATAGCAAGTCCCCTTTATCCTCTTCTTTCCCTTCTTGTGGAATAAGCACAGCCTAAGCAGCACTACTGCTTCTCACTCTTTTCTTCCTGATGTATCCTGGGTTTCTTGAAAGCAGAGGCAGAAATGCCATTCTGGGTGGCTATTCCTTCAGAGGAGGTTGTGAATAGGGAGAGTTAGCCAAGAAGGAAAGGGAGTTGGCCAAGGAGGCAGGAATTCCCAGACACCCAGAGGTTTGGTATGTTTAGCGTTCTCTCCGTGTTGGAGGAACAAGCATAATACAACTGAAGTTGTACTAAAGCTTATTTCTGAACCTAGTTATATGACAAAAATAAAATATAAAAACTCACTCTAAGAATAAATAACAATTCTGATGATAGCTTCAGTCATGCTTGTGGTAAAGATTTCAAGTAGCCATAACATTAGAGGGTTTTCCACAAAAATATTTGGTTTACAGGCTTGGACTTGTTAAGTTTTCAGCGACAAGCATTTCATTAGCCAGTATGGAAAGATTAACTCGAATACAAAAAGCAGCACTGTTTAGCTGGAGAGCCTGAAAGTAGGTGTGATGAGGCAAAGGCACCAAGAATGTGTTTGCGTGCATCTCATCCTCATTTAAAGCAGAAGAGGGTGGGAAAATGTCATAAGTAGGAGATGGAACTTGCTGAGGCCCAGTGAATGTGAGAGCAGAGGGAGAGAAGGTGTAAGTCAAGAAGGAAAGTGTCAGAAAGCAGGAATATGCCGATATCTTGAAAGATGAAACAAGTCTCTAGATGTGTACAGCTGCCTGTTTTGCACTTCAGGTGAAAGTGGGCAAGAGAGGAGAAAAATGTACCTGTTCAGGAGCTCCTTAGTTTGTTTTACAGTATGCACATGAATACATCCACAAGGTTACAGGGGAGTACAAAGAGAAGCATCAAAGGATAAAAGACATTAAAAATATATGGTGTAAATATAATGTTTTACTCTGGGAGGGAGCATGAGGATTGATGCAGGTGGGAAGACAGTTTTGTCTTGTCTGGTTAAATTTTCTACATTAGAGTACTATTGATTTTCCTAAGTATATAGGATACTGTATATACCCCATTCTGCTACCCTTACACAGGTTAATTCTTTTATCCATTTCAAATGCGGTCAATCAATAACAGTGATCAGGTAGGTTGTGAAATTGCCTGGAAAACACATCCACAAAGTAAACCCAATACATTGGCCTGTCTATGTGACTTAAAGCTTAGCACAGCATTGAAAATCACTAATGGAACACTGTGCAGTTTGTTCATGCTACAAGCAGTCAGGAATCATGCATAATGTAATAGTGCATCTGCTAACAGCAGCTCACACAAGCTAATTTAATCTTGTTTTACACTAGACACAAGGAATTAATCTTTAAAGCTGCTCCCGTGATTCTCTTTGGCCCTTAAAATATCGAGGGTCTTTCCACCTCCTCATTTACAATACTGTAAAGGGATGCATTTCAGTTATCATCAAGTATTTACACTTCATCTACATTAGCTGGAAAATGGATGCAACTCTATAATTTATCAGTCTTAAAAAAGCACATTGCTGGCCCAGTACGGAAGCTGTGTTTTGTGTTGTCACATCTGAAACCAGTATTAAGTCTCAGACTCTACTGTGGAAGTTAGATCTCCTAAATAATTAATATTTGAAAATAAATTAATTACTTTTTTTTAATATTTATTTCTCAATTTTCACAGAATCACAGAATCTGCTGAGTTGGAAGGGACCCAGAAGGAACTTCAAGTTCAACTCCTGGCCCTGCACAGGATCATCCCCAAGAGTCATACCATGTGCCTGCTGTCCCCCAGGACACTCTTGGCCCTCCTGGCAGCCAGGGCATGCCTTGGCTGCGTTAATTACACAGACTTTCTCACAGCTCACCTTTAATAATATTATTATTGTCTTAAGTACTTGTATTGCTACAGTGCTATTGTGTGTGCTACTGTGCAAACACTGAAAAAGACAGTCTTCACCCACAATAACTTATCATGCCAGTATAAAAAAAAAGATACAGACAGATTGGAGAGTATTCAAAGAAAAAACCACAACCAGTATTGATGAGAAAGACAAGAAATAAAATACCCATATATAATAAACTTGACTTTGGCGAGATTTCAGGCTGGAAGCTTGATCATCAATTTTTGGACCTAAAGCCAAAGAGAAATTTTAGCAGGGCTTTGTAAGACAACAATGAAATACTTTCGCAAATGTTCATGGCAAGCTCCTTGTAAGCATCAGGAAGGCTGACAGGAGAGAAATGCTCACAGGAAGAAGTAACAAGTGGGAGGTGGAAACTGGGCACTCATTACTCATCAAGATTAGTGAGGCATATGATATCTTGATATTGAGAGCAGGATGATAGATAACAGGAAAGGAAAGAATGAAAATGAAAACAAGTATTTTACTACATGTGTGATGGAGCTAATGGAAGAAAAACAAGGGAGGAGGGAAAGAAATAGTCTGGGTAAATGGACTTTACAAAAGGTTTCTGATCATGCGCAAGTGAAACAATATTCTATGTCAAGCAATAAATTAAAGGAGGATGATGAGAATCTGAGAAAGTTTATGCTGGAGATGGGACAGGACAGACTCTCTTTCAAGACATGGCCTAGACATCAAGTATTAGGCTAGCGGACGGTGACAGCAAGTGACAGCACCAGGATGTTGGTCACTGCAGCAAGAGATATGCTGAAAAGAAGGTTGTTTTAAACAGTTTTCAGCAAAAGTTTAAAACTCTGCTTTAACTGTGATACATTGACGATCCATAGAGAAACATTAGATGGAGACAGGCCAGCATATTATACTTCAGAGAGGGCAGAAATAAACGTAGGAGGGATAATTGTTGAGTTTGTATTCATGGACTGTATCTTAGAGAGAACATACAGAAAGAAGAGCAAAGTGCAAGCAAAGGATACACCCGTGGAGATGAAGAGCTAGTGCAACCTCTGTGCTTATTGCAGGGGGCTGGACTAGGGGAACTTTATAAACCCCGTCCAACCCCAGCTATTCTGATTCTGTAAGGACAGACTCATTGGAATCAAATGGTAAAGTCTGAAATTTATTTACAGAACATCAACAGAAAGTAATTCAACAGATATAGAGCACAGACAGAGAAGGAAAGCAGTAAGCAGAAGTTCTAGAAAATGGTCCAGAAAAATTTTTTGACAGACAGTGTTAAATGGTGTCTGTATGAAGAAGGTATGATGTGTCTGCATTCAGAAATATATTGGAAAAAGATATGGTCCAAATAATGACAAGTATTAGAGTCCAGAGGGCCACCGAGTTGATCAGAGGGATGGAGCACTTCTCCTATGAGGAAAGGCTGAGAGAACTGGGATTGTTCTGCCTGAAACAGAGAAGGCTTCAGGGTGACCTAATTGCAGCCTTCCAGTACCTGAAGTGAACTTACAGGAAAGATGGGGCAAAACTTCACAAGAGCATTTAGTGACAGGACAAGGAGGAATGTGTTCAAATTGAAAGAAAGTAGATTTAGGTTAGATATTGGGAAAAAAATCCTTTACTGTGAGGGTGCCGCAGCCCTGGCACAGGTTGCCCAGAGAAGCTGTGGTTGCCCCATTCCTGGAAGTTTTTGGGGCTTGCAACAACCTGGTCTGGTGGAAGGTGTCCCTGTCCATGGCAGCACATTGGAACCACATGATCTTCAAGGTTCCTTCCAACCTAAACCATTCTATGATTCTATGATAAGATGAGTGCAAAAAGGACACCAGACAAGGATGAGGTTGAAGGAAATGGACTGACATGGAGAAACAAAACAACTCTCATCCACGGTGTGCAAGGAGGAAGAAAATTTTTCAGGAAGGAGAGAGAAAGCAAGCAGGAAAAGCAAAGAGGTAGTTTCATTTTTTCTTGTAGAAACTAGAACTCCAGCAGGATTTTGAGTAGTAATAACATAAAGGTGACCTGTACTGTTGGCATAGGCTCCGAAAAAAATCAGAAAGAAAAAGAAATATGGTATGAAAGTCACGTGCTTGCACTTCTGGAAAAAATTGATATTGATCTGTAGATAACAAGCAACAAACATGAGGTGCTTGATTACTCAGATCTAGAATGAAGGAAAACACTGTGCTTTTGTGGCTTATTAGACTGGTGGGAATAGTGGAGTTAGGCCAATGCCAATCTTCCACAATTTTCAATTTCAATTTCAGATTCAAGCCAGCCTTCCAAGCCCACTTGGAACCCTCAGGTTTTATTCTGACTGCTAAGAAATACAAACATTCCCCAGATCTTCTGGCAAACTATAAATTGAAGTCCTTTGAAGCCTGTTTAAGACCACTTCAGAGGTTGGTGAAGTGTTGCAGTTGGAGCATTCACTAAGGACTGTTCATAAAATATGTCTCTCTGCTTAAGCTTTAAATTTAAACAGGCCTCATGAGATTCAAACCGAAGTATCTCCTGCTCTGATTTATAGTAAATGTTTAAGGGACAAATAAGAAAAAACAGAGAATCTGGTAAAGACAATCCTTAAGCAGACAAACTAATAATCAGAGAAAGAGGCCATTCAGTCTACTTCTTGTTATTATGCATGATAGCATTTCTTCAAACAGTTTCTGAATATTTGGAAATGGCTCTGACCTTAAAATGAACAATGCAATGACAGTCAAGTAGTCAGTAGTAGTGGAAAAAGAATAACAATAATAAAATTATACAATTTATACATGTCAACTTGATTCACAATAAGCACAGAAGATCTTTAAAAGGGACTTAAATGTCAACAGGGTGTTATGAATGAAAGGACAGAATAAACACCCATTATGTTACAGAGTATGTGAAAAACTGCATGGAAAATAGAAATCAGGTTTGATTTAGGATTATGAACCCATAAATTCACTTATACTTCTTATATGTTAAGCCTGCCTCATACAGTACTTATTATTATTTCTAAAGGAAAAAAAGCCCCTAACATCCTGTATAATCATTAGAATTTACTGGTTCCTTGTATTTCCAGAAAATACTTTGTTGACTTCATTCTCATTTATAATTAATTTTAAGTTCCTTTCTGTTTGTTTTAAATATAACTTAGTAAATAATTTGAGTACTATTACCTCTGTCTCTACACACATGCACAGATAAATTATATATAATACACACATCCAAAAAATGCCTTTTCTCTCATTTACATATTTAATGTAATTTTAATAAAATATATTCAGATATAAACAAACATTTGAAAATAACATTTATCAGAATTTCCTTTAAAATTAAACTTGAGACTAGGAAAGAGGGCTGAGCTGAAAGCTTCTTTTATGGCCATAAAAGGAAAGTTTAAGTAAACAATACACTGTTTTTATTTTTTAAAAAAAGGGGGTAAAAAAAAGAAAGAAAAATCATCCTATGCCAAGCCCAGTCAAAATGCATTATTAGGGTGTCCAGGAAATTATAGCTTGTGTCCATTAGTCCTTTCAGGGTTAATATTGATGCAGATATTATTTCTATCCACGGTACCATTTATTTGAAATATTATGACTGGGAGTAGCTGCAGCAGTGAATCAAATCAATTGATAGAGCAGTTAGCCCCGCAGTCAAGGCTGCCTTTACACCGTGCAGTGAGCATGAAATATTATGGAGATTGTTCTTTAAAGTGATCACTTTATCATCATTTGTCTGCAGCCCAGGCTATTCCTTCCTGCCTGGCTTCCCTGTTGGGTTGGAGCTGTCATAACTCAATCAGCCGTATAATGCTGTTCATAGCACCTCCGGAGCAGGTATTGAACCTGTCAAGGGCCACTGAGGGAATTATACTTATCCATTTTGACAGCTAGCAACACCACTCTGATATTTATGTCAGTTTATATATGTATGATATGTATTTCTTAAATGTAATTAGAAGCCTGTTTGTGTGTGATATATCTGAATTGCCCAGAGCTGCCCATGATTAAGACATTGATTTCTAACCTTGTGCATTACTGGAGAAGGGAATATGACAAGCTCCATCACTCAGGGGGTGCAGATAACCTATTCTGTCTGTATACATCATATGAAATTGTCACTATTGTTTATCTGCTCCACAAAGTTGACTACAGAGCAACTGTTATTTTAGTTTGCTAAATAAACTAAAAGACTGTAAACCAAACCATCATCCCAGTGCCTCCAGAGCACTCTTTTTTTGCAGCTGAGTTATTTGGAAAGCAGAGCACACTCAGAAAGCTGAGTGAAGATCACCATCATGTTTGCTATGTCATTTGTTCTCATAGGCAGCCAAAGCATAACACTTGGATTTAAAGTGACATTTTAGTATATATCCTACATGCCAGGCAATAGAAAATACCCTGTATTTCCATTAAAAAGGGAATAATGACTTGTATAGACAAACAAAAAACCAAAGCTCCCTCAAAATCTACCACCTCTTCATGCTTATTCATTTATTTTTTTGTGGTTTCAGAATGGGATTGTTACACAAAATAGTTAGTGTATGTATGATAAGCCCCCTAACTTTTTTCCATTTTAATATCCCACTGGTTTGAGGGGACTATACTTTCTAAATTATTCTTCCTTTCATTGTATAATTGATGCTGAAGCAATTTTTGGTTTATCTTTGTTGGTTTCAAAGTTCCAAAAAATATATGTAGGTATTTCTGAATTGTACCTTAGACAATTCACGTTCTCTGGTTCACAGAGCATAATCTGTGTTCATCTATTGAAAATTCCTACTTTTATAGTTTAAGAAAAAGTAAAATAGTTTTGTGTGAGGGTTTTTCAACTCTATGCTCAGGCTTTACCTCCATTTCCCTCCAAAACATTATCTCCTTCTGGATATAGCTGGGGTCAAAAGCTTCAAATTTGGATAGACTTCAAAAAAGCATCTGCATCAGATTATGTTTTGAAAAATTCTCTCCATAGCTCCGGTTTTACAGTACAGGATTCTAAGGAAATTTCAGTGCATTATTTTAGAGGATCAGAACTTCCACGTCTCTGGTTTTAACAGAAGAGGTGGACACATTAAAGAGTCACCCATCATCCATAGAAATCCTCATGTGAAGATGCCTTGAAGCCTGCTGAGATCAGGGATTAGGGTAAATTGTGATCCTATTCCTGTTTTTTTAAACCAGTAACAGATGAATTCAAGAAAAACAAGGAGCCTGCAAATGCTGCTTACAAATAGATGCTAATTTATTTAAGTAAAACTACCTCCTGGGAAACTTCCATTGCAACCTTAAGATTACACTAACTGCACTTCATTTTGAGAGCTGGGTGCTTAAATGAAAGAGAATCTCAGTGAAACACAGAAACAACATTAAAAGAGTCCAAAGGATCAATCTGCAGCTCTAGATGTATATTTGGGACAGATTCTTATAAAGCAATCTAGAAAATACCTGTTTCACTGATCCCCCATGGAAAACCCGGTCCTTTTCTCACAGAAGCCAAAAGATACCAAAAGCTACAGTCTGGCACAGACAAAGCACAAGCATTCAAGCTAAATATCATTCAGATGTCATTGCTCTGACCTTCCCTTAATAGAATCCAAAGACCCCTGTAATCCAAAGATCTCTGATGAGAGATGGGTGGTTTAAATCATATGTTTCCAATGTAATTCTTCCAGATTGTTTAATTTATAATGACAATGGAAACATATAATTTTGTTTTCTGCGTTACAGCATAATATGCCTGTAGCTGATAACTTTTATGTAACTAGAAAAAAAGGAAAAGGAAAAAAATCCAAGAGAAAATAATAATTTTCCTCACCTCTGTGAAATAAGAGGGTTGAGTAAAATGTATTTTATTTCTGATTTATCACACAGAACCCTGACAGAGTAGAATAAAGTGCAGCTAGGAAAGCAAATAAAATTAGCATCGTCTAACAACAAATTAGTATTTGAATCTAAAGAGCTAAACTTTAATTGGAATAAATCTGAAAAGCTCAGTCATAACTTTTGTTGAGCTACATTGGCCATTGTAAGCAAGGATTGTGCCATTAGAAAATAGCTGTATCAGTGAAGGGCATAATCCCACCAGTTTTATCTGGCTGCATCAACTTGAGAGACAAATATTTACACAGCCTATAGTGCTAAATGATACTGACCTCAGCGACCAGATGGCACAGTCCATACAATTACTATCTGCTGCCCCCAAAATATCTCCAGCTAATTAAGATCTACTTTCCAACACATGTCATTATGCCAGTTCCACTTTGCAATGCAGTTTTACAATAAGTGGATGATCTAAGATGCAGTTGGAAGGAAAACCACAAAACTCACTGAGACGAAACTGCACGTGGTCTTTCTTTCGCCCGCATAAGATAACCCTTCATGTTATTTTTGTTTTAAAAAGGCTTTTCCAAAAATGACTCCAACTTTTGAGCAAGCAAACAGAGCATCCTGGTTCTGCTATGTAAAGATAAGGACATATTGAACTTGAGACTTATTTCTAATTCTTTGGATGCTGAAAAATGTTCTTCTTCCTTCCAAAACTTTCCAAGATAACTGTAAATGTACCTTTTATACAGCTAATGGAATTAGGATTCTTTTAGTTTGGAACATGGGAACTATTTAACAGTGTACAGAAACAGTTCATAAGGGAGAAAGAGGAACCATTATATAACAAATATAACACAAAATTTAATTTTTAACATGCCTAAATCACACCTCATAATTTTTGATTTCTTTGATTTGACCAGCTATGCAATTAGCACTTCCATGGGGAAAATAGGTGCATAGAAATAACAAACTGTCTCAGCTGGAAACGGCCTGAACACCAGTGTTAACTCAAAGCACCACCCCTTCTTTAATAACAGTGATCAAGACTCCCCTTTCACGTCTCCACAAAGGCAGCTCACTGCCAGCAGCAGAGCTTCCCTGTGACACCACTGGTTTGGAGCTGATGCAGAGCACAAAGTCCCAAGCAATGAATCACCCTGGTTAATTCCGTGCTTGCATGGAAAATCAGACAATTTCATATTGTTAAGTTATTCAACTGCCATAAATTACTGTGTTGCATAGAGTATTTATGAGGCATTTTGTATCTTTAAAGCACTGTAGACTAGACTATAAATGAAAACATGGTAGGAATTCCTATTTCTGTTCATATGAGGAAAGAGATGCAACTGAGTCAATGGCACAGCTAAGAGGAAAATTCTGATTCCCTGTCCTGAATTTGGCCAAATAGTCCTAATAAAGGCTCTTCTTGGGCCACTCCTGTAGTCTACTTTCAGACAAGCTGAACTTTATTATGGTGCCTCCACAAAGATACCCAGTGCCATTTCAAATGCATGTGGGGATCCATCAGCTCCTCAATTCCTGCTACAAAACAGCATAGTCTCATGGCCTGCACATAAATGGATTTCTCAGACAACACAGGACATTTCAAGGGCTACAGACACCTACAGTTTGGCAACTGAATCAAACTTTCTGTGCCAATATTTTGTGTCACAGTAGTAAATTCCTGAAGGTGCTGAATACAGCAGTACCAGTTTTAAGACAGGCCCAAGCCAATACTAGTTAGCCAAACACTTTGAATCCTAATTACATGCAAGAGCAGATATAAGAAATCTTATTCAAAATTCAGAAAATCCAAACTGTACCTTCTGTTTACAGCTCATTATCCTGTATGGCTTGCAGCATTCATTACAAAGGAAAAATAAACTTCGAGTGTTCTTTCTAACTGGAAAAATCTCATTCAAAATTTCTACATAAACTGTTGAAGGAAAATCTAATCTTAAAAAAAATTGCTCTGCACAACTGTGAGAAGTTTTTAATGATAGAA
Source organism: Oriolus oriolus (assembly GCA_013400235.1). Taxonomy (NCBI): domain Eukaryota; kingdom Metazoa; phylum Chordata; class Aves; order Passeriformes; family Corvidae; genus Oriolus; species Oriolus oriolus. The sequence goes on from VXBT01011472.1 coordinate 1,231,977, forward strand.
CTGCACTCAAGATTTAGACCTGAACTCAGAAATTTGGATCAGTTATGAGCAAAAGTGAGTAGATTACAGATCTGAACACTGGGAATGGTAGACACCCAAACAAATACATGCCAACATATGCTCGAAGAACAGCCTCCATGCTGGGCAGATCAAGGTCCAGGAGCCAAGAGACAAAGCTCTTGCTGTCTCGGAAAGAGAAGCCTGGCTGCAGGGCCCCAGTTTCTGCCCAGCACTGAAGGGATGGGGCAAGGGGAATATCAAGCAGGGCTCAGAGCAGGACGTGGCAGGAGGCACGCATGGTTTCTGGGTGAAGGGAGCCAGGAAAGTGGCTTCCAAGAGCTTGCATCCACTCGTCCCCCAGTCTGTGTGACACAGCTCATGCAGCAGCCTCTGGCACGGCAGTGGCGAGGTCACTCTGTCACTGCACACTTAACTGTGGCTGGGTTGTGAAGAGTAAAATTTTTGGCAAAAGAAGAAATTCTGCATTCTATTAATCCCATGCAAATTAGCTTTCCATGATGTCTGGCAACTTTTTTTGGATGCCATAGTCTGTCAATAAAACATGAACACCACAGACATTCCTGTAACATAAGACCTTAGGTATCCACTAATTAATATGTAAATATAAAGATACACCTGTGGAAATGTACTTAAACTGTTACTAATACCACTTATGCAATATTAATGGTTTTTAAAGGGCATTTTTAACTGTGTACTACTACTCTCCTTCCCTTTTAGCATACCCCATTCCCTCAGCTCTTTATGAATAAGTGGCTTACTCTAACAGCACTCCTTTTTTTGCCATTCTAGGGATATCTTAATTTAGAAAACCAATCAGTGAAATCCTTATATTGAGATGTTGATAACCTAGATGGGTGTTTTAAGATCTACCCAACTCAGCCCACACTGAAAAAGGATCCACAAACCAACTTTTGATCCACAGTCAGGTTTTGGATTCCCAAAGCTTGGCGTTCCTCAGCTCGCAGAGCAAAGGATGATGACACGGATATTTCCGATTCTGCCAGTGATCTGTTGGGTCAACTTGAGCAAGACCCATCTGGATAGAATGGTAACAACACAAATAATCCGTGTGAAATATTCTCAAATCTTCCTGTGAAAAGAACAATAATACTGCTGTGATCTGCAATGTAAACCAGCGCATGTCATATAACAAGTGGTCTTTCAGTGCTTCCGGTTTCTTTGCTGAAATAAAGTGGCTTATCCAGTTTGTCTCCAACAACCTGGTGCAGGCACATGAGGAAGAACAGGGAGAGACAGGAGGAGAGGAGAGAGAATATGGACTGATATGTCAGGGCAAGTGACACCACCCCTGGCTGCAAAAGCTTAGGGCCAGGCTTACTAGAGCTACTTTCAGTAAACAGCCACGGTGGTGGCACCTCCACTGGCACTGTGCATTACAATCAAAATTTAAAAATAAATTCAGCTGCTTCCTCTTGAGAGCTGTCAAAACAAGAGCTACTGGCATCCTGATCTTCAGCATGAACATGGACCTGCAGTACCTAACCATCAATGACACTGGAAACAAACACAGTTCTGCCTGCTAAATTGCTGCAGCTTATCTCTGCCACCTTCTCCGTTCATGTTCTAGGGGTGGAAAGTGTACACAGTTATGTAAAATCATTCCTACATGTCTGAGTTCATTCTTGCCATGCCATTTGTTTTACACAGCACAAACAATAATCAATCAACAAAATGGAAAAAAAAATGAGATATGATTCACCATGACTGTCTCGAAAATCTGTTCTCACAACCTTCCTGCGCTACCCTAAACTGATTCTTAAGCACCTCTCAAATTAAGCTGCAGACCCGGGTCCTGCAGTCACGTGGCATTCAGAGCAGAGCAACTCTCCAAGGCTGGGGACAGACCCGGGGCTCCCTCCTGGCAATACAATCTGTGGCTTCCTCAGCTTAGTCAGAACTCCAACCCTACAGAAACAACTGCAGAAAGTAGCTATTTCTGCTCTTACTAAACACATCAGGCTTCAAAATGCCAATCTAGTGTTTCAAAAAGGGTTGCTACAGGGAGAGAGAGCAAAAGAACAAATTCAGGTTTTTTTGCTGCGGCTCTGGGATTCTCTTCTATAATGGTCTGTCTGCTGATCTCTGAGCTACTCTGCCTCCCACTGTGTCTGATATCAGGAGTGCCAGAGTGGCTGAGAGATCAATGGAGCAGCTGAGGGAGCCAGCTGGCAGGGGAAAGGAGCAAAGGATTGTGAGGGATAAAGAAATAAAGAGGAAAAGAAAAAAAGATTTGTTGAATTAAACAGTAATGAGGAAGGGACAGAGGAACTCACTAACCCTTTTAGAAGGGCCACGCTAAGTCCTTCACAAAACCCAGGACCCTCTGGAGCATTCTAATCAGTTTAATGATGCAGATCCCCCTTCCACCCCCTGAATAAGCTGAGCAGGTTTTTTGTCTCTTTATCAAAGGATGACTTTTCTAACAATGATATCATTCACAATGCATACATTTCTAGAGCTGAGACAGCACTATCTGCTGAGATGATCATGGTCATAAAACACTGCTCTACTACAGAGCAGTCTGACACGATCCTCAGTTTGGGAAAGAATCTCAGATGTCTTAAAGAGAGGCAAAGTCTGCAAGGAAGAGGAACACATCTTAAAGACCAGTGCTGTGTTTGGGGAAAAGTGGATAATCTTTCTTTCAGGCATGTAAGAATATCTTCTCACCTGAAGCAGTACCAGCAAACTTAGAGATAAATACAGACTGCAAACAATTCCTGTAATTTATCTTAATTAGGTTAATCTATTAGGCAATTTGACACAAAAGTCTTTTTAGAATTTGCAGAGGGAAATGCCAACAAGGAAGAGACTGATAAAGGAATTGGGCTTTGTTTGACAGAGAGGAGAGAGGTATATGATCATAATTATGGAAGACTGAGGAATATGGAAAATACAGGTTATGAAGTAAATGTTGATGTGTCAGAACATAATGATACACATTTCATATTCTAAATTCTGAACACTGAATATATGCCCATTATGTCTGTTGAGTAGTTTTTACATGAGATGAATGTTCACATGTCCATATTTACATCCTGCATTATTAATATAGATTTCTAGGAAATATAAGGAATATGAAGGAAAAACAAATGGAGGCCAAATTTAAATGAAGCAGTTGTAGATTTGGTATGAGATGTGAGGTGACAGGCATTCCTACCAATATGCATAACGGGGTTGAAAAACCATGGCAGGCTGCTCCAGGCTCTCTGCTGCTGAGTAGAGTAATATGGTAAACATCCTTTGTATAAACACATACAACAAAAAGCAAAACAAACCCCTAACTGCATACAACATGAGAAGGATGGAACAAAAGCCACCTTGTTTCATAGAATAGTGAAGGCAAAGAAAACATCCAGAACCCTACAAAGCCTACATAATTGAAACTCAATATGCTATTTTCTTCCCTATAAATTATAAGGAAACCTTGTCAAAATGGTCACAAATCTATCTACATTTAATCCATTTCCAAGCTGCTCACAAATGCAGCAAATCTGACTTTCTTCTTGTTTTGTCTTCTTGAGTTGCACTAATGTCCACCTCCAGTGCTCTTGCATCTCAAGGTGTGTTTAATATTCTGGCAGAGTACAATCCCCGAGTGTCTCAGGATAGACGTTAGTGGAAATCCACGTGGATAACATGAAAGCAGAAGGATTCAGACTAGATGCAAACAGAAGGATGAAGATGAGTCATTCCCTTTGGCCACAGGTTTGCAACATTTATATAGAACCAAAAAGGTATTTCACAGATCATATTCCTGGATAACACTTCTCCTGATTTTCAATACTTCCCCTCTAGGGGCTCATGAATGATCTGTGGGCCACAGTTTGACCTGTTTCATTGATTTAGTTCACCCCTGTGCTTCAGGCCCACTCCTGTATGTGGTGTTGGCAGGACACCACAGAGAGGGTAGGACAAAAGCAAACCTTGCCCTGACTCCAGGCAAGGAAAGACAGTATCCACTCAATGGACAAAGGATGGCAGCTCTAAAATGGCTGAAACAGGCCTAACTGAACTGCCCTCTGAGCTCCTTGTGCTGGGTAATTCAGGATGTGGAGGACCCAGGCTAAGGGCAGCAAAGGCTAATTGGAGGAGAGCCTCTTTCCTTCAGCAGAATTCCAAGCAACAGGAATTTAAGCACCATTGCCATGGTATTGCCACATTGCGAGAGCATTTAATACTCATGAAATACTTTCTATGGGCTGATGTTATCTAGCCCGTGTGTCTTTTGATCTCTACATGAGACTCACAGAGGCCAACAGACAAATTTCATTGCTCTTCCAACACCTTTTTGATGGCCTTTATGGTGCAGAACCCTGGAAGCTTCACTTCAAGGGCTCACAAGCTATTTGAAAGGATGTTGCTACATATGACATCTGGATTCTTATCTCTCTTTTATCACTCAGTTAATTTACCTAATACTACAGTGAAAGAATTTCTTTGTTGAAGAAAATACCACATAAATATCATCCAGCTTTCTCCACCAGATAAAGCAGACACTGAGAGGGAAATTTTCATCTCTGTCTGCCACCAGACTACCTTTAGACATCTGTGCCTCAGCTTCCCTATCTGTGAAGAGTGAAGTAGTATTCAGTTCTCAGAGTTTCTATTTGACAACAGGAAATATGTAGCAGATTCAGCTCAGTTTCATTTTACATTTTTGGGTTCATTTGATCTCAGAGCTCAAAAATGTGCAAGGCCACATGACATTTAATTTGGAATATGGTACATAAAAAGAAGACTGTACAATACTGAATAGAAAAGTGATGCCAAGCAATTGTTAGTAATGACAAAATAATATTGGTACACTACAGCTTTGTTCACTCTGTAAACAGCAAAGATTGGCCATCATCTTGTAAAATGGCGCTACAAGAAAAGTCAGTATAATTTGCTAGGTCAAAGAAGTGGGTGATTTCAAGGCTCCTGCCTCCCTTGGTACCCTAGGAAAGAGATTAGAATGGAGGGAAAACTGTAAAACAATGGCTGAAATATATGAGACCTCAGAACAGCACAAACTTCATTAATGAAAAAATCTGGATCTTCACTATTCTCTTCTGGGAGAATTAATCAGATGTTGCAGTTTCAGATTTATAGATTGCTGTGAAAATGGGTAATCTGAGGGGAAAGCCTCATAAAAACTTAACAGCAACACGGAGATAATCTGTGGGCTCACAGTGGCCATGTCAGGGCTAATTGAAATGTTTAAGACCAGCACAGCTTCCAGGCTCCCTGTGATACATGCTGAAGACACGAATATAGACCATCTCTTTGTCTTGACTGGACATATTTTATCGCTCTGTATCATGAGACTGTCACCCCAGACTTCTAATTGCTCAAACCTTTAGACACAGGGCACCTAATAATTGCAGTACCATGGCCAGCCTAATAATAAAGATAATTTACAGTTCAAAAGCAAAGGGTAATTTGTAATATGAATGGCTTTCTGTGTCCCTAAGCTCATTTCAGGACCTGAGGATCCATGCAGCAATAGCTGCAGCCTTTTGCCCGAGTGTGTGACTTACTGCACTAGTTTATTTTGCCGGTTTCCACAGAAGTCAGTGGATTATGGGGAAATCAATGGGATGTTCTGCACCAAACATATTCAAAACTGTATCTTTATTCCTCTTTTACAAGGATATCTCCTGCAAAAATGTGAAATACTTTAACTCTGCATAATATACGTACCTGTAAGTGTTACTGAAGTGTACAATACCAAATGGAAACTTAAAACTCATCCATAATTAGAGAAGTATCAAAATCATGGTGATTGTTGTATTAATTGATGCAGAAAACCAGGAGTTATTTAAAGCAAAGTCAGATCTCTCTTGGAAGGAGAGGATCAAGGATTTTTGTCTTTATCAACACCAGGAAGAGACCCAAATGCCTGCAGAAACATTTTCTACTCATTCTCCTACGTTCAGGTCCTTTCCATGCAGTCCCTGTGCTGCCCTCTCCCCTCCAGTGGGGCAGACCCACCAAGACCCTCGAGTCAGTGTCCTGCTCTTCCTGTGGAAGAATTTTCTCTTTCACAGCACCAGGCTCCTATTACACAACCACATATTTTCCTTGCCTTTTTATAGTTCTCTCAGTTTGAGAGTCAAAGCCCGTGCCACAGCCTTAGACCACTCCTGGCTCTGCCGTGCCACCCACATTGCAAGCATTACCAGAACAAAGCCTCTGTTACTGTAAAGCTTTAAGCCATGACAGTTTTAAAGAGAGTTACAGTGCACTCAGTGTAGGAGAAGGATCTCTTCACTCCTCAGTGAGACCTGGGTACAAACAATAGGATGTGCCTGCTTTTCTCTCGGTGACACGGCTCTGGACCTGAAACCAAAGGCACAGGAAGTCTGTCTCACCAACCATTTTAGACTGCCACAAATTTTCTGCCATTTGCTTGGCATGTCTGATTGCTCTGAATGTCTCAAATACACCCATTCATCTTGCAATAGTAAATGGGTTTTAAAAAAATCTTGTTGACAATCTCACCACCAATCCCATGTGCAATTTAAAAAAGGGGGGGAAAAAAAGAAAAAAAGTGAGAGCACAAGAATGAAACAAAATGCTAACAGGGACCTTCAAAATGCGGTTGCACTGAGAGGATGGCACTGGAATCTGGGTTTGTTTTAAGCCTACATTGTTTAAAAGCAGCAGGGGACCAAAATGATGATGGCATCATACTGGCTGAAGGGAAGAACCTGGACTGAACTCTCAAGCCAAATCTAATCTTGGATTTTTGTTACTGTATTCTTCATTAAGAAACTCCCATGGACATTGATGGAACTGCAGCATGAAGACATTTCTGTGAGCAGTGCATGAGGATCAAAATCTACTCCATGGGCACCACACATGGAAACACTATCCATAATTTTTCTCACCACACGTTGAACATCTTGAGAGCACAAGTAAAGCAACATTCATAAAATCAAAACCACAAATAATCAAATATTTAGTTTTCTAATCAAGTCAAGTTGTGTGCAAGCCCTTAAACAGAATTTACAAGCATTTGATTTGTTTTCTCCATTGACTATATAAGAGTACTCATAGGCTCACAAATCAGGGCTTGTTTGATTTGTTTTAACATGCTCGCCATGTCAGGTGGTTTTTCCATATTTCTTGCTGTTCCTTTAGAAACTTGTAAACCAGGTCAATTTATTGAAATGTCAGCTTTTATAAATATTCCTATCCAGCCCAGCCTCAAAGTTAACACATGCTATAATTACAGCGAAACCATTTATGGAAAGTAACTAAAAGTGGGATAACCCTTCTTACTCACATTGAGAAATATCCTACTCCTTGAGTCAACATTTTTATTTCAGTTAATTTACTTTTGGAATTCACTCTGGAAAATGTATTAGCAGCTGCAGAACCTGTCCCAAATCTTACTGCTTTTCCAATTAAGTCTCAGTTTTTAAAATGGGCATTAAATATCTCTGGGACTGAACATTAAACATCTCTGAGATTGAACATTTTCTGCAACTTCTGCTTTGCCAAAATGAGGGTGGGCAGCTATAAGGTCAGAGACAGAAGAAAACACAGCCATATTTTGTTAAATGAAAATAAAATCAAAATTAAAAAGAAAAAAGCAGCAAAAGTGATAGCACCTAGCACTAGAAAAAGGTGCTATCTTCCTAGCATTAAAGGCAACTTTAAATTAATCTCATCGTCATTATTTGGTATTTTGCCAAAATGAAAAATAATCAGTATTCTTTTATTTTGCAAGGATTGCAGACTCTGGCATCTGCAAGACATCTGAAAATAAAATAACAAGCAAAACATCAACTCAGAAATGCAATCCCAGACAGCAGTCAGAAACAAGAAGCAGCAGTAGACATTAAAAGGGGAAAATAAAATTTTAAAAAATGAGAAAAGTGTATATATTAGCAAGTTCAAGTGACATTTGAGTCCTCTGTGCTCCAGCAGCACAGCTATCTGATAGATGTCGTTTCAGTGCAGGACAGTCTGCCCAGCACAGGAAAGTACTGAACTCTGTGCCTGCTCTGGAACAGGAGATCTGTTTTACAGATACCCTGCTTTGGCTGAGATATGAATCGCCCAGCATTCCACCTGAGTGAGCCCACAGCAGAGCACGGTGCCCCGCCTGTCCCTCCTGGGCCAGGCCGTGGGTCAGTCACTGCCTCCCCACCTTTGCTGTAAATTCTCGTGTTTGAAAAGACACATTGAAAATTCTCTCCTTGCACAAAGTTCCCAACTGCTTATGGACAATAAGGTAGCTTGGGAATACACTAAACTTTCTTTTATTCATATCATTGTTACTGAGACTATCAGCACAAAATATACATGGCAAAGTGCTGGGCAAACAGAGGGTTTTTAGTTAAAATTAGCGGCTTGCCTGAGACATGACTGAATTTAAAGGCAAATCAAGCTACTAAACTAAATATTTTTTGCTTCTTGCCAGCAGACTCCCACACATAACTGCATACAGAAACTGGTAATTGCCCCATATTTTGGCTTGTAATGGAAACCCAGATGATGCAAACCCTCTTCAATGACTGACATTTATTCTTTCTCCTTGTTTTGCAAATATGAATTTAATTTAAATCAAACAGGTTAAATTGGAGCCTCTTATTTTGTAGCAGTCACCAAAAAATGAAAAGAGAAAAAAACCAAAACAAAACTCTAAAAGCACCACAACAGAAAACTAAATCAACCTAAAAGGAGGGGGGAAAGAAGCCCTATGTGCAAAATCCATGGTACTCAGTATGTACAAGATAAATATTAATTTTTCAAATACAGCAGTTGGAAGTACTGGCCCAAACATTAGCAATATTTTGTACTGCACTAAACTAAAAGTTTTTGCAAAAATCTTGTTTTGCTTTTTCCCATTTGGAAAATGAACATGCTGGACATGGGAACAAAGAGCTGCAGAAGTGAAAGGATTGTGTCTTTTAAAGGACAAAGCACAGGAATCCCCTGCACTACCTTGGGAAATACATTCTATGTAGATAGATTGAGATAAGTCTGTACCTTCTGCATCTTCAGTGGAGCTTGAAAGGAGCCTTTGCCCATGCTCTGGGGAAGCACACACCAAATGCTTTTGAAAATCTTGGTACCTCAAAGTACATAATTATTTTGTTAAGAGGCCAGTGGAACGTGGGAATAAAATCCAAGGGATACTTCAATTTAGCGAAGATCTAGATCTTCACATTCTTGCTGTAATTATTAGGATGTCCTGCAGAAATTTTACCTAGTCAGCAATTCATGTCACAAATGAATGTAGAATATATTGCCTTTCAAAATCACAATCCTCTTTAAATACCCAGTCAGCCTATAGGAGAACACATTTCTCCAACCAGAGACGTTCATCACCAAAATCTATGCAGTTTCCTTTCATGAAAGTGCCCAACCTTGTGACAGCAGACACAAGATGATAAAAATGACACCAAACAGGATCATGAAGAAATCTTGTGTAAAAGGGAAAGTCATTAAATATAGAGTTTTCACTTGTTCAAGCTCAAATACTACATAAAATTTCTGCAGCATAGGTTACTGTAGTGTGGTGCAGAAGTGCAAAAATTGAGTGCAAATTAGGAGTGTTTGAGATACTCTTAATGGCTGCTTTTGTTGAATATTGAGCTATTGAGAAAGTTGTATTACTGCAGATCAACAGGTAGGCAGTGTGCAGAAGAGATATTCAAAGGTGTCTGACAAATGGGTCTACTGCTCTGTCAAAGCAATTTTACTTTCTTCTGTTTTACAACCTAATTGTGAAATCCATGAAGTGATTTTGGAATTTATTTCTATATGAGGAAACTAAAAGAATATATGGAAATGTAGCATCAAATGACCCTTTTTGGATTAGTTTTATATGTATTCCCACATCAGTTTGCTTCTATACTTTTCTGACATCTCAGTTTTAAGAGAATGATTGGCAAACTTCTGAGAGAGAGGAGTGGTTCTTCGAGCCCAGGGAACAGCTGGAAAGACAGATGTCATCTACATTACCATTTTGTTGCTGGGGAAAAATAAAACAAGCTGGTAATACCAACTGAACAAAATTTTTTAAGTTAATTCCAGCTGTGACCATGTGATCAGCATCTACTGTGTTTGCAGCTGTGACCATGTGATCAGCATCTACTCTGTTTGGCCCTTCATCCAAGCACATCTGGTAAAAATATTCCAGTAGTGTGAAAGGAGAAAGGAGAAAGTTTGTGTGGAGATTACATTTTATTTTACCATGTATAATACTTTGTTCTTCTGATGGAATTTTAAAAAAAAGATTTGTGGGCAGATGATAGATGGGAAGAACATTGAAAATAAGAATGAGCCTATAAGATAGGCATAAATAGGACTAAAATAATCACAGAAGTCAAATTATACAGAACTGGTTTAAGATTATAATGAGCTTTAACTCAGAGTGTTATTATTACAATAAAAATAAACATATGGAAAGATTCCTTTGAAAATCTTTATGTTACACTGAGATAAAGCAAGAGGAAGCACACAAAAAATTATTTACTATCTAGATAGAAATGCTGTTACAACATGTCACCTAGATAGGAGACACGACTTGCAAATTGAATATAGGTAAAAGTTACTGAGTATTAGCCACACATTAATGAAAGACATTATGCACTTTACTATCGAAAGCTGCCTAATTCATATATAATTGAATATTCAGCCTTACAACCTCACTAAGCCAATGCACTCCCCCTGAGTGGCAGCCACAGCCTGCTGCCCTGTCCCCCCGTGTCACTCTCAGCACATGGACCAGGTCCAGCTGCGTGGGTCTCCTGTCCTGCACCTGAGCTCTGAGACACGGCCGCGCTCGGGAGGAGCCCCTGTGACCCCTGCTGTGCTTGCAGGACTGGTGACTGCATGAGTGCACACTGGTGCTCAACACTGGGTGTTCGAGTCTGGCCCTGAAGTTATGCTGACCACAGAAGAATTATTTTGAAGTCTAACTTACTTTTGCTGGGGAGTAAGGGTTTCCAGAAAGACTTTTTCTTAGTGGGTGAGTACTAGAACACACCTACTCTATTCATAAGCCAGAAGGCATGAAACTAAAGTGCAGGAATCCAGAGAAACTGCTCTAGGTTGGTAAATACCTTCAAATGACCACCTGCCCACAGATAATCAAAGATCTGAGGTGCTCTCACGTGCATGGGATTTGTACAATTCCCTCTTTGGAAGTTCTCATTCACTCTCTGCTATATAAAACCCTAATAAGAGATCTTTCAAAGGTCTAAATCTATGACCCAAATCTGGGCTGTGACTCTTTCCTCTAGAAATGCTCCATGTCAAAAAACCAGAACTTCTATGCTGAGATTTTCTACTCCTGGATTATATTTCAGAGATCAATTCCAATTCTGCAAATTACTACTCCTACTTGTCCAAAGTGCTGTTTAGGAACCAGGCTATACATGCCGTGTTGTCAGTCTAGACACATTGTTTGTCTCAATGGGAATAGCATCTGCTCTTTTAATTCCTGTCTTCCAGGGCCTGTGGCTGTGCCCTGTGCAAGTGCAGGAAATGCTTAATGAAACTACCCCCTCTTCCAACTAAAGGGTACAGTGAGACAAAAAAACCCTGTAGTAAATGGAATGATCAAGATGACAATTGAGTACTTTTTATATGGAACTTGTAGTTAATGGCAGTAGCACTTGCCTCAGAAACTTGTGAGACAGGATTACAGTCAGGAGTATGACTTTAACTTACTATATACAGGAGTACCAGTGGCAAATGATACTTCCAGAATTCAAATAAAAACTGTGACCTAAAATAATAGATTTCAGAGATGAGGTGTTTTTATCAAAGAGAAGCGAGACAAGTAGAAATAAAGAGGTTCATACTAAAAATGCCCTGAAGGGCAAAGAACATACATGCAAAACTTGTGTTTTCAGAAAACTAGCATTCAAACAAGGACCATCAATCTATAAATAATGCTATTATCGCACATGGAGAGCAGAAGTTGTGTTTGCATGTACATTTAGAGAACTACAAATAAAGTTTACACTTCCTTATAACCTGCAGTTCCAGGGCAGGTCAGCACTCACTAACAGCAGAGGTGGAACAGACCAGCCTTGTTCGATGTAATGTATCGAGGACACACCAGATACACCACATGTCCAGGAGCAGCACTCTCTCAGGGGCCAACACCACCACCTGGCACGCCTTTGCTGCAGTGCTTTCGTACAGATGTTCCCATGGCTGGAATGCTTGGGGTTTCTTCCCTTTTGTTCTGCCCTCCAGAGCTTTGCATGGCATCTCAATACTGTGTGTCAAATTTTGCTCTCGTTTTTTATTCATTCCAGATTGCACTGAGACACAGGACGGAAACGCAATCAGGAGATTCTGTTCTTTGATTTGAACAGGAAAACTTTGGCAAACTTTACATATTAAGATAGTCTATGAGAAAGAAATGAAGCATTTGGGTACCCCACTGCAGTACAAGATTTGGGATGGAAACTTGTAGAATTTTTAAGGAACTGAGTCGATTATACCAGATATATATTGCAAAGCCAGGTTTTAACTACCTCTCCCAAATCCTGTCTGCCCTCAGTCCCGCAGTACAATCCTGCTTGCAAATAACTACTTTCATTTAGAGAGGGGTGGGCTGCCTAAAAATTACATAAGATGCTATATTTTCAGCAAGTGCCCCACACTCATTCTAAAGGAGGGTGCTCTGCAGTGCACCCTACTTCTAGAGCAAAGGCAAGAATCTCTTTGCAGATACTTGAAGAATGACTTTTTAAGATATAGTTGTGTCTTCATTGAGTCCTAATGTCTGATGGAGCACATGCCTTTAAGCTATCAACAGGCAAATGCTTTAATGCTGCTATCGAAGCAGGCCCCACACTATTTGGTGTTAGCACACAAGCCCTGTTGTCACAGCACCAGCTCCGCTTCACCTCAGCTAGTAGCATTCTTAGGGTAAACTGAGTAATAGTAGCTTTCCCACCTATAAAAGTCAATAGAAATTGATAGAAATAGATGAGTTTCAATCTGGTTTCTTTGTTTCTTCCTCTGTTATTTAATATTAATTGCCACTGACAAACGTGGTACCTACATCCAAGGGGATGTAATGCCAGAACTTGGCTCTCAGTTAAGAACAACTTAAATACTCCCATCAGTGACGTGTCTGTGATAGTTCACTGTTTCTGGTGATGCTCTTAGAGCACATCTATATTCAGCACAACATCCTTGCTTCACACAAGCAATATTAATCATTTAAAGCCAATTTCCAGTCTGCCTGTTGTATGCCTTGTATCTATTACACAGAAGAGTGGTAGAACTTGTATTTTCAAACATGGAGAGAGCCAGACAGAATCTGAGGCCTTGATTCTCCTTAGCAGCAGCCAGCAAAAGCTGCTCTTGGCTATTTAGAAGGGTATTAGACTGCTTTAAACATGCACTGATACACAGGGACCTTGGATGGAATTTTAATTTCAACAATCACCAATCAATTACCCAATAACAACCTGTATGCTTACAGCCAAATTATTACAGACAACAGGACTGGTAAGGTTCTACTTGTGCCACCCTCTGTGGCAAGACCACTTTGCTGAAAACAGGGTAAGAAATAGATGCAAGAAAATGGAACTGTTACCACTAGCAGGAAATTGCATAAACGTCACAATCAGGATCTTTCTGAAAAGACAGCAGAGATACAGCCATGGAATGTGGTTGCAACTTATCAAGATGGTGGCAAAAAATCAGAATCAGTATGCATCTCTCACTCACTTTTTCCCTTTTCCCTCTGTCACTGAGTAGCATATAACTGTTAGGATATTGCTTTACAGTTAAGGAATTTAAACTCAGGAAACGCTCCCAAAGTTAGCTCATTTCAATATCTCCAGCAATGCTGCTGCAACGAGATCATTGCTAACATGTGTGGGAAAGGGGCACAATCACCCTCTTAGCTAATGCCTCCAGAACCAATCGTAGAAGTAACACTTACAATCCACTCATCCATGCGTATCTGTGTGAAGAGTTACAGAATAGTCTTCCTTGTAAAACGTTGCCATGAAAAATAAATCTTTCTAGACACTAATAACACTAATACACCAACTTCTGCATCAGCTTGTTGCTATTAATATTTATTGAATACATCAAGACATCACAGAAACTGAATGTACAGATGGAAATGACATAAAGAGAAACACCTTCCTGAATTTAAGATTACCACTAATTAATGTACTTGAAAAATTCACAAAACAAATAATTATTTTCCATGGAAGACGTGCATGACTGCACAACCGCCTGGATAAGCTGTTTAAAAAAAAGTTTTTATCAATTCCAAAGAAGATTCTTTGGGTAGCTCACAGCCAGACCTCTATTTTTGTGCCTGGACTTCTCTGTAAGCTCACTGCTGTCTCAACATTTAAGCATCTCCTACAACTTATCCTGATTGATAGTATAGGAAAGTCCTTCCCTTCCCCACACTTTCATACCATGTTATAACTATATAGAGGGACCCTGGCATGCTCTGAGCCAGGTGTTAACCTCTGCAACACACAACCTTCTGTGAAAGTGACCTCAGTCCAGATCCTTGGATAAACAGCTCAACACCACCTGCAAGCTGGCCATCTTGTGGAGTGAGCAAAACTAACCCCACCCATATTCTTGTTTCTGACAGTAGTTCATGAGCAAATGTCAGGGGGATGGTGCCAGTGACAGGACGAGGAGCAATGGCCATGAACTAAACACGACAAATTCCATCTCAACATGAGGAAGAACTTCTTTACACTGAGGGTGGCAGAGCACTGGAACAGCTGCCCATGGCAGGCAGTAGGTCTCCCTCTCTGGAGACATCCCAAACCCACCTGGACATGTTCTGTGACCTGCTCCAGGTGACCCTGGCATGGCAGGGGTTGGACTGGGTGATCTCCAGAGGTCTCTCCCAACCTTAGTGAATCTGTGATTCTGGGAAATGATCTGCTGAGTAGCAACATGACAGAAAAATTAATCAGGCTCCAGAAAAATTTTAATCCAAGAACAGTTCAGGTAAAGGAAAGAAATAATCGGGCTTTTTTGCCATAAGGAAAATAAAAGACCAATATGGTCTTAAAACCACAGAATTGTTTGGGTTGGAAGGGTCCTTTAAAGTTCATCTAATCCAACACCTCTGCAGTGAACAGGTACATTTTCAACAAGATAAGTTTGCCCAAAGTCCCATCCAACCTCACCTTGAATGTTCCTGGGATGGGGCATCTCAGGGCAACCTGTGCCAGTGTTTCATCACACTCATTGCAAAAAATACTTCTCTATATCCAGTTTAATCTTCCTTTGGTGTAAAACCATTACCCCTCTTCCTATCACAACAGGACCTGCTAAAAAGTTTGCCTCCATCTTTCTTATATGCCCCCTTCGAGTCCTGAAAGCCCACAGTGGGTTTTTTTAAACTGCAATTCAAAAGCTGGCTGTGGTACATGCCTTATCTCATGTCTTGGTCTGATCAGAAGAGCACAAAGATGCTTCACTGTTTCTGACACTGTCCGGTTACCCCATCATGCTACCCACTCCAGAGAGATAACGAAGCAGTTCATCATCGCTTGTAAGAGAAGGTATGTACAAGCACAGGAAAAAACACGTGGAAACAATAAAATAGAAAATATTAAAAGAAAAAAAAAATTGAAAACCCAAAGAGAACAAAAAAACCCCAAATACTGAGCACAAAATGACTCCACTAACTGTACTGAGCTTTTGAATCACACCGAACACTGGCACCGTGCCTCACTGAGGAGGCAGCTTGCCAGGATATTGCCATGGGCAGCTAATAACCATTCACACACAATGGGCAACAGAGATTAAGCCCAAATATTTGAAGGTTTGCTTTAAAAATATTTTTACCATATTTAAGAAATAAAGAAGTATTTTATTCTTTCATATTGAAACTATTAAGCCAATTTCTCCAACACTAAAGCATTTCTTATTTCCACAAGCCACTGCTATATCTCTTTTCCCTCCTGGGTGTCCTGCTATAGTGCATGTGCACCCTTGTGCAAGGCTACAAAGTCTAGGGAATTTCTTTAAGTCACTCAAGTCCTGTGCCAGGTGTTTGTAAGGATTAACGTTTCAAGGACTTAAACAGATTGTGGGTTTCTATAAATTGCTTTCAAATCCAGTACTTAGACTGGATGATAACTGATATTACTGGACAGAGTTAAAGAAAAGCCTCTCTCACATTTTCATTTTTGACTATTTCAGCACTGTTGCTTCCTGTTTCATGCTGGAGCCATGGGGTTAAGAGATGTGACAGATTTTATGATGCAGAAAGACTTCTTTTCTTAAGGAAAGCAGGCAGAGGCTGTGTTTTCCTAACATCGCTATGAATGATTTTGGTGATTTGCTCTTTGCTATCAGTAACTGATATGGTCATGGAAAACATGAGACAAGACAGATTTGGAAAATTTTGGTTTAGGCTGTGGCTGAAAAGTCTTCTGTCTAACAGTACAGGTTCCCTCTGGATTAAGTAACCTTTGCAAGTTTTCCACAAACTGATTCTGCCGAATAGAAATTGATTAATGAGCTCAGACACTGAAAGTGTCACTAGAAAATAGCCATTGAGATTCCAGTCAGCAATCACCAGCCCCAGGGTCAAAGAAGACCATGGACCGACTTAGCTGAAAAGAGAGCAGCCTTCATTTGTCTTCTCTCTAACTTCATTTTAACTGTGCCTGATGGCACTGGGTGCAGCCAGGAGTCTGCCACCACTTTTTTGATAAACCCATGTACTGAGGGCTTCTCAGCTGAGCTATAAAAATTCCTTTAAGGCTGTAAGGCTCCATTGGCCTGAACCTCCACTGCCTCTAAGCTTGTGAAGTTATTTACACCTGTGCAAAATTAGAGAAAAGTTGGAATCAAACACAGTGTCATTCCAGGCATTAGAGGCATCATCTCTGATGCTACTTCTAAAGCTTCCTGATACCGTTGTTGCCAGTTTCTTCTGAAAATACACACAGTAGTAGCACCCAGCTCACTTAAGGGGATTCACTTCACTTTCACTCAATTCTGCCTCATACCACAACAGCAAACATAAGGAGCCATGTTTAATAATAAACCTTCATAAATTCATAAATCTAAGACTCCTAAGAGCTTTCTGTGGACAATGTTCAACACTCCTCCCAATCTCCAAACCTCAGAAGTTTGTATCTGCTGGCCTCAGAGACAGACTTTGCAGTACTAGCTACAGCTACTGGAAATTATGTAAAAGTTGTATCACATAGAACCATATTTTATAATGTAAGCCGGATTTCTAGAAAGACAAAAAACTTGTGAATTAATACTGAAACAGTTTATGCTTTATCAACCAAATTTAAATTCTAGTTTCCTGGTAGCTATTCCTTCAGTAAGGAGAGATGTTCTATGTGTGGTGTCAGAAAACGTTTTTCTGTGAGGTCTTAATATTTTGATTCAGAATCAATTCTTTTTCTGCCCTTTAAAAACAATACATTTTTTGATTATACAAAAGTCCTACAGTCAAAAAGATCAGTCCTGTGGGTTTTTTATTCAGACTTTCTATCCTCACTCTCCACCTCCTTGATGATTTCCTTCTTCCCATTATGTACTTCTCGGGAAGATGCAGTCCCCGGGGACTTCTTCAGGCAGAAGTAATACAGCTTGAAAGGTATTTCACAACATGAACATTTTTCAGTACCTGAGGTGTATTTCACTCATTGAGGTAGGGAGATGATATTTTAAAGTTAGAAGGTTCCCAGCACTCACGTGTCTCTAATGTAAATTGCAGCAAGATATTCAAACTCACCAGGTTTCTCTTTCCCACCTGCAAGATGGATGTCAGGAATTTCTTAGGAATATTGTGATGAAAAATTATAGCTTGTGCATGGATTATGGTGCAGATTTCCTGTGGACTGATTGGTGACATCAGTGCCAGTTCTGAAAACCCTGTGCCTATGGGGAGCACAGCTTCTGAGCTACTGACTTCTATATTTCTACACAAATCCTTACATTTCTAAGTCTGTTCTGCATTTTAGGAAACATTGCACTGCACATCAAGGTACCTCTAAAAACCAGTAATAAGTTACATCAAAAAGATCATGTGAAATTAATTGTATTCAGCACATGCTAGCAATTTTTTTTTGTTTTATCCTAGTCAGCCAACAAAAGAAAATAAAAACAGCTAATTAATGAAAATTAATTTTTACATACAAAGTGCTTCAGACACAAAATTGCAAAGTATTAAGAAAGTATATGCACAAATTTAGAATTTATTCCAATGCATACCCCTCATTTTGAACTATAATGAATTTTAAAAGTATCTTGTACCTGAGAGAAGGAGCACTGACAGACACACAGGTTTCGCTGCCTAGAAATAGAGTATTTCTAGTTATAATGATAGCCAGACAAAAAGCATACAGGCCTGAGTGGCTGCTTTGGCGTTATTTTCATCAGATGTCATAAGGTCCCTGGGTACTTGTACAATCAGTAACACTTCACAGAGCCCTCACTTCTAACAAATAATTAGCTAAAATTGAACCAGAGATTTCTTACATACATGTCATAGGTTTGATATGAATAATGAGGGAGGAGGTTAACAGCAGGTCATAGACAGTTCCCTATCTTCCAGCTTATTTATTCAGTGAAATGAGAAATTGATCACATTATTTTGTATAGAAGAACCTGATTCATTACAATCAGCTCTGAATTGGCAGTTTTTGCTTTAGGCAATTTCAGAACATTACTTATGCTTAAAGAGTTGCTGGTAAGGTCATTTTACAACTTGTAATCACCTCTCTGACCCCTTCATGACCAGAGCTGCAAAAGCTTAAGCACATGTGAAAATTGAAAAAGGCATGCATATGAACAGAAAACTAATGGTTAAACACAAGGAGCTGAACAAACAAACCCATCCAGCCAAAGTAGGGATGCCACATTCAGGTGTACTAGAAAATATCAGGAACACATCATTTCTTGCACATCAAAAATGCACATTGAGTCTTCCCTAATTTGGCAAGACAGCTATTGGAGGGAGAATTAATCTGATAAGTGCTGTATTAACCAGTGGAGGGCAAGAGAAAGGAAAGGCAAAGGAGACAACTACAGGTAAGGATCTGGAGTTGAAGGTGACACTATGTGGGCTGCAGGGACAGAAAAGGCTGGTTAGTTCTTACACCTAAGAGTAGCAGTGGTTACTGCTTCATCTTCTATTGACCCAAACTCCCTTAGAACCACGAACCAAGGTTTGTTTATTCTAAAGAAGGTTTATAACAATTTTCCGTAACTGCACACACAACAGGATAAGCTCTCTCAGGTGCTTCCTGTCTCCAAGAATGCTTTTACCTCTTCCTACACCAGTACCACTCTAACCAGGTTGTCTTTTCCAGACAGAATGAGGAACTGCAATCCCTGCAGGGCCAGAATCAATTCCTTCCCAATTACAGAGACACATGGGATAAAGGCAGGCTCTCTGTTTCAGAGCCAGTGTCATTCAGACCTTGCAGAGTGCTGCTGCTGGGCTCTGGGTTAGGTGGCAGATACTCATTGAAAGTACAAGCTCCTCGTTAAATAACAGAAGTAATTTTATTTAATTATTTTTGAAAAACCTAGCTCCTGATTCAGGTTTTGCACCCCACTTTGTGTTATACGGAAAACAGAGGGGAAACTGTAATATGTGTTTGAGAACGGGGGTGGAAAAGAAGCAGGACAGAACTTCAGCTGATTTATGACTAAGGGTGTAAATTGGTACAGAATTAACTGCTTAGCATACGCCATTCATTAAAACAGCCATCAAAGAGCAACAAGCACAAAACAAAGAAACACTGCATGTATGTTACAGTTGGAAAAACTTCTTAATTATGCCTGTTAGCTCCATTATCGCCACTTCAAAGCGTAAGAAAGTGGTGCTTTAAAAACCATTCTGGCGGGTAACTGAACTAGGATATGTTCAAGGATGTACAACATATAATTTACAGGTGATTTGTTTTAAGCAACTAAGTTCCATATACGTGGGGAGCTAATGTTCAAATCTGCAAAAGAACTTCAGCATCTAAAATGAGATTAAGAGGACTTCTTTGAGCTTCTATAGCCAGTAAAGGAATTCTTCAAACTCCTCCCTGACCCCACAGTTGCTTGAAGTCTATAATTGGTTACAAGTCCATTAATAATGTTTAGTGAGTGCTTAATAGTCTGATTTACACCTGATGAAACAGCCTTCTCACCAGCAGAAGCAGGTACTTTGAGATTATCGAGCAGCTAAAAATGACATGATCAACAAGAAGGCAGTCATCTTATGTTCCCTAAGAACCAAGGCTCCCAAAGCACATCAGTCTGGTAGGGGTGATCAGAACCTGTCCAAGGTATATTGGAGGAGAAAGGTGTGATCAAAGAGGGAGACATCTCAGTTTTTACACAATAGGTTAATGAGCACATGCTCAAAACCTTCCTTAATCTGAGAGAATCCAAGAAAGTTTCTTGTCTTCCAGCTCTTAGTCGTGGAAAAGCTACTGGAAACATAGTTGTGGAGATGCAGTTTCCTTCTAAAACTGCCCTAAAAGTGGCAGTTAAGAGTGTTTAAA
This sequence comes from Oriolus oriolus, assembly GCA_013400235.1. NCBI lineage: Eukaryota > Metazoa > Chordata > Aves > Passeriformes > Corvidae > Oriolus > Oriolus oriolus. The sequence goes on from VXBT01011472.1 coordinate 1,252,514, forward strand.
ACATGTCTGTAACAGTCATGTAAGTCAATACTGGTAGTGGGACAGCTGAATGTTGTTTTATGCCTCCTAGCAACTGGATGATATCTGCAGCTTTCTTGTCTTCAGGAAGTTTAATTTACTGGGATTTGTTCAACGTTCATAAGGAAAGTGGTTGAAAAGAAAATAGGAAATATCCAGTTTAACAAAAAAAAAAACAGCTAAGAAACTTATGGAAATCTCTGTATTTCACTAGTAAACACTACTTCAAATATTTTTGTGAACATATTTTATTCAACTTTCCTGGTACATTAGCCTTTCTGGTCAGCTTACATGAAATATGTAATTAAAAGGTTAATCGAAGCAAAAATAAGTGTCAGCTACATATTTCATGTATTCCATTTCAACATATCTAGTGCTTTCCCTTTTTGTCACATGTATTTCATTTTGTACCAAGTAGCAAAGGAAGAACTTTCCATGTCTTTCCAGTCTCTAAAATTGTCCCCCTTAAGCAATCTCATTCAAGACAAAGTTTCTTCCATTCCTTTAGGCCTTGTTTTATTTCCAGGCTGCTGCTTATGTTCCTTTACACACCACCCACATAGATTTAAACCTTCTTTTGTATGAAGCCGTGCAGCAGCTTTGGATCTGGTCAAAGCTTTTCTTGCGACAGACTCTCCCTCTCTTCACAGGCCAGGTGGGGAAGCCCAGAGTCCACAGACACACGAGAGCAAAGCAGGTCTCTTTTAACCCCACTTCTTTTCCTGAGCTTCGATGGTGTCAGCACGCTGGATTTACTGTTTATATCTGCGTAGGACATACAGCATTTGAAACAACCAGGCATTTTGCAACAATTCTAAAAGCCAGCCACTTTTTTTTACTCTGGCTGGCACAAAAAATGTCTGTCTAAATAAAATAGTTCATATATACATAGTCCCTTCCCAGCCTGTGCCACCAGCTGCAATGGAAGGCTAAAGAGGAAAGACACTCCTGCTGGAAAAACTCACTACACCTCTGTGAGGTCTTTCAGTCCTGCTCCTATTAGACTCCACAATTTTAAGGACTTTGCAAACCATTAAGACCTGAGCTCTATATTTTTTCCCTGTTGGAAATTTTCTGGTTGGACAAGTCAAGCTTCCTATTGTGAAGTCAAAGAAAAAATTGTTCTGAGATGCTCCTACAAGAAAAAGAGCTACCAAAAAGTCAGCAGTGATAGTTTTTGTTCAGCATAGGAACAGCTCTGAAAAACGTCATAAAGAGTACATTACAAATTCAGATGGAAAAAAGCCAAGCAACACCCAAGGAGACAACATAAAGACCATGAATTAGGCTTGTGAAATAAGAAAGCACTTGGAACTATCATCTCTAACCAAATGCTCCTGTGCCCAAAAGTGAATAAAAAAATTAATTATAGCAAAAAATGAATGCCGACAAGTCAACAGCTACAGTACCATTTCTCTGAACAAACACAGAACTAGAATCTCTTTGCATTTTCATCCAAATATGTCTTTGCAAAAGTTGAAAAATTTTGTGGAGTCAAGAGTTCCACACTGTATTTATGGCTTCCAGGATGGGTTCATTAGGGAGATAAAATTATGAAAAGCAAGTATTTTATCCACTTAAATCTAAATTAAGCGATGCTACATAAACCTATTTTGTGAAAGCAGCTGAAAGGCTTTTTCCTCGAATTCAGGGTGACAGCCCATTTTCAAGCTTTGAAGGTTACACAAAGCAAAATGGTGATTTTTTTCAGGCTAACAGTAGACAGACCTATCCTATGATAAATTGTACATCCAGCTACAAACCTCAGAGGCCTAAAAAAATAGTAAACATCCTATTTGTGCAACAACAGTATTATAGTCTTTCTTCAAACTTTCCTAAATCCCTATAATAAATGGAAGATATTTCATTTTAGACACTCGCAGATTCCATAATGAGTTAAGCCTCTTTACAGTTTATTTTAATAAAGCACAGCTTTCTAAATATACAGAGGCTATAAAACTTGCAGGTTGGAGCAATAATATGTTTAGTAGCCTTGCTTTATAAAGTGGAAATGTTTGCGTGTCTCAAATTACGAGCAATTTAAAGTAGGAAGTAAGCAAACTAGCTCTTGTGTTATGAAGCTTGACATTGTTAAGCCTTAAGAGAACACATACTTCAAAGTCACACAGACTGAAATATGCTCTGCAAGCTTGGCAAGAGGACCAATGCCATAATGATGTACTGCACAAAAATCACCACAAATCTCCATTTCTGTGTGAAGTCGCCTTGCTGTAAACTTTAACATTTTACTGCTGGTCCTATTTTTAAAATTAATTCATTATTCATTTTCATATAAAAAGATCAGGGCATATGAAAAAGACAAGAAAGCTTTCCTTTGGATATCAACTAAGAAAAGTAGTAACTGTAAATTATAAACAGTAAAAAAAACATACCAGTGTTTAAATGAAGAGAATCAGAAATATCACTTGATAACAAGTATTTCAAAGGTGCATCACTATTCTTTTCTCCTTCAAGAACTTAAGTGTGAAGACCCTTCTTTCTTCTCCATGAATTTGGCATTAATTTTCCATTGACACCTGTGTCATTTCTGCTGATAAACAGCAGAATTAAAGTCAGTGACACTACTTACAAACCTAAATGTAATAATTCCGAGTTCTTCAAGTAACTGTAGTTAGAAATCAATATTAAATTATTGTTTACATTAAATACAACAAAATATTAATAAGCATCTAGAAGCATAACAGAAATTTAAAAATTTCAACCTCAGCAGTGTCTGATTGCTCTGTCAAATCAGGATGGAATACTGTGATTTTTGAAATCTATACCTACTTCATTTCAGAATGTGACTGATTTGGAGATGCACCCAGCTGGACCTGAAAAGCATTATTCTCAAAGAAGGCCACATTTTTACATATGTACACATGTCCATAACTAAAGTGCTCCATGCATAAATATTTAGAAAAAGAAACATCATTAATCAGTTCACTTAATAATCTGGATGCAAATAAGATGCCTACAGGGAATCAAGAATGTAAAACAGTATCTAAAATTTTCAGAAAACAGGTAACCCTTACTAAAGATCATTGCTTGTTTTGTGTCCATTATAATGCAAAAGTAACTCTCATTTTTTATAACGGTTTTAAAATCTTCACTTCAGAAGTTGTTCCAGTTTGTAGATATAAATATTGTGACGCAATATCTGCAAAACTATGAACCTCACTGCAAACTCCCCCAATTTTTTAAATTCCAGTCTGCTCAGTTTTGAATGTGAGCTGCATTTAATGAACCTTCTTATTTTTCCTTTGTTCCTTTAGTACTCATTTAGATGAAAGTCACTGGATGACGTTAGACATTTTTATCACACACCACGCTCAATCTTATACATAAAATGTTGTTGGGGCCTTATAAAAATAAAGATTCTTGACGAATTGTCACCATAGAAGTGAGTTACTATTTCTATCCATTCCACTGGCACTAAACTACAGTTAAAAAAAAACCTCAAGTATTTTGGAAAAGAGTATCTTCTCCAAAGCCCTTTTATTTTGATATATACAGGGTAGGTCTGTGAGCACAGAGGTGCTCCTTTTGGAAATATTTAGTAAACAGAGAGAGATGGCAAATCTTTCATGGCTTATATCTATTTCTGAGAGTTCATTAAACATCATACAGGAGATCATTAGGAATAGATAAGGATGACACACTAAGCTAACTGAATGAGATATTCCAAACTGACTAAATCCTAAACCACGGTGGTGCTTTTGAAAATCCCCATCTGTGTGCCTGAACACGACAAATGCCAGAGCATTCTAACAGCCCTGACATGTAATCAGCATTGCTTATGTAATTCAACTTCAGACTTGAAAGACTGCTAGCAAAATACTACTGTCAGGAAGAGAAATTAATGCATATTATAAAAATAGTTGAAGTTTTTAGATCATCTTCTGACAAACTCAGGCCCTTTGATGAAGGACTAAAGCTGCTGAGTGCAGGGAGTCCCAGAGATGCCCTTCCCTGGTTCAGAGGAGTTTGCTGAGCAGCCGAGGGAGTGCGGACCAGAGTCTGCACTGCTCTGGGCTGCTCCAGCTGACAGCTGCTAAGGGACTACAACATTTCTATACCACACCATGATTCACAATGCAGGTTTCCTCACTGATGTATAGAAGCTGGTGGCAGCCCCCGCTAATGAAATTTTATTAGCTGAGTTTAGAACATGAAGGAACAAAAACTTGCAAAGTGAGTTCAAACAAACTGGTGTGGAAGCAGACACGTAGCACAGGCCTTTGAGTTCCCACACCTTTGCTTATATGCCAGGAAACCGAACCTTTCCTTTCAAACAATTAGAAAGTGATAGCAGCAGCAAATCAGTCTTTGTTCAACCAAAGCTACAGAACTCTTCTCTGTGCAAAATTAGATCTCTCCGGACACTATCTCTCTGAGCATACGTGATGTATGCAGTTTGTCTTTTTTCTAAAAAACAAGAAACATTAGTCAATTCAGCAGAAAGAGGGCTTGTGGATTTCTGTGGGCTCATATCATCACAAAAGGAATTGACTAGTTTGATCCAGACTACATGCAGGTGATGATAGGTCTGTCCTGCTGATTCTGATATAATAAGCAGCTTCAACTGGCTATAAAATAAAAACTGCATCTTTATGGGTCTGGGTTTTAATTTGTTTGTTTTGGGGTTTTTTTGTTTGTTGGGGTTTTTTTTTTTGTTTTGTTTGCTTTTTTGGTTTTTGTGTTTTGGGGTTTGTTTCTTTTTTTTTTGTAAGTCATGTGCATTGAGCATCAGAATGCTTTGTCAGATAATGCTTTCAGTTGATGCTTTTGGAGACTTGAATGCATGTAGCTCCTGACAATGATTATATGCACGTGTCCCATATAATTCCAAAAGCACACCCATTATGAAAGATTAGTACAGTTGTGCTTATGATGTATTTAGGTCGTCTGTTACTGAATATTTCTACTGTCAGTACAACAAAAGTGTGATGATCACAGTTAAAGCTTAACAAAGAAAATGCTGTCAGGCAATTAGTAAGCTGAAGTCAGCAGTACTAAAGTGAAATATATAATGTTTGGAATAGCACAGTGGCTTGCTTGTGATAAATGTTGAAACAGGTCCTCATACACAGAACATATCCTAGCCTTGGAAAAGAGTTTAGCATCTGAAAAAAAACCAAACCAAAAAACAGCCCCACAAAAAAAAATCCTAGAAATTTAACTTCTTATTATATATTTCTTACTTTTCTTTACAAAATAGTCTCAGCCACTGGCATCCAGAAAGGTATTTACTCACTAGAGGACTTTTGCCATTTATGAAAATGCAACAGCACAGCTCAGGAGAAGAGTGAAGTACAAACATGTATCTGCTTAACAGAGAGTTCATCAAATGAATAATCTCATAAACTGCAGAAATTGTAAAGAAATCAAGTGAATTTTACTCTCAAAAAACAATTACATAAAAAAAAAAGAAATAATTTGGCAAAACCTGGAATACTAGGCTCTCCATTCCATCAGAGGGAATAGGAAGGCAGAAATAGAGTCAATTCAAGACCAGCAAGGTGTCTTTTCAAGGTGTCTAAGCCTTCCCCATTGCGAAATAAATAATTAAGAAAGCTATAACATATGTTTTAGAAAGGAATAACAGCCAAATTCAAGTACTGCCTGATCAAGCACGATTTCATCACAATTTAGTCTATACTCACTGACTGGTACCAGGTCTCAGTTTGTTCTAAAAGGTTTTACTGGCCCCATTTTTTGTCATACTTCAATCTTGCTTAGCCTAGTTATCATACCTATGATAATAAGTGCTACTATATCATGTTATAAGAAGAGAGGCCAGATCATTCCTGACAAAAAATGATGTGTTTTTAAAACCAGTGAAATACCGTTCAGAGAGAGAGAACATGCAAAATGAGACAAGGTAAAGCAAAAATAATGCAGGCCTGCAACAGAGAGAAAAAACAATCCTTATTGTACTCTAGAACCAACTCAATTATTGAAAATATTCTCAATATCAAAACCAACTTAATGTGAAAAATTCCTGGGCAATATACAAAACAAAGTTAATACTGTGCCTTGAGTTACAGAGAACTAAATTCTGAGCCTGTTAACCCTTGAATGCTGGAATACTAATGCACAATACAAAAATGATAGAAATTCAGCAAAGAAAAGGCTTTGGCAGGATTGTTAAAAGCAGCAATACCAAATGCTTGGCAAGTTAACAACTATGGAAGGTACAACTGTTTTCATTTACATGAATAGTACAGACCAAAAAAAAAGTAGCAAAAATTGCTTGGCAAATCAAACCTGCTCTCAATAATATTTGTCACTACAAGTCTTAGATTACTGGAAAGATTGAGAATTGGGAAGAGTGAACAAAGGTAGTGATAAGTTCTGAAGCTCTTGGGGTAGGAGAGCCTCCTTCTCTCTGCCTGTACGGATCAGATCCTTCCCCCAGGCTTGCCAGGAGCAATCGGCGACAGTGACCAAGAAGGAGCAATAAGGAAGCCACACCCTATAAACCCTAAATCACACAACCACTCTATAACTGTTACAATAAGCTGGCAAGTGTTCTCTGATAGTCTTTGGTATTGTTGTGTGGAGTTTGTGCCTGTAATGGAATCCATAAGTTAAAAACTCCCTGGCACTTGGCACACACTGCAGAGAGTTCAGCGGCAACAAACCGGCACACAGCTGTGCATATCTGGCCCAAAGCTTTTGAAGGCTGTATTTTCAGGCAGGCAGACATTAGGCAGATGCTTTAGGGAAGTCCACCACTGATATTCCATAGAAAGGGATGAAGCTGTCCTCAGGCAGCTAGCTCTCTTGCTGATTGTGATCTCTTTTACAGAGGCACTGACTCTGTCTGTGGCACACTCATTTAATGTCTTATCACTGACCTTCCCCATTCAAGACTTTTAGGTATTACGTGGACAGGTAGAATCTAACTGCTCAGATATTCATGGCTCCATTCATATCTACAGAAAATCATCTTAGAATCTTTCTAATGGCAGATGAACTAGCATGAGACAATGTCTGTGAACACTTGACACTGAATTAAAATTCACCGTTTATTTTTAATGACGTACATGCCCTTCACTATGATGGTCAACAGTGTTTCAAAAAGAATTCTGAAAATAATTTTTTTTCTGAAGGAATAATCATTCAGTTTTCTGGGAAGTTCTGCTTTTTGTTTCCCAAATTCTACAATTCCACTTAGTTCTAATAGAAAAATTCTTCTCCCACAGGAAAAGACATTTCTCAGGCAGCTGGATAGATCTCTGCTGCCTTTGCTTGCAGCCTTGAACTGACTTTCTCTTCTACTACAACAAGTGCCAAGACAACAGCCAGAGCACACTGTGTTCCACCTGTACAGCACATATGGTGCCCTTGGACAGCAAAAACTCTTGTTCTTAAAACTAAAACTTAAAAATTAAAGAACTCGCTTCCTAAACCAGTCAATAACCTGTCAGCTATCAGAGGAGAGGTAACCATGGTACCTGAAAAGGAGAGAAAAGCAATCCAATGTTCAAACTATTCCACAAAGCAGAAACTGTGTAACATCACTGTCTGAGGCCAGAACTTGAAAGATATTTGTGAAGTTCCAGATGCACAGACTTCACTTCACTTCAATTTTCATATATTTAAAAATTCCTCAGTCTCTGATCCAGGTTACACCTTATTAATCTGTTTTCTCCCCACTCCTCAGTGAAGCTCTCTTACATTCTGCCCTCTTCCAGACACAGCTGCATAAGCTCCCTCCCCTTCTATCTCCTTACACAGAACAAGGACCTCATGTTTCTGCTTAACACATATTAATTGCTTTTAAGGATATTTAGCAGCGGAAAAAAAAGAAAAAAATATTCACCAACTCCCAAATATCTAATAACTGTAAATGTTGTGCAAAGCACATCTCAGTAATTCTGCAGGAATCAGATCTATGATAGGATTGAGAGTACAGACAGTCACCTGAACAGCTGCCTGCTTCAACCCATTCTACTTATTTTCCTTATTGGGTGTCTGCTTCATTTTTTAATTTTGTGCTATGGGATATGAAGAGGGACCAGACTTTCTTTGACAATCTGAATTGTTTTCTCAGGACACCAGCCAACACTGACAATATGCTATTTCTCAGGACGAATCATTTTGATAGGCAGAACTATAATGACATCAGGAAAACAGCAGCCCCAAAATTAGTAATGACAGCATTTTCCTCTCACTCAGACTTGTATGCTGGCCTGAAGAAATTCCATTCACTGGTAAGAAAGACACTGGAAGCACATAGTTCAATCCAGGCAGGGGACTGTTTTCTTGTTGTTTGGGTGCTTTTTCCTTATTCATCATTTTCATGATCTTTCATTTTGGATGTGTTGAATTACCAGGAAAGGACAGCTGCACTTGCACCAAACCAGCATAATGGGTGGAAACAGAATTACAGAAAAGTACACTCAGTATCAGGACAAGAATGCTAAGAATAGAAATAAGTTCTGGAGTTTCGTTAGTCTGAGGATCCCCAAATTATCTTTACATTCTTTTAAATAATTTCCAGAGAGATTTTATAATGAGTTGCTGTCACAAATACAGAGAAAAATCCTAACTCCATGAACAGCATTTGGCCACAGGCAGCACCAGATCAGGCCACTGCCAAAGCAGCAAACTCACATGGAGCAGTGCAATGACCTTGCCTATGCTTGAGCCCTACAAAACCAGGCTTGGTACTGATACTGCTAAAGGAGGAATCAGGGTCAGAGAGGAGGCTGCAGCTGTCTGTGGGAGCCCTACTCAGCAACAGATTTCAAACCCACTGTCATCAGGCACCGCAGTTTGCAGCCTCAGATGTGTCCCTTTCTTCACTTTTTCCTTCCTTTACAGGAGTGACTCAATCCCCTTTCCCAGGGACAGCAAATCTCAAATTTGTTTTTACTACTTTGCGTAGCCTCTTTTTGATGTCCCAGGGACTACAGAGAAGGCAGTTACCTCTTTGCTCTTTATCCGAGCTATGTGTGCCTTTGAAATCAATGCCAGCAGCAGGAGTAGAAGGTGAGACTTTAGGACTTAATTTCACTATCATATACAAATATACAGGTCTATCTGACAACCTCAGAGGGATTTTTGACTTTCTGCCCTGATAATACCCTGCATACCATGGCAGGAGAAAGTGAGGTATTTAGCATCCACAGCAGACAGAAAACCTAACCCCTGAGTTTCCACTCCTTCATTTCTGCTACTGCTGTTGTTATTATTATCATCTCACTTATCTAGTAAGCTATTCCTTTACCAGGTTTATGATGATGAAACCACATTGTCTTCAACTGAGTTACTGATTTATACTAGCAGAAAGAAGAGGCTGGCCTAATAAATATCTATAAAATGAGAATAAAGACCAATTAGTGCTTGCACAGAAGCTGTTTGCACTAAAATTAATTCTGTCTGCAGTAAATCTAAACAGCAGACAGAAATGTCAGTAGGAAACCAAGCATATTTTATTTTGTTTTTCTCTTGGTACTTACTTTACTTAAAGGATATATGTTTTTTCAGTCAATGCTATTTGTTAAAGTTGTCATGAAAAGTAAATGGATTAAGCCCAATTCTGCCAGACAATGTGTGCCACTCAAGAGCCCTATAATATGAAAGCATCTTTCCTGAGTCTCCAGATTTCTGCACAGCAAGGGTTCTTGCATGGTTTCTCAGCATTTATACATATCATCTCACATCACAGGCTGAGCTGGTACGGAGAGACACCACTACCTTCCACATAAAGGTCACAGGCCACTGTTATTGACATACGCCTTTAATCCTTCGGATGCTTCAAAAGATGAAGATTAGCAGCAATCCTCAGAACTCGCACCCAGGAGATCGTTATTTGTCAAAAAGTTGATGTTATTGATGCTTACAAAAGAAAGAGAGTATGTAATTTATCTAATAAAAGTCAGGTCTTGTTTGCCTAGACTCCAGAGTTTTGACAGTTCCCTCGCTGAAGTGTTTGATGTTGAGTTTCATATAATAAATGCAAATTTTTCATCAGCTATGCATCTTCTTAGGAGCAACTGGTATTATTGTGTGGATTTTCTTCCTTGGTTTTCTCCAGAGTTTTTCCTCTTAAAGTCTTTGTTTCATTTAGAATTCATTATAAATGACATAATTATATGTCTTTTTCTCCCTTGATTGAGAGCATTTCTTACAGATGATGATTTACCATTTGGAAATTACAAATAGCATGAATAGATACAATTATTATATTGCAGAATTTCCTTTAAAATCCAGAAATGTGGTTTAGCTGAACTGTTTGCAAATGATAAGCAGGCAGGTCACATTATTTCCTCTAATCCTCATCTGACCCTTGATGCAAACAGAAGTATTTCCTCAAACTGGATTAGGAGGTTTCCCCTGGAATGTTGAATAGATTTAAGAATCGGATGAGCAGAAATGGACATGGAATACAAGTAAAAGAATTAATACAAGTAAAAATTACTTTTATCTGGATTCTTTCAGGAAATCACCCTCTTTCAGTAAGGTGGTGCTCCAGCTGAGAGAGTCAGACCAAAGCACATCTATTGAAAACCTTCAGGTTTTGACTAGACCTTGGCCCAAGTTTACACAAAAGTGCCATTAACATCTTCAATTTCTGAGTTCCATTTTCCCTAGAGAGAAAGAACAGAATACAGTGTTTAAAAGTGTAAACCATGGTTGTATGGGGCTAGAAGGATTTATTTCTAGAATGCTTGGGGGTGTGTCTTATAGGTGATTCTCTATAGCTTACAAAGATGAACCAAAAATAACATTTTTATTTGTTGTACATAAATGGTAGAGTATTTCTTGTTTTGTTTCTGTTCCTATGGAACTGCCAGAATGCAAATATCTTCTGCTTTAGAAACACATTTAAAAATAAAACCGTAAATAATTTGACACTGCTGTTGATTAACTAATGAAACAAAAGCCCAGGGACACTTTCATACACACGAGTGTGTGTGTCCATTAGTGTGTTAGTTACTGCTGGTACCCATCCCCAAAAAGGGCTGCAGAAAAGTCTGTTACAGAAAGTGTGGCCTGAAGCCCACTGAAATCAATCTGAAAACGCAGTGACTTCAAGAGAGCCCTGTGTGCAACAGATGGCTGTTAACAGCCAGCTCCAAGCATGTGAAACAGGCTCATCCTGCTTGGAAAACAAGGGCCAGAGCATCCATTAACAGAGTGAGGAGAGGAGGTGACAGGGCCAAGGGAATTAAAGATTAAAGAGCAGCAATTAGGCAATGTTAATGAGGAATAATCGCAAAAGGTTTCCACTTTTGTAAAAAGCCTTCAGTTTGTTTTATAAACAGAACTCTGTGTAATGTGGAGCCATCTAGCCATGATCCAGATTGTCTTCAGGCTCCAGTCTCTGCCAGGGAGCCATGTTAGGGCTGCTAACATGTTAAGCATACTCTGAGTGAAATCCAAGCCAAAGCTCATATTCATTTTAGTCTGTGCAGGGCTAGGCCAGGGCTTAGGACTTCTTCATATCCTATTCAAAATGTCTAATATGAAGTCCCATTTCTTTCATCAAACATTTGCAACTAAAAACAAAGACATCCCAAAATAACCACATCATGATATTTTTCTGAGGTGTGTAAAGAACTTTGATTTTTACACTCCTTTGATTGCCTTCAATCTTCAAATAAAATAATAAATAAATAAATAAGCACCAAACTCCACAACTCTATTAATTCTGATGCCATAGCTGCTACTCCAGGAAGTAATGCACAACAAACTTGACTCACATAGAACTGCCTGCAGTTCATCTAAAAAAATACTGCAGGAGTCCCAGTCACTCCTACCTCATCCCTTCTCCTGACCATACGTTGCTATCCCTTTGCTTCTTCCAGCACTGGCATTTTTCTAATCAAGTCGATCAACTCGATCAACTTTCCAGAAAAGAAATCCCATGAAAAGCAACAAACCTATTTGAACATGATACAGACACAATGTAAACACTAAATGCGTTAAGAGAAGGGCTCACCCTGTGGAGATGTGTTGGTCTGTACAAAGAAACAAAGCCCCTAAGAGCCAAAGTCTGATGACAATAAGAATGAAAAGATTTTAGCTTCTACAGCAACCCCAGCCAAATAATATCAAAAAGTTTAAGAAACAGAGTCACACTGAGTTGAATCAATTTCTCTGCTACTTCTGAGGGTAAGTCCTGTCCCTCCATACACCTCCCCTTATTGTCACTCATCTGACTTGTCTGTGTCAGTACAGCTTGAGAGACCTCAGGAAACTATAACCACCTCTGGGTGGGGACTTTTGCCAGGTTGATGAATCAAATTATTTCAAGTAAGTAGCAGGAAGACGTGGCAGAAGTCCCAACAGAGGGACAGATAAGAACCACCTTTCTTCTGCTGTGATGAATCTCTAGACAGCTGTTCGTTAGGTCTAGTGAAATTTAGCCAGAATGAAATTACTGTTTGCCAATTAGCTAGAACATGTAAGAAGATCTGTTAACAGTAGATTTGTCCCATTGGCCTAAGTAAGTGAGTCACTGTAAGGAACACAGTGTCCCAGCAAAGCTGAGAATGATGTCCAAATACTTGATGACAACAAAACTGTTCCTTCCTGACTTGTCCCTGGTGCCAGGAGGGAACAGACTCCTGGCAAAGGAAATGTACCAAGTGTAGATAGCGATCCAAATTGTAAAACCGCATCAACAGCAGCACAGGCAAAGATCACCTGATTGGGCAACATCACCACAGCTCAGGCACAGCATTTACTGACAGAGATAAAAAATAGTAGAGTGGAAAAAAAATCAGAAAAATTGTTCTCAGGAAGGCTGGAAAACCACATCTGTTCCAAGTCTGAAACTTCTAATGGTCATGTAATTTTGTTCGTAACAGACTGCCCTTAATACATTGCTTATATTTTAACTGAAAAACAAAAGCAAGATATGCTGCTTTCTAAAGGAATGAGAAAAGTAATGATCTCTGCATGTAAGAGAAACAATTTTTCATCTGGATGACCAATACTGGTCACATTATTTTCATGTGTTCCTCTATAAGTCTGCTTTCTGAGTCCCATATCCAGGCTAGGGGGAATCTTCATGTTTAAACCATCAGGGGTGTGTGGGTGCCTTTGACTTCTACATGTTACATCAATACTAATGGCTGTGGGGTCCTCTGATATAAGAAATCCCTAATGACTTCTGAAGATCAAACCCAAAATTAAAACAATGCTTTTATCTGAAGTTCCAGCCATTATTTTCCCTTTCAATTTTTTTTCTTCTAAAATTAGATGCTAGCAACATATCTTGCTTTTAATAACAATATCCTGCAGAGTTCAGAATAATTTTTAAATCATAATATTTTTAGTTTACTGAAACATGTTTTTGGGAAAAAAATCTTTTAAAATTCAAAATTATCTACAATTCTGAACAGAACAGTTTAAAATCTGGAGGATAAATAAATATTCTACTGTGAACCTGAAAAATGGGGACAACTATGAAAGTTTAAAATGTTTCACAAAATAATTTTTGTGTTTTTCAACCAGCTCTAGTTACACACTTATTACAGTAAAGCAGCTTTTAAAAAGCAGCTGTGTTTTCCACCAAGGGGTGACAGCACTTCATTGTGGGGATAATGTGTGTAAATGATCCCTTCATTATATAGGGTCTGATCTTGCATTCCTTGTGCATCCTAAGTTCACACTGAAACTAACTGTGTGTTAACAATAGTATGCCAGACAAATTCTAATGGGGTAATTGTGTCATTATTACTACCTAAATTTCCCTTGTTTCATTTGAATTCAGCATTTCCCTTTCTGCTATTGAGCCAAAGTCTTCAGAAGGAGTTTTGCCATATAAAGCTGCACAATTTTGTTTTCACTTGCTACGATTTTATGCACCTTGGTGCATTTTCCTGCTGAGGCAAGTGCCCTTCAGCAGCAGAGAAACTTTCTTCCTTCCATAATGCAGGATCTGGCAACTGTTCAAAAGCACTGTCCAAGACAGATCAGAAAATAAACATATCTGCTCAAATGGAACCACAAGAAGCCATTCAGGTTCTGGACTACTGTCACCCCACCTGGAATTAACTGGGATACTCGATCAACATAATTGCTCTCACAGAGAGCAATTGCTCTCACTGCCTCTATGGTCAGTGGACATTTTGCATGGATACAGAAGCATAAACTTCAGTGTACAAGTTTATATAAGGCAAATTAATTGCTGCAGTCACATCATTTAAAGTTTCCAAAAAAAATTATTTTCCTACCTCAATGGTAATCTTAAAACCTTTAAGCCAAAGATAAAACATCCATACATTTATAGGGCCTGCATTCTCACAGTTTGAGGATGTCTTACAATGAAAACATGAAATTATTTCAAATTAGCAGCAAAAAAAAATCAGGGATTTGTGAGGGAAGGCAGATAAAAATGCAAATTTTAAAGACCAGAATAACCATAACCCTTGCTGAAGAGTGAGTTAAACACAGGGGGAAAAAAATTAAAAAAAAAAAAAATTAAATGCCCAAATTATTTCATACAGAATCAATAATATAAAACATATCTCCATTATGCCCTGGTTTAACTGAAACTACATTTCTCCAATCCTTGCCAGAAAAACAGGAGAATACGGCTACAGAATTCATGCACCCACTTTTTATCTGCATGACCTGCTTCAAGAGCTAAGCCAAGTTTCATTAAAAATTATTGGTCTCATAACTTTTTTTTTTATCTGCCAAAAGACTCCCATATGGCACCAATATCAAGATAAAATTGTGGCCGTGCAAAGTTTTTCCCACTCTTAATTTTTAAAAAAAACTATAAAGTGATTTTATGGCAAAATCAAAAACTGTCAAGTATGATAAGATCTCACTTTATAAAAGTCTCACGAGCAGTTGTGCTGGTTTTGAAATGAGGTATTTTTATCTGAAAGAGGACACACGAGATGTTCTCATGTCTTCTGCACGGTGCTGAACTATACCAGCTCAGTGGAATATTATCCACTCCTTACTGGGTGCTTTGCTAACACATATTGTGGTATTAAGGAATACTTTTGTATTACTGTGGCATCTGCTAAAAATGTCAGATGTGATCACAGGCCTTGCAAAACAAGTATTTTAACAACCAAAACCTTATGACAGGTTATATTTCAGTGACTTGGAAACAACACTGCATTATCTGAGAAAACAGCACAGATGTTGCTTAATAAACTGCTCAGTTTATGCATTGTATTAACCTCATGAAACATTTATGCAAATCTTGCATTAACAAAAGGTAAAAGAATCATTATAGGTTATGAAGAAAACAATGTGACAACCTTTGTTTTTACCTCCATGTTTTATGGGGGCATTTTAACTCTTAGAGGTTTCTGTTTAGGAAGACACAAGGGCATTATAGATTTTCATCTATTTTGTTTTCAGTTCTGCTATCATTCCTTCCAGCTGATTTCACATTTTATAATGCTAATAGTGGGTGTATGGTTTTGAGTTTCTCTACTGTCAGCTGGTCAGTAGGTCTGGGGGATATATTTAATGGAATCTGACAGCTGATGGAACTGATCTCATTGAAAGGGGATTTGATATGTGGGATGAATGTGGTGACCCTCAATTCGACATATTAATGACCATTATTATTCAAACTCTTGCAGCCAATATAACTCTTTTTCTTGGACACAGCAGTACATGTGTATAAAAGAAATGACTTATGGATGAGTTAGTCCGTATACTAGTTTGAGTGTCATTTAGATAGCATGTCAAAACAGATTAGCTATTTTACCCTGAGATAAAATTAAAGGAAAAGCCTTTGTACTCTGTACACTTGTAAACAAAGCAATGATAAAAATGGGTAGTTTCACTGGACTGAGTCAGAAATCCAGCAAATACACACACCTCTAACTGTGGGAAAAAGCGTTCTGCTCTCCGGGCAATAGAAAATACAACTCAGCAGTCAGATGCTGCAGCTGCAGCCAACAGGTCCTCCTCTGCTATAGGTCACCCAAAGAAGTTACACGCACCCTCTGTGCACAAACAGCTTTTAGAAAAAGAGAAATGTATCAGCCTTACTTTACATAAATCAGAATTTAGGTAACTAAACTAGCAGAACTTCACATTGTGCATTGACTCGTGACAAAATATTCATTGTTTCATTTACTCTCTGCTGGTAGGAGAAATTTGGCCCAGTCAAAGCTGTGCATGATGGGACAAACAATGCTATATTCAAAAAAATCCTGAGATTCCTGCCATCTTTTGGCAGAAGGGAAGCCGATCACAGATGCTCCAACAGATGTGTAAAGGACACAAAAGAAAATCCTAATATGTGAGCAAGAATCACAAGAAACCATTTGATTTTAAATTATGAACTACTGCTACTTTTTCAGGTCACAAATATAAAATCTATTATTGATCTTGAGCATTGCCTCCTATTTTGAATGTCTTTTAAAGCCAAGGGCACTCTAATGCCATGTAATCAATAACTGCTTTCACAGTTTTGAAGCAAATTTGCAATTTGTTTACAGATTTTAAAGGCTACTGATGTACACTGCCTGTTCTTTTCTACCATGTTTGAGGAGAGGTGATGTTCTACAATATTTAGCCAGGGTGCCTGCTGAGCAGGGCAGGACACTCAAAACCTTTGCAGCCTCTTTTACGGCCCAGGTGGTGCATGAATAATAAAAGCACACTGCATTTCCCTCCTTTCCTGGTTTAACAAGCTCTCCAAAGGGGCAGAAAGCTCTGAAAGGAACCAGACAAAATGAAGCCACCAACAAAATACTGCACTGAGACACTCGACCTACACATCTGAGTATTGCAGCATATGAGGAATGCTTCACTAACCTTAAAGTTATTAAGGAAACCATCTGAGAAGGAGGATGTAATTAGATCATAGCAGTGAGGTTCACATTTGGTTTCCATATTTTTGAGGATTCAGTCAACATTTAGGATATCTCAATTAATGTATGGTTTGAAAGGCTTAACCATATGATGACACTCAATTACTCATTCATCTAGCCAAATATGTTAAAAGTACTTGAAAAGTCAGTTCTTTAATCTTTTATGAATAGCCTTTATCTGAACATTGTCACCACATGGGCAAGGGCATTGTGTATCGTGACCAGCTGATGTTTACTTTCTTGCTCATCATCTATTGATGGAAATTCTAGCTGAGATTGTTTCTCAAACTTAATATCTACACTTTCAGGACAAAATGGAAGTTGAAGTAAAGGTACACTTAAAAACTCACAAGGAACATGAACACAAACACAGTCGAGGTACTGTTAATAAGAGGAAGAGCTTATCATGCATGTGAATTTTGTTTGAAATTTTAGACCTTTAATCCTCTAATGCACACTCAGTTTTCAGATCCTTCCTGCAGAGTTGTCTCACTGTCCACAAGCTGAGCTTGCCTTATGGTTACTCTGTTTTTTATCATTATGTTTTACTTTGGAAAGAGCATCTCACTTCAAGATGAAAGCATTGGCAATAGGCTCTGCAGAAAAGAAAAAAATATGTTGATCCTCTATCTTTGAATCCTCAAACTCATTTATAGCCCTGTTTCAAATATTGATTATTAGTTCTGGCTGATAATAACCACTGTCCTAGTGCCAGTACTTCATTTCTGATCTTTCATTCTATTTCTTGTCTTTCTGATTGCTCCTACACAAGAACAATTTCATCTGACCATTGGAAGTCACTTATAACTGCATATATTTACGTAAGTGCATCGCTACATTACATACACAAAACCGGCACTACAAAAAAAAAGGATAAAACACATTAATTTCCTTCTTATAATTTTAATAGGACCAAGGCTTTCTGCACGTCTACTGTCACACAGAGAAATTTTGACCAGAAATCAATAATCATCCCACTTTATTTTAAGGGAAACTAATATAAAATAAACCAGAGGAAATAGAAAGAACCACTGTTTAGCTGTTTTTGTTCTACTTCATGTAAAATGAATATAACACTCTGCAGACTTTAGGACCCTGGGTGCTACATAATCCCACATATTTGCTGGCTGAACCCAAGCCACAGCTGTTCTGATAACAGACCCTTTGAAACTGCGACAACTTTTAATAAAAGCAATGTTTGCAGTAATGATGTTCCATGGATGGTAGATTAATCACTTGCTACACATATTTCTCGAAGTCTTTTTGTGTTGCTGTTAAATGAGTGCTTAGTACTCTGAACACCTGAAACTTCACTCCTTTGCACATTTTCAGAATGGTCAAATGAAATGAGGGAATCCCATCACCTATTAGAAAGGGTGGGACTTTACATGCCTTAAACATGGTGATATTTATTACCGAATCCTGTGAGAAAAGCTGGATCCAAGTCCCTTGTTCCATCATTACATGAAGAAGAAAAACTCTACAAGCCAAGATTGTAACTGACAAAACAGAACAGGGTTCACAAAATACAATTTATTCGTTGGATATGATCAGAAGCTATTAAAAATTAAACATTTCTGAGTATACATACAACCAACTGTATGACTTTTATAAGACATTTAGGCATCCTGAAAGAGAAAATTCAGGTAAAATAAAAGTAAGTACTTGTATAATCCAAACCTCATTCTTTCCATTAAAAAAAAAATGAAAAATATTAGAGCTCACTTATGTGCAGCTTGAGATCAAATTTATTTATACTACAAATGAAATTTTTTCATTGCTCTACTTAGTGATCTCAGTATGAATTTTATAGTGTAATACCAAATCATTCCATCTGTCAATGACAGCCATAGGTCTAACCTAACACTATTTTCACAAAAGAAAGGAAAATCACGGTGCTTGCCTCTTTCTTGAATTAGTGAAATGTGTTTGCTCAATTCCTGGCTGGGAACCGGCTGCATTTTTATGTGAGAAGGTGACAAAGCAGTTGGATTTTCCCTGCACCTCTGGAACGGCCGGGCTTAACGAGCACAGCAATGCCGCCGCACTAATTTCCCTCTGCATCACTCTTAAAGCAGTTAATTGTTCCTTCTTCAGTGGTCAGGCTACAATTCCAGCAGAGAACTTTTCAGAGCAACCTTGAAGTTCAAATAAATTCACTGAAACTGGGAGGCTCAGCCAGAGACAAACAAAATTCCACCTGCTTTGTGCCAAGTGCTTCCTATTGTTTAATTCTAGGCCTTCAAAGGCACCAAGCCAAAGGAACATTAACACTAGATGCATCATGGCTTAGATTTAGTCCATCTGAACACCTCTCAAAATATCTGCCATAATTTAATCATATTTGTAGCATATTAGTTAATTTCTGTCCCTTGAGCAAGCATTTAGAAATACAATAAAAATAAGAACAGATTTAGTGGTTTCTGTCTGTTATAGAATTGCCAAGGCAAAACTATCCAGGACTGAAATAATTTATTCATATCCCTGTTGATGCATCACATACAGTGATCAATTTCTAAGTTATGAGGAAAATTTTATTCTTATTTGAATCAAAGCTGCAGGGTCGTATCCAGTAGCAGCAGACACTAAACAAGACATTGCTGAAACTGCATGGTTAAGTCAAGATTTTTATTATGTGACAGTATTGACTGAAGAAAACAGCAAACCAACTCTGCTGTAAATCAATGAGCTTTTGCTAGGCTTTCACAAAATAAAAGACCTGCTGGATTCAGAAGTAAAATAATCAATTTTCTTCTACTGAACAGGTTGAACATTGGAAGGAACAACTCCACAACCATCCACAACAACAATAATTTAAAGGTACTAAAAAAGAGCCAGGTTTTATTATCAGACCTGAAATATTTCAGTTTTGAAAACAAACACTGATGAGATGCAAAAAATGGGAGGTCCTGATAAATGATCTACCTCAGCGCCAGACCAAGCTATTCTGGAAGAAAATTTCAACAAAAAATCACTCTGTGAAGAAGCCCATAAGGGTAAGCAGAAGGAAATGGTTGAGATTCTACTTATAGTACTTTTGATCATTTGTGGATTTTTGGTGGGCAAATATGTTTTGTTTATAAAAGCGGAAAATAAATAACTGAGAAAAAATAGTACCAGTAGATACTGGCGGAAACAGACACTGATCCTGACCACATAACGAAGATACCTGGCCTTTATACCATCTGACTGACATGACTACATAAATTTAAACCTTTTATTAAAATTTATAACAGACTTCCTTCTCTCTCTCTCTCTCTGTCATGATTAATTTGTTACAGAAATTTCATCTACAAAAGTGTAATTTTAAAGACTTACTTTCTCTTAAAGTTCGGTTTGCAGATTACAGAGAACACACCTTCTTTCAGTTACAGGAACAGTGGTAATCTTCAAAAGCTGTTTGCAGCACAATATTGGTAGTGCTCTCAGGAATACCAGCTACAAATAATTTTACTTCCTGTTGTTAAAACATCTGGAATTATACCTGTGGTCCTGGCAGAGGACTACATATGTGGTGTCAAGGAAATTTAAGGATTCATGGATCCAGAGATGAGCTGGATAAACTTATGAGAAAGAGGATTGACCAAATTAATATACTAAAAAAAAAAAAAAAAAATCACAACTAGTTTTTACTAGGTACTACCTTCAGACACTGCTAAAATGAGGTTTATTTCAGTTAAATGAGGCTTAGCAAGGCTGTAAAATGCATTTTACCCTATCAAAACTAACCAGAACCTCTTCCCTTGACAAATAGCTTCTGCAAGGCACCAAACCTCACATAATTATAGGCTAAAAAAACCACTAAAAATATACTCTGTACCACACACATGCAGCATAACAGCTTGATTTCATCATAACACTTAAATGCAATATTTTCCTGCACAGTATTATATTAATATGATAAAGTGCAGCCAGCCAAAAAATAGCTGAAGAGCTGCAAAGTGATTTCAGAAATTGAAAAGCAATTTCAAATGTTTGGTAAGCATTAACTTGCTCACTGCACCCTATCAAAACCAGCTGCTAGACCATAATTCTAACCTTTTCCCTTTCAAAAATGCAGGGCCTTGAAATACTCTATTAATGAGGAATGAATACAATAATTGAAAGAGTAAATATAATTTTGAAAGAAAGCTCCCACCATCAAAATCTTCCTCCTTTTACAGGGGCCTGTTTTACTAAAGGAATAATATGAAAAAGTGTTCCTATGTCAGATACTCACTTATCTGTGCTGGCAACCAATAGATTTAATTAAATTTTAAAGCATTCCTCTGCACCACGTGGTCAGTGATCACACTGAGCATTCACTTGGTACAGCTCTGGCTGATGGATGCAGGGATGCTGAGAGATATGGGCGTGCTCAGAAAATACAATGCCTGAAATGGGTTTTACAAGTGAATGGCAAGTTAAAACATCCCATGTCTCACCTACATTAAGATGCCTCCCCACAGTCCCGCACTAGACCTTAATGTGAAAATGGGATTCGTTTTCAGAGGCTCTCCCTCATCTCAGGCAGCTCCCTTGGGTTCAAGGGGCTCAGAGCAGCAAAGAGCCGCTGCCACTCCCCACTGACACCCACAGCCTCTGGCAGCCAGAGCACAGTGGGGGCTCCAGGCACCTCCCAGCCCCAGGCATTCCCAAAGGGTGCCTTTGCCTCTCTAGCAAGTTCTTCTACAAGCAGCAGCAGCACTGGAGTAGAACAGGAGACTGCTGAAGGCACATCCCTACAAAGAAGATTCCACATTACTTGGAATATACTTCAGCATCTGTTTGACAAACAGAATTCACAAACAGTTCCTCTACAGCTTCTCTGTACCCCGCTTCAGATACTGCGCCAGTGACCGTGCACTGGAACAGGTTTTCCAGAGAGGGTGTGGAGCACTCACTGGAGAGATTCCAGAACTCTGGAACTCCATCCTGCGCCCCGTGCTCTGGGATGACCCTGCTTGAGCAGGGAGGTGGGACCACATGACCCACTGTGCTCCCTTCCAGCCTGACCCCTCCTGTGATTCTGTGATTTCTCTTTTATCTTTCAGATCTCTAACTAGCATTCCCCGCAGCAGTGGGACAGAGCTGGAAGCAGAGGTAGCCACTTAGCCTGTACTAACTCACTTTGGCACTAGCACATAATTATAGGCTCCCTAAAGCACTTCAACATGTCTGTCTATTAGAAATGCACTGTAAGAAGATGAAGCTGACATTGCTTGTAAATTTGCAAACTTCACTACCAAAGATCTCAGCAGTTAACAGCTCCATGCACTGCAATCTTAAAGAATAATTGATTCCATAGACAAACAAACAAGAAAATTTTAAAATTACGAAGTTTGGAAGTAAAAAATGAGACATTTTGTATTATGCAAAGTTAGCATTGTGTTAAAGAACAACTACTCTTACATGTTTCTAGGTGGGACTTCCCCCACTGTCATTATGAGAAAATAGAAAACTTTCTATGCGACAGTCATAAAAACTAAATAAAATTCAAGTGATAAAGATCAACAGGATCGTATTAATCATCTTGTATAACCTCCTACATAAGAAGCTGTAACCTGGCTCAAGAGTGTGCTTCTGAGGTGAATCACCCCTGGTTACCACTTTTGAAGCAATCACAGGACAGGCTTAGAGATGAAAAATGGGATAGAACTAAACACAGACAAGCTCCAGGAATGCACCCAATGGGCTCCAGCCACTACTGGGTATTCATTCCAAGCAATCAAGGAGACATAGGATGAAATAACCCCAGGTTACAGGGATAACATCAGTGCCAACCATTTGGTTTTGTCCCACAGATCCATTTCTCTCGGGTCACATCCTTTATGCATACAGACAAAGCGTGGCAACAGCACACAATAATTCTTTTTCCAAATACCTTTGTCAAGATATCTGCCACCATCAGTTTTTTTAGAAGTTGTTCCAAGCACTGGCAAAGAAAGGCATAAAGAACTGATATTCAATTTCATCAAGGTAATATTTTAATTGTTGAAAAGTTTTGCTTAAAATTATTAAGGTGTATAAATCTATATGACAAGTTAATACCTTACAACTGTGTCCCATAGGTGAGAACAAAAGAAAATTTATTATTGCATTTAATTTATCAAAAATTTAATAAGAATGTCATTACTTAATCCTCCTTGCCTTATAACTATAAACAATACCCTACTTCCTTGAACTTCATTCATGTTGTAATAAGACCAAAACCAAAGGCATAACTTCAAGAAAAAAAACCTAATTGTTTTCCAGAATTGCCTAATGGAGTGTGAAAAACCTCTTGAAAGTCTACAAAGGCTAGAAACTTGAGTAATAGCTACATGTACAAGTTTTGAGCAAAAATGCTTGGGATGCTTCAGGTTTTCTTGGGACATATTCACATCTCTACTTTAAGTCATGCAATTTCTCAAATGCAGTATCTCCAAGCAGGGTACCCTCAAAATTCAATAACACAAAACAAAACAGCTTCTCAGATGTGTAGCTGCTTCAAAAGTGAAAAGACAAGCATTTGTAGTGGAGGAAAGGAAGAAAACACCTTCAGCTGTGATGTCTTGTTATCCAAAAACTGTTACAAAAAAGTGGGGAGGGGGATTTTGCTAGGCATAATTAATCACTAATTCTGAGACAACAAATAATAATACATGCATCATTTTCTCCAAGAAACCCTGAAAAAGTTCCTTTCTTAAATTAACAATATACCCACACCTCCTTTATGGCTTTCACACAACTTTTGCTTAAATGTATTTCACGCTTACTGGTCTATTTTTGCAAACATATTGTGACCTCACTTTTGAAACACCTCAGGTTTACTTCAGAAACACACACACAGAGCAGTCAGATTAGCACAGGTGAGGCACCATAAAAGCAAAACAGAGACTCTGTATCTGTGTGCATGTATGAATTTTCATATATACATGTGTATAAGTATAAAAAAACACTGTGCTGGTACAAAAGCTTTGGACTCCAGTTTTGTGACTTGATTCCCCACCAAATCAGTCAAAGAATTACGATGAGTTCCATTCCTCTTGATGATTGTGTGCAAATCTCTGCAATACTCAGATGTTAAACATACATAGAAATATGTCGCACAGCTTTACTATTATAATAAAAAGCAGAGATAGATAAGACTGTTTTTTAAGGGGAAGTTATAAAAACTAAACACATTTTTGTTCCCGTTCCTAGCTCTGTTTTCACATATCCCAGCACAGTGCTTGCTGTGGAACTCAAGGAAAACTGCTCCCTGTGTCTAAACCAACTTCTCCAGCTTCCCTCACAGGGATTCCCAGTCAAAAAAACCAGATCTGCGGCTAATTTACATGAGTGGGTTTTTCGAGTATAACTGCTGTTATCTAGAGCTATCAGTCCAATAGAAATGATTTATAAAGTTTTCTAACTTGGGAAACAAAGATCTCATAACATCTTCTAACAGCCACAAAAGAACTGAAGCAAAACAACTGTAGGGATTTGTGCTGTTTAACAATAGCAAGTCTAGCAATTGCTGAACTCTCCTCATTTATTTTAAATTCAGTGAGTATTAATCAGTATCTTGGAGCATTAATCAGTGTTAATTAAAAGAGACTTCAGATCACCTTTAAATCTGTAAAAATCAACATGCAATTGATCCAAAATAATTTTTTAACACAGTACCTACTCTGACATTCTTACTGTTTTCTAGAAGAGAAAGGAAACTGAAGTGAAAGCTTTCTAAATTTTTATATTTTACAGAGCCACATTTAAGAAAAGCCTAAAAAGAGGAAACATATCCATGGTAGCAAATATCCAAAATTTGCATTGAATGAACTAAGAGATGAAAGAATCCACTTTCAGCCCTCAGTAACAGAGTCAGCACTGATAAAAACAGTAAATTCCAAGAACTTCCTATTACTCTCACTGAGACAAAGCTTCATTTCCCTTTTATTTCCATGTTGGTGGTTAAATCATTTTGAGTTTTTCCAGCTCATGTCCCAAGCCTTTTCTCTAGTTAAGTACAGACCAAACAGCATCTTGCAAATACTTGCTTTTGTGGCCAGGCCTAAACCACACCCTGTTGTACTAATCTGCTCTTGGTGAAACTGCTGGGAATGCAGAGTTTCTTATATATGGATTCCTGCCCTCAGCTCAGCCTGGCACAAGGTATGGTCAAAAAGGTAATAAGAAAGGAACACTCACTAAAACCTCAAAATTGGGAATTATAATAGCTGCCATGGCAGGTCATTTCTTTACCTAAGAAGTAAAGAACCTTGTATTTTTCAGATTTTAGTGAAAGAAAAAATTAATTTAATAGAGATTTAGGATAAAGAACATAGTGCTAAAAATGTCCTATACGAAGAAGTTAGTTTACGCAAGACTTTTCTTGTTAGAAACTAAAGACTGTGGTATACAACAGCCAATTGTTTTAAAAACCCTTCTCATCAATCTGTTTCCTAAATTATTATCCATTAAATTTAGCCCCTGAGTAACAAATGTTTTGAACCTTGAAGAGCTCCTTGGCCCAAGAAATTTAAATAAGTGTGTGTGGCAAATATCCATACTGCCAGAAGCAGCAGGAGGAAGCCATTACCATTACTTACACAATCTATTCTCACTGAGAATGTTGCCCAATATAATTTACAAAATTTCTGTTGGAAATGCATTAACAGCTGAAAAGCAAGCAGCATCTAAGGGATAAATAGAAAAAAATAAATTAAAAAGCTTGCTTCCAAGCTTCAAATGTTATTGAATGTCAGCTGCAATCCCTGCAGTCAGCAGTCTACGACCTTGTAAAGTCCAAAGGACACCTTCATTTTAATGCACAGATTTTATCTGATTTTGGTTTAAGAAACTTTTTATGGATTCCATTCAAATAAAGTGACAACTGGTTCAAATGTAAAAGTACCTTTCTGCCTGAATTAAGAACACAAAGCGCATGAACTTTTCACACAAACGTATGATGAGTTCATGCACACATCTCTGTACAGACCAGCATAAAGTGCCATTTCCAGGCTGCATTTTATTTGGTAGTGAAACAGTTTCGCTGCTCGCTTTACAGTGCTCTCAAATGCTTAGTTAAACTTTTTCATTGTTTCAAAATCTTTAATAGACATTTGTGTTCTTTACATTTTAAAACAATGAAAAGGATAGAATGCATTTTCTCAGTATAAACACAATATGTCCCCAACTCTTTTGTAAGTGGATCTCTCTTCTCTTTTAATTCCTATTTTTATTTTTATTGAAAATTCTTTCGGCACAGAAGGTCTGTACTCTGAGAGAATAAATGCCTCAGCCTGCCTTCTCACAAAAAAACCTTCAAAAGGCACTAGAATCAAGAAACACTTCAAGGTGGATCTCATGAGGTTTTCTACTGATCTCACCCTTTCTCACCCCTAATCTCACCCTGCAAAAAGCATTTAGTGGCTGCTGCTTGCTAGCTCACCTTTCTAGGAAAGCCAAGGGGCTGGACATTTTCTCAGCCCAAACAGCCTCATCAGTCTTTTTCCTTCACCAGAAGGATTCTTGCACACAGCAACCCCCTCAAACATGAGAACATGTCCTGTGTCATGCAAGGTAAGTGTCCTTGTTATGTGTCATCCTTATGGTCTCTGTGCCGATGGATCCCCTTGGTGTAACCTCAGGAAAGAAAAGGAACGCACTGTTTTATAAACCTGCAAAATATGTAAACCAGTGGGCACCCCTGCTCTGCCAGGCCAGTATCCTGCCAGCTGATGATGTTGTATCTCACTGCATGGTACATCTGATTCTGTATATAACAGCAGAATGAGACACTCATTACTGACACCAGACTAATGTGACGAGAGATGGATGGATCATACAGGCCAAGGTAAAGAGTCCACCCAGATATCACAGATAGCAGAACAAGTTTCTCCATGTCAGCCTGACTGTTTGCTGCTGTCTTTTTAACTTGTCATACCTGTTCAGTTCTGTACCAGATGATGAACACCCCACTAGCTGTGGCTCATACTAAGAATCTGTTTTCACATTCTATGAAACAGAAGAGCAGCTCCCTTAATGTGGAACAGCTACCACTCTTAAGTGTGCCTGTCTGTCATCTGAGTCAGAAATTCAGAGGCTACAGAGGATGTAAAGATTCTGCATTTTATCTCTAGATTGAGTTTTTTGCACCAGCACTACACATTGTGCATTACATAATCAAAATCACAGTATCACCTACAGCGTACACATAAAATACAAGACCTTTAATGAAGACCAGCTATTATAATAGAGCAGTCAATGCTTTATTGGAGATAATGTAATTTAGTTCTTTCGGCTGTTTTCATTTATGTTGCTCCTCTTTTGCATGTTCTAACAACCCTCTGTTAAAGAGCTCCTTCCTCATGTCACGCCTATTTGTTTAATGTACAGGCTGATAATCTTCACAATGCTGTGGCTGCCTCCTCTTGGTGATACACACAGCAATCCACTCTTTTCCTGACAGGTTAAAGCAATCATACACAGGGATGCAACAAATGAGATGAGAGAAATTGTACTGTAACCTGGCCTAAGAGACTTTACCTGCATCAGTTGAGAAGAGTGTTTGGCTTTGCGGGACAGAATCTTCATGCTGATTGTACCAATTAAATGTCCTGCTGGTTTTTGGGGTTTTTTTTCAAAACCTTTTAGACATTTACTTTGAATTCTGTTTGGAAAAATTCTAACAGGTTAATGGCACACACTTCTGATTTTTTCCCCTCTCAACTTAGTGATGTCTCTCGGCAGCTTTTTACACTCTTTAGGGCACAATACTGTCAATGACCGCAGTGCGAACAGCATATGTGGGTTCAAATTCACCTCGTGTTCTGAAAGCCTGACAGCTGACAATTGTGGGCTAAAAGAGAGGCAAAGTCAGCATTCCCAAAGTAACACATCTAACAGCCTTTCCCACGAACTTTCCAATCCCCCCCGTTCTATTCCATAACAACATCCACTCCTCTCTGTGCTAGTTGTACTTTCTTCACAGGGGAAGATGTAGGATTATCCACAGCTCCAAGGATTCCAGTCAACCTTCAGGCAACACAAAAGAGGGATCAAAAGGCATCTTTCGAATTTTCAGGAGCACACAATACTTGGATTGCCCCATTCCCCATGCAGCTTAAGTCCTGTGCAGTCTTCAATGACCACTGTGAATTTTTATAAAATAACATATATTTTTAGAGTAGGATTCCCTAGTACCAGATTTTTACATGAGAAAGACCCACAGATTGTCTGTATGCACATATTCTGCCTATTAGTGTTTAGATACCATCTGGAACAAATGATTTAGGTAGAGAATACACAAAACACGACAGGATAGATCACAGCACAATGGCATGCAGAAAACAAGATAGGGCATAGAAAATGGGAATTTGTTACCAGAAACAAATGAGAGCTTCTGCAGGAGTAAAGCTGGCTAGCTCCATGGTGGTAAGGAGAAAGAAATACTGTCTCCTTCCACAACTGCAATAGAGCACAGCTTTGCTGCACATTTCACTGAGACCCCCCCTCTTGTGAAAGCTCCTAACTCTGTTTGAAACCAGTCCTTTGGCCCCTACCAGCCATCACTGTAACTCTGCATTGCTCACAAGGGCCTGGCTTAAGCAGCTCTGTAGAAACAAGAACCCAAATCACTGAGGGAAAACCCCTCAACTCCCACTGACTCAAGGAGAGGTGAGGGAATCGTTGCTGTGGAAGAGGCATTGAGTGCCTGAAACTCACGTTTGCACCCAGAACCGCAGCTCTGGTTTCAACAGGTAATAATTAACCAGCATTGCTGACCTCATTTGTATGAACCAAGGTCCCAGAACCTGGTCTTACACCTGGCAGAAATCATCTACCAGGTATTTCATGCATGACAGACAATCAGAACGCCTGACTTACAGCACTGCACTGAGTCGCTCCTGCAAACAGCATAAGGATGTGCAGATTCTAGAGCTAAAGAGTTTAAGGTGAACTCTTGGTAAACCTGGAAGAACACCAATATGGGCTA
The DNA here is from genome assembly GCA_013400235.1 of Oriolus oriolus. Taxonomy (NCBI): domain Eukaryota; kingdom Metazoa; phylum Chordata; class Aves; order Passeriformes; family Corvidae; genus Oriolus; species Oriolus oriolus. Next base: position 1,281,293 of record VXBT01011472.1, read on the forward strand.
TTCAGACAGTGTTTTTAGGAGTCATTGGCAAGGACTGAATTTGTTTGCGTAGCCTTGCACTTTTAAAAGAGCAGAAGCCAATGTCAGCAGAAAACGTGTTCCTGGGAAGTCTTGTAACTAAACCTTTCTAAAGCTCTTGAGCTTTCAACAATAAAATACAATCAAGAGTGCAGAAAAAACAAGGACTTAGCATTAATTTAGATGCTCGAATCAAATCCTTGAAGTTGTTCCCAATATTTCAGTCAATTTATTAGGACCATAACCATTTTGTGAATCCCTGTTTCACAGCCTAAGGATCAAAACCAACCATTTACCTCTTTTGAACAAATGACTTACCAGCTGTACAACTAATGCACTCATAAATAAAGCAAAGAATTTATGCAGCAAGGTGTGGCAGACCCTATACGTAGAAGATTATTCATTTAATGGATTGAAAAACAGACCAGAAAATAGGCTATTCTACATTAACAGTCAGAACAAACTTGTAACCGTATGCAATAAATACATTGTTCGTTTACCTAAATGACTGCAGCTAACTGGAGTGTAAAGACCAGAAGATACTCAGTTCTCAACTCAGTGATCTTGCCAAAATACAAGCCTTTGATCACTATATTTACCATTTTATACCTCCTACATCTGTCTTCTGCAAAATAAATCCTAGCCAACCTCACTGACCCAAATCCCATTTGCAACTAACCATCTTCAGTAATATCGTGGTATGTTCACATTTTACTGCAGTAAAAAACAAACAAACAAACAAACAAACAAAACCCCATATGAATCCTTTAGGGTACTGCTCACCAATTTAAAAGTAGCATATTAAACTTCTTAAAACCTTTGCAATCTGCAGTATAAAAGCACATTTTATGTTAGTAGATAATTTAGCATCCATAATCTAATTAAATGAAGTGAGTGACAACTGTATTCTCTACACAAATGATATATCAGTAACAGATAATGTACGTGCTTAAGAGACTGGAACCCCATCAAAAAAGTTGTTACAAACACTTGCCCTTATCATAAATCCAACTAACATTATGGGCTAAATTCTGCTTTCCTACTGACATCACACCAACAGGGAACTATCCTGCAGGGGAAGAATTACTCATATGAGTGAAGTTTTGTGAGACTAAACTGCTGGATTATGTTTGCTTAGGTGGCAAACAAATATCTTTTTGGTGTTACACAGAGAACTACGCCTACACAAAAAATTTCAATTAATCTTCAACTACACAGTGGAAGTAATTTCAAAAATATAGGGCAGTTACAGAAGTACTTCATGCTGGTTGCAGATGTCCTCAGAGAAAAAAAGATCTGTGGATTGCAAAAAGTTAAAAAAACTGGTCTCCATCACTTAGAATCAATTCAAAACATCATCATTTTAAACACTTATCTAGAACTTATCACAATGGAAAAAAAAATAAGCTAAGTAAAAGATCACCTTTTCTACACATAATACTACAGTCACTTCATTAGAAGTACAACCAGTTTTGGAAAATGGAAAAATAAAAAAGGGAAGAAGGAAAATATTCCATGTTAATTTTGGACATTTCCATAATGCACGGGAATGCAGCAGGTGAGAAGTTAACACAGCACTCTGCCCTCAAAGGACACGCTGCAGGTTTGCACTCAGAGCAACTGCTCTGCTGGTCCTTGGAGTGCTTTCCCCCTTTCAAAGTGTTCCTTTGAAAGCACTCTCCCCTGGCCACCCTCTCTCAGCACGGCGAGCGCGGAGGGAGAGGCGGCGGTGCTGACAGCGTTATTGGCACCGTGTCTGCTCTCGCGGCGTGTGACTGCGGCGCCTTGCCGAGGCGTGGAACACCTGTGTGCACTGAGCCTTCCTGGTGCCCCACTGCTGCTTCCTTTCAGTCATATCACTGATGAGAAAACAGCTCAGAAAAATCAATGCCTTTAAATTATAACTTTATGTACTGCATATACAAAATCACTGCCAACTCAGGAATACTTTTTCAATGACTAAAAATCAATCTTTCTGATTCTTCTACTCTTTTAGTACTTGCAAAGAAAACCAATCTTTTCCCCAGCCCCCAGCTGCATCTTGTTGCTTTGTTCAGGCTTTCTTCAGGTTTCCTTCTCAAGAGACTAGTTTTATCTAAAAGGTCAATTCATTCAGCGGGGCACCAAGCAGAATTGAATATAATTATCCCAATCTTTACTGTGTAGAATTCATGCTTGAATTCATTCAAAAAATAGCAAGCAGTATAATTAACTCAGAGCCCAACCAAATCTATTGAGAATGCCTCAGGTATCATACAGTCCCACTTACAATAGAACATTTTCATTTAAGGACATTGTACATATTAACCCTAGTCAGCATCCAATTACTCGGAATAAGTGAATTCTCTGTTTCAGGAATGTAATTTGAAAATGTTGTCATGCAATCTGAGGTAAAAGGTCTTTTTTCATTAATCTAGCTCTCATTAAACTGGAAGCCTGTAGGTTATTTCAAATCCATTAGATTTAAATACAGGTGATTACAATTCTATTGCACATAAAACAACAGAAAAGTCTTTTAGGAAATATTGTGTAGTTGATGAGTTTGTGAATTGCCTCATAGTTTTAAAAAAAAAATTATCTGACCAGAAAATCCATGGCTACTGTTAATCTGATAATTACATCTACGGCAAAATTAAATTAATTCTTATAAGCAAATGACTTCAAGATAGCAGGAACACTTCAGATAATTCGGAGCCCAAGATAAGCATCCCAGTATTTTCATGCAAATTCTTCACCTCCTTTAAATGTACAAAGTTGTGATACGAATTTTTTAGGATTTTGTACATGATCACAACCAGAAACATGAAAATAATTTTTTATGTAATGGTCTAGCAAATCAAGCACTTGGTTTAGTTTAACATGAGAGGTCCCTTATAAATACAAGTTTCATAAGAGATGATCTTTTCAGCTCAAAACACGCCACACGGAGTCACCTTAGACAGCAAGCTGCATAATTTCCCCAAAGTCCCAGTCACTCAGTTCTTGACTTACTTTGTTCTATTCTTTTCTGCCTCTGTTTGCATCCTACTAATACTAAAAGATTTTTAAAAGAATATTTAGCAAATTCCCTTTCTCTGGAAAGGCCCAGAGTTGTGTGCATGTCTCCCCTTGTGCATTTGCATGCACAGCCTCCTACAGGTGTGGAGTCACAGCTCTCCCAGCAGCTCTGGCTCAGAACCAGAAACATTTCTCTGAATTCTCCCAACAGTTTTCAGCTTGTACCGCTATTCCAGATCTCCAATACAAACACAACCCACCCCCTAGAGTATTCTCCTCCTTGGATTCACTTCTCCCCTGCATGTTTGGTTTGTAGACCTACAGTCTACCTAGCACAACACAGTGACACAACCCTTCTCTCCTGAATGCACCCACAACCATCCTTACAGTGTCTGTTCTCGCAGTCTACTGCTTAGGGCCCAGTTGTGTTATAAATCACAATGGCTGGCACCTTCTGGTGTGGCACTACAACTTTTTTGTCATATGGACCATCAGAAATAAGTCTGAAACTTGGAGCCAGACTAAATCACACAGACAGCGAGGGAGCAGTATTTCAGAGAAGCATTTATTATATTTTTTAGAACACAGATGTGTCCCCACTGTGATCCACACAGGCCCTGTAAAGGTCTCAGTTATGTTTTGCTTCACATGAGCCCGCTCATGAGGGGGATTTATGGGTGCTGGAGAGTCCTCTTACTGCACGTGACCATCAATCAGATGTGTGCACGTGCACACAGATATTCCATGTGCATACAACTGACTCGAGCTACCAACACCAATGGCTTTCAACCCTGAATCTGTGCTATCCCACTGTCTGCCCAACATGCATAAGCAATTATACATCGACACATTCAGAGCAGATCTTTCTTCCTAATTCTTACAAAAGGTGAAAGAAAAAATTTGCAATATTTCAAAAGATGCTCAGGAAACTTGCAAAGTAATGCATGAGATGTTTGTTATTAAAAGGCATTTTAAATCACAAATTGAAAAGTACCTAAAAGAAAATAAATGCAGTGAGTCAGAAGTGTGATTCAGCAACAGGAACTTAAAAAAATAGAAAATAAAAAGTAAGTCTGGTGTAACTAAAAAAAAAAAAAAAAAGAGAGAGGGACAAAAAGGATGTCAATGGATGCAGACAAATAAATCAAGTGAAGTCTGCACCTAAACGAAGCCAAGATTTTACTCAGAGCTGTGCTAAAGACGGAAAGAAATTAAAACTACAGCCAGTTGGCTATTTCAGACAAGATGGTATTGTAGAAGTTCCAGCAGAACCAGGGACAGAGGGAGACAAAACCCTACAAGCCGCTCTCTGGTCATCCCATTCTTGAGCCTCTCTCAAGAACCTATGCTGCTTCTTTAAGAGTTGTGTTGATTGTGATACTCTTGAACGTCAGCATCACCATGGATTCCACACTGCGACAAACTGCAGAACACAATCTGTCATCAAGCTGCAGAGGGCTGCCCCAGAGTTCTCTGTAAGTGACAGCAGTGGGTCAGAGAGAGGGACAGAATTGTGTGAACTGTCGTTCTTCTGCAACAGAAAAGCCCTGCAGAGCAGAAGCTCTGTAAGGGACAAGAAAGAGTAGAACAAAGCAAGGTTGCAAGTTTCTCTGGGACCTCGCCTGAACTAAATACATCATTGGTGCTCAGATACAGTCAGTACTTCAGATAGATAGATCAGGTAGATTTTCTTAATCACTTTTTTTGTGTTTTGACATCTTTGTTGCTTGGGTTTTTTTCCTGATGTAATGGCTCAGTCATGCACTTGAAACTGAAATACCTTTTCTATCCAAATACAAATGCAGATTTTTTTTTTATCATAGAATGGTAGGGGTTGGAAGGCACCATTTATTTCAACCCCCAGATGCTCAGAGACCCATCCAGACTCATTTTGAGGTCTACTCATCACATTATACCAGGACATAGAACACATTCCAGCACTGACTGTGCTTTCTGTGCTGCATGTAAGCCTATGTTAAAAAGTCCCTGACTGCCAGGAGAACGAGCTGATTTTATTCTTTAAATCAGAGAAAACATGCAATAGTTTTTGAGCTGCTCCTTGCAATGTACTGACTGGAGGAATCCCCCGTGTTGTCTTGTTCAAAAGTACTGAACTCAGTAAGACAACATTATCGTGAACACTGAGTTTTAATAAGTTAGGACTAGGCAATAAACATGGCTTAGCATTCTTTTTTATGCTGATCAGTAAACATTAAAATTCTCTAACTCCCTGTTACCTCAAAGTCTGGTTGATTTAATCCAATAAGGACAGATACCAGCTGATTTTGCATCTGTTTCAGAAAGCACTCACAGAGTGGGCTCTGCCAACTTTCTACTTTTTAAAGTCACTTATCTCTGAAATATAGGTTTAAAAATAACCATTACATAGCACAAAATTTAAAAAAAATCAGAATTCAAGTATTTTAAAATATCTCATACATCTACAAAAAGATCACTATACTTTGATCACTAAGTTGATAATGCAAAAAATATGAAGCATATTACCCATGTGACTATCTGTAGGTCAAACATTTACACTTCATGTATATTTCTTTCCTTACAAATGCAAGCATTTTGTTGTTTCTTGACAAATGAGTAACTACCCCTGCATTAAAAGTTATTACTCAGCTGAAATCACAACCTTTCTCTCTAAAGTACCACAGGCTTAGCAGCTCTTCCTGGCTTGAAGGAGGACATCAGTCGGCCAGAAGCAAATGGGCAAAACCAGATCCTGGCATGTTAGTCAAACGTGCTGCCCCACCAAGACCTACGTCTATGTCTCACCCACATGTAGGCGAGGTGTGAGAATAAGACCATCCAGGATTTGGCATCCCTTTGGAACCACTGGATCTGCAGGTGACACACAGGTGTGTGCAGTAAGTTCCGCATCAAACAACCACGGGAAGAGTTAAATGTCCAGGAGAAGGATAGGAAAACCTGCTTTAATTGCATCAGGCACTATTCAGCTGATCCTTTAGCATTCTGTGTAGCCTCCATTCTGCCTCCCCCTCACAAGGACTAATGAGATAACATCGGGCAATCCGCACAGGACCCGAGCTGCTTCCATACCACTCCGTGTGCCGACTCAAGTTACCCTTTTTGTTAAACTGCTGCTTTTTACAGCTGCTCACCTGTGTGAACTAACAGCTCAGTATTCCAGGCAGGTACTCCAAGCAGTGTTCCTCCACTGAGCTCAAGGGTTTTCTCTCACGTGGGCATTGCCCACTGGGACATTCATTCATTTTAACAGATCCTCGTGATGTGTTTCATAACGTCCACAAGTCTCAGATGGCAGGAGTTCAAAGACTGAGGATGACCAAAGTGAAGGTCTTCAGGGGGGACAAAAGACATTCAGAGAAATCTGCCTTGAGGTTTTACACCTACTGCAAGGCAGTTCCTGCAGGAAGAGAGAAGCATGTAACAATAAACTGTTTAAAAGAGTTTTGCACATGCAAAGAAGCAACTGCTTTCTAGTTTCAGAAAGATGTGCACATAGCAACTCTTCACAAAGAGAATTCAGAGAAAGTACTAAAAATTATTAAAAGAAAGGAAGATTGTAAATCCACCTCGAGGAGCAATGGAACAGTGATAAGACGTGAATTTAGAAGACTAGAGGTTGGGTAGTAGAATACCTCACCTCAAAGCCGTATGTATTTTTATCATTTTATGCACGCTTAAACTTGCAAAGTTTTGGACACCACCAATAAGAAAAAGATAAAATACACATTAGCAGCATAATAATAAAATAGCATGATAAAATAGCAGCAATGGAGGGAACACTTTTAATACTAGGGAGAACAGAAAGCATGCCTGAAAAATGCCAAGAATAATCAAAGAGAGATAGTCAAGGATGCATTATTCTTTCATCTTGCACTTGGCAAGTATCTGTGAGTATTGAAAATGCACATCCCACAAATGTTTCATTTTATTTGCATAAAAAACCATATGATTCAACAACAATCCAAACTTCTTCAGAAAAACAAGATGACCACAAGTCAAGCCTAAAACCACTGGAAGCAGGGTACTACAGAAGTGGATCAAAGGCGTGTTGTAAGTGAAGCTGACACCACGCATGAGCTCACCATTATGTCATCCCAAAAAGAAGCACTCCTGGTCACTGCTGCCTTTCAGACAGAGCAATGACATCCAGTCAAGATGATCTTGGAGCAAGAGAGACTCATTTTATCAGCTGATTGCCACCAAAGCAGCCCAAAGGAGTGTTAACACGTGGAAGACACACATGCTGGGAAGCTCCTCTTCTTCTATGGAATATTACTCACGTGTAGAAAAAAAGGCACCGTTTTCCAAAGAGGTACCAATTTCCAGATGAGTTCTGAAAGTTTTCCATAATGTTGGTTTTACTTTGCACAGGGGGGAAAATAAAAAAGTCTGATGTACAGCTTGAGATTTGTTAGGCTCAGACAAGTTTCAGAGGTCAGATAATTGATGCCTATTTAGTTTGCTCAAGGCGAGGCCACAAAATTACTCAGCATTCCTTAAAATGGTGAAAACAGACTATTTTGGCTTAGTTCTCAGCTGTCTACATGAAGTCTCCAGGACAGCTTTTACACATGCACACACACAGTTCCAATGGATTCTCTTTTGCTCAGAAAGCAAGCTTTGATTGCAATTCACCACAATTCCAGCAGACAACAAGCAACTTAAACAAATTACATTTCTATAAATTACTCTTCAGTCTCACAGACTCCCTACAGTAGTGGACAGCTACTATTTAAATGTCTATACTCAGTGACGATTTTGAAAAGTTTGTTAAAAACATTTATTGCACTTGTACTCAGAGACAAATACTATATGGTGAATGTGGCTATTCTGCAAGTAAAGTGCACAAGAAGAGAAATCAAACTAATAAAAATTGTAGTCAACATTATTCTTCTTTCACAATTGATGTGAAAAAGAGCTTTAAGAATTTGCAAACTTCGGTGAAAAAAGGAGACTGTCAACATGAGGTGCTCTGTAGAGTGTATTTTAGAGCAATTTCTCCCCACACCAAAAGAACAATTCCTTTTAAGGAAAGAGGATCAATTTTTCAGGTGTGGGTAACTTTTAAAGTAAACAAAGAAAAGTTTTGTTTTCTTTATATTACAAAAGACCTCTAGAGACCAAAATATACAAACTCAAACATATCTAATCCAGACAGTGAAAGCCTGAGGTCTGATTACAGTGTATTACTCTCACACAGGTTTAAATTAACTGAAGAGGACAAACAAGGAAGAAGAGTTCTTACCACTGATGGAATGAAGGGTCTTTAACAAAGTAACAGGAGATATCACCTTTCCCTGAGAAGGAGTCATTCATTGTAAGCACAATGTGTTATTATTGTGATTTTTAATTGAAATGTAAATTCTGGGAACACTCTGACCTAATTTACTCCCAGAAAAAGAGGGCAAAATTCTCATTTTCAAAGCACTATGTAGTCACTTCCCTGTTATCAACGAGTCTGGCTCAATGGTCTGGGCTTCTACCACCCTGCAAAGCTGACAGTGCTTCACAGCATTCAGCTATGGCATCTTTAACACAGCACTGTTGATTGTTACAGCAAATAACTCCTTCTGATTTATTTATTTGACAAAACATTTTTAAGAAATAGTTTTAAAATAGTTCTGAAATGACAAGGCTCTGTGGGCAGGATGCTGAATGCACTGACAGCAGCATCAGACTGCAGCAAAGCCTCCCTGGGAGTGGGACCTCTCCTGCACACCTCCTCACTCACAAAAGCTTCGATCAAATCAGAGCTACTGTGTGCACTCAGAATTAGTAAATCAGAGTAATATGGTAGGATCTGGATTGCTGAAAAACTAAACATGAGCCTAAGACAGACAACAACCACCACATGAAAGACACCTTTACAAAGTTTGTTCTCAACATCCAGGTATTACATGAAATCCAACTTTCCAGCTGAACTAAATGGTAGAGAAAAAGCTGAAGTGAAAATGCAATTTATCAAAAAGGAATAAAATAATTCTGGCAGCAGGAAGATCATTTAGAAGGGTAATAATAATAACAAGCAAAGGAGAAAAAGGATCACTGGTCTTGGAAATCCATAGGGCAGGGATTAAACACTATAATCAAATTGTTTGTGCAACCATTTAGCATCTCATTTTCTTGCTGTGCAAGCTGAAGAACCACTTGAGATAGGCCATCTCAGAGAGTAACAAAGTGCACCAATAACTAACGTGGGTTGAAAAGAATATTGATAGCTTGTGACAAACAGCTTCCTGAGAAATGTTTCTTAGTCAAATAGCAGCAATCATTAAATATATGAGGGTCAGACAATTTAATCTGCTCTTTTTATATGGATTAGTTTAGCAAAGTAACAGAAGAGACAATTAATGCCTCCATAGCTTTTCATGCCATGACACTAGCCCATCATTTTTAAAACAAATACTTGAAAGATGATTTCCTACACTACTGAATATGGCCACACTCATTTTAGCAACTATTAACAGCACTGATAAGGACTGACTTTATTATGAGGCTCAATTGCACATTCCAGAAAATCATTACAGTAAAAGCATAGACTATCTTTTAAACAAACAACTAACTAAATATTTTACATAAAGATTTAAACTCCTATACTTTCCAAACTGAAACCATTATCCTGGAGAAGCTCCACCTCTCTGTGCCACTACAGATTTTATCATACAATCAGATTTATGTCTAGGGACAGAACACTGGTATCAGTGAAACACATATAATACTTGAATGAAATGTGGTCACTGTTTAACCGTGAAGAAAAGACACATAAAAATTCAGGGCAGAAGGCAAAGAAAAATAATCATCACAGTCTATAGAAAACTCCTGTAGACTGGAAAAAAATAAGTGTAACCTGCTTGGAAAAAAACTGTATCTCATTCTACAACTCAGTAAAGAGTTGTACACACAACTAAAGAAAAGCCAGTTTAAATCTTCTATTTAGAAAGTCAGAGTACTGGTTCACAAAGAATAATTACATGAAACCCTAGAAGAATTTCTGATAGATAAAGTATAATTTCAATGTGGCCAAGATGCCAGGGTAAGACTCCAGCTTCTGACGGAAAGTGTTACAAGGCATTTTAAGGCCAGCTATAAAGCTCTTGCAAGAAGCAGTCAACTGTCCACGGCCACCAGAGACCAGTCAGCAGCCACAGAATCTGATCCAAGATTGCATTTCCAATCTGCACTGATGCAGAAAGCCTTGCCAGGGTTACTGGGTTTTCCAGGGTCTCCTCAAGCAGCTGTTCATACAGGACACAGCACTTGCACACACAGATCTTTCAGCACCATGCTTTTCTCAGGTGTTTCCCTCTTGGCCCTTTCTGACAGTTGTTTGACAGATGATACAAATTGCCTGACACAGATTTTAAAGTCAGATATTTAAGAAAACGAATTACAGCTGATGTCTTTGGCATAATGCTTTGTGACACAGATAGTTAGGGAGAGTGACATAGTTGGAAAATAATGTAAGTTGAAAGCACTTGGAACAGCTCAGGATTCAAGGTGACTTTGTGCTGTAAATCACTACTCTTATAATTGTTTTGAGATACACTTTCTGGATGAGATACAAAGCCCAGGAGAGTCAACAGGTCTGTTTCCAATGGAATTCTCTGTCATTTTTATCAAGCCTAGTGAAACTGCAATTCCAAGTCAAAGCATGCTCATCAAAGCTCATATAGAATCAGATTTCACAATTAGTCTTTCATTAGCATTGGTTGCTGAGTGTAGATTTCCACCTCTTTTGTCTTTAAAGATGAAAAAACTTTTATTTGAGCTAGAGAGGAAGAGATATCACAAACATTTCCACTCCTTTGCACACTCACATAAAGAAATCCTAGCACGCTGAGCCAAATAAAATTCCTGATACTTTGTTCCCTAGTTTGTTCAGCAGTGCAGTAGGACAGGAGAGGAAAACAAATGCATGCCCTTGATGTTATTCAGGTTGGCAGCAACTGACCTGGTGCTATTATTCTGGAAGCTTTCTTTTGCTGGCTATACATTGCCCCAAAGACATTGGTCAACTAAACAGCAAAGCTAAAAGCACAGGCCCTCTAACTTCAGTTTTGCTGGTGAAACAAAGCAGAAACAACAAAACACCACCTCCACCCCCAAAACCTACCACCACCACCAGCCTCCCTCAAAACAGCCCACAAAAACAGATCAGTCTGAAGGCTGAGTGTAATACAAAGGAAAATGAGGCCAAAAGAGCATTCAAGAAACAATTAGGTGGTAATAGCAGTTGAAACTTTATCAAAGTTTTCAACTAGCAGTTAAAAGAGAGACTTAGAACATAGACTGCACTTGCTCTATAATACATTGGCAACACACTGATGCACAGACACTGCTGACACAAGGCAGATCGTTTACTCAGTGCAAATTCATCCTAAGAGGTGAATCTTGGAGGAGTATACAACTCAGTCCTACAGAAAACTCGTTTAGACTACTGCTGCATTGTGCGTTTCATGCAGAGAAGAGGCCTGGGGAATAAAACATGGATCCTGACATTCATCTGAAGGTTTTTAACTTCAGAATTAACATTTAAATTTACTCTTCCAATCCTAGAACAGCATTAGCTTAAAATAAGCATAGAATGCTATCACATACAGGAAGGAGTAACAAAATCTGGCCCTGTGGTGCTGTGCAACAACTCAGTAAATCTGGCCCTACTTAAGTTTCAATGGCCACCAACAGTGTGAAGTATTGCTCAGTGGGAGAAAACAAGGCAAATCCAGACCAGAGTAACCCACCCATTTTAATTAAAATACAAGAATGGAATTAAAGGTTGCTGTAGGCGATAATGGTAAAGTTGAATTAACATCAATATGGGAAATTTTCCATTTCTCTTCGGGGAACAATCACATTTGAGCTTATTTATTATTTCTAAACGTTTCTAAATTCAACAGCCTTAAATAAACACGAACAACAGAAACTTTCATGTTGAATGACTAAAATGGCCTGGTTCAGCTCAGTTGCACAACAAGCTATTCATTGACTTGGGGCAGAGAGACTTCACCCAGGAGCTCCGACTGCCTCAAACACCATCCAGTGGTTCGTGGAGTTATTACAGGACAGCCCCTGCTCCTTCTGCATTACTCTCCCTGCGCAGGAAAGGTAGTTACAAGTATTTCAGAAAACTGGACACACAGGAAGGCTACTCTAACTCAGCCAAAGGGGAAAATAGAAACCTAAGGATATGGGGATGTAAAAACAGATATGAGAAAAAACAAACCCCAGAAACTACAGCAGCCATTTTATAGCAGACTTGCAATAAATGACCTTCAGCAACCTGAGATAATGAATCAGTCTCTTCAATGAGACAATAAAAGCAGCTTCTGTGGCACAGCTATGATCACTGCACTGATTGGAGCATGAAATTCATATTTTAAAATTACGTACCATGTAATTCACACGCTCTTTACATTTTAGCCCTGCTATGTCCCTCAGAGAGCAACGTTCAGCACCGCCCCATGTGCCTTTGCAAAAGCCCAGCTCTTCTCCGTGAATCCCAACCACACATCCCACACACACTGAAAGACAAGATTAAGCAGCCCTAACTAAAAGGAAGGAAGGCAACATAGCTGCTCTGTTAAGAAACAGACAAGTTGTTGATTTCTTTCTAGACAATCAGTTTTTTGCATCATTTGGAGAAAAGATTCCTAGGAATTACAATGTCATTGACTGTCCTATTGTAATGTAGTCACACAAGAGACACTGTTCTTTCCCTCCCTCCTCTGCCATCTCCAAGAGCCTTGTTTTGCTTTCACACTTTCATAAGACACTTTGCAAACATATTACTTGACTACATGGCTGTATTTTACTGAAAACTGAAAGGAAAACAAACTGGTTTGTAAGATAACCTAAAACCTCCCTGTTTTTTGACTTCAGCCTAATTTCCAAAACATTCAAGTTATTGTCTTTTATATGTTTAACATTGCTTCTACCCATACACTTCAAAACATCGAAAGACTCCACTTAGAAGAGCCCTCCACAGATCAGGTGCAAACACCTGCTCCACTCAAGGCATACAAAGCACCCTATATAGATACATATTTTGACTCAGATTCTCAGTTATGTCTGGCTTCAGTGAAGATGCCCTAGTTTGCATTTTACTGCACACTTGGTCCTTTGCACAAGTCACTATAATTCCCTTGGCAGGAAGTTATGGCCATTACTTAAACACATGGAAAACTGAGACAGAGAATTTGAATGCATCTCTGTTTATCCATGTGGTAATAACCATTAAGATGTCAAGCACTTAGGTGGGATGTTCTGATCAAAGTATGCATCACTACACCATTATTCCTAACTCATATATTAGGCAGAGTACTAGCAGAGGAAATAAATTCACTTAATTTAATATCTAAGAAAAAAATGAATCAGAAAATTTATTTCAGAATTTGAGAGATGCATTTCCAAACACAAAACTCTGGTGTTTTTTAACTGTATTTGTATTTCACTATCATGGTCCTGGAATATTCTCACGCTGCAAAATAATTGATCTAAATAATTATTAAAAAGAAGGGCAGCACATCATTTTAAGTCCCTAGAATTGTTGCTAAAGAAGAGAAACCAGAAATTTAGGAACCCAAGAAACAAACAAGCTTTATAAAAAGAATTCGTTCTTATAAGGCTCTTATTTGCCAGGAGCTCACACATTCATCCCAGCTGCCTACACGCAGGAAGCATGCCAGTGACCCTAACGGGAATGCTTATCGTAACAAAATGACCTCGTACCCAGCGGAGGCTTAGAAACAACCAACACAGCTCATGAGATCCAAGCAACCCGACAGAACAACCTCTCACTTATGCAAGTAACAAAACAGGGTTATGTCAACACAATTGTCTTGAATTCAACGCACCATAATTCACATACTGGAAAGTCTTCATGGGATAAATCATATTTTTAAGGGTAGTTATTCTTTTGTTTACATACATGCACTCACAGAGAAAAAAGGGTGTGAATCCAAGAACTAAGAAGTGCTCTCCAGTGAACACTCGTGCTGCTAACAGAAACCGGAGCGGGTTTCTCTGTGTAGGGCTGTGAGGAGAGACGTGCAGAGGAGGAGATCCTCACACCCACCCCCTGATGGCCGGCACGTGGCAAAGGGAATGTCTGGGTACCTCTGGTCCAGCACCAGAGGTATCCTCAGATCCCATCTGCCCCAGCCACAAGGCCATGGCAGAGGAGAGGGTGCCAGAGCTGCCCGAAAGGTAACACCAGGAAATGTTTTGTTTTGTTTCAAAGCCAGGTGACAGCACAACCTTTGCAAGAGGAGAGAGAAAAAGAAGCACAAATGACTAATTTGATAAATAGTTTTATCCTTCACTTCTACATCAGCAGTACTTGACAGCAGATAACTTCTTCGTTCCCCAAGCCTCAGAATGGGTAAGAGTCGTTGATAAGAACATATAGGTTATTCACATCTCAAATTGCAACAAAGTAATCAGTTACACCATCAACAACAATAAACTAGTCAGCTATATTGAAGTTAAATATTCCACTGGAGCAAATACATACATCTAACAGCTGGTAAGTCATACTGCTAGCAGCTTCAAGAAGAAATCATTGCATTGTTTGTTTACATTTTAGCTGATTTCTAAGCCTTCAGCAATATGATTTTTTTAAATGGGAAGATAAGAGATTATACAAAGGTTACTTGATTTCAAATAACCATTATCCTACATGAATATGATGCTACAGTGTAGTTTTCTCTGCTGCTGTAAGTTATCTATCAGCATTTAGGCAGTATTCCACTTTATTCACCTACTTCCACGCTTCCAGAATCTACTGGGCATGCTTTCAGGTTAGGAGTATGAAAATCCTACTCAGTGTGGTTGAAAACATGAGTGTAAATGGGTGATTCCACATTGGTGCAAATACTTTATTTAATTCAGTAGGGCTGTTTCGTGTGTTTCACAGGTTGGTAATATTTTCTTCACAGAGACAACAGTATAAATGCTTTGGTGTTTAGTTTGGTAGCCTAAACAATCCCTTCCTAAACTGAGAAATCTTGCAACAACTCATTAAAAAAAGCTGAAATAAACATAAGATACTGGGAAATACTGGTGGCTAATGACTTACATACTTCACTGAATGCAGTGGCTTTTGATAATGCAAGAACATATCATATGAAACATATTTAAATAGTGCAACAGTGCATGCATGAGATGAGCAAACATTTGTCAAAGCTCTCAACAGTCAAAATGAGTATAGCTCACTGGTGGTACAGTAGAAACACTTCTATATTCCAGGTTTCCCACCAGCATTTACCTACCAGTGACCTACACAGCGAAACAGCACAGCAAGGGCAAGGGATCCCATCAGGACTTCTGTATTCCACTGAGCTCCAGAAAGGAGTCTGATTACTTTCATAATTATGTCAAGGAATCAGGTGTTGCAGCCACTGTGACATGACTCTTCTCTTGCTTACATCTGATTTAAACCAGTACAAATAAGAGCCCTACATTCCTTTCTTATTTCTGTGACCACGTCACTGCTGAATTTGGGCAAACTGCCTAACTAATCCTCACTAGCAAAGTCCTTTTCTTTGCTAAGGAGATAAAATTATATCTATCTACTTTAAAGGAACTAGCGTTGTCCAATACTTACATTTGTAGAATATTTTGAGAGTCCTAAATAAATGGTGCTATTGAAATAAAAAGCAGTATCACCCCCATTTGTCTTGAGCAGCAAGCCAATGTATAGGAAACTCTCTTTCCATTAGGAGAAATTGATGATAAAGTCAGCTCCTTCTCTGGCACAAACAAAATGCTGTTTCCCTGAACATAAGAGGAATTAGACAGCTAGAGATGGTTTCTTTTCTCTTAATTCTAAGCTTTCTTTTCTCAACATTTAACTTAAAAAGCTTTGACACTTTTCTCAAGTAAAGCCTACTAGTGTTCATGTGGTTCTGACTGATGTTTTTTTACTGCTTTTCCTTTCTCCTTACAAGCTGTTTTTCCTGCATCATTCCATCAAACACTTGTGCTAAAGTAACACTCTACAAAGCCTCTCTGTTGGCACAGCCAGCGAGGCCTCACGTGTGTCTTTGTTCTGGGCAGTGTCATGTGCAGGTGGCTTGGTGAAGGCCCCCAGTGCTTCAGGTACTGGCTCAACAAAGGGGTTTAATGACTTCTCGCTTTCTGAAACGGGGGACACTGCCAAAGGCCCAGTTTCAACCTACAGCAGCATTATCAGCAATACAATCAATTACTAATAATAGCTACACAAAGGCAAACATTTCCTGGGTATTCTTAAGTGAGTCTTTAATTCCCTTTTTTCCTCTTTTACAGACACTTCATGTATTCTGAATACTACGCTGATATTTCCAGAAGTCCTCATCCTGAGTTACATCCAGTATGGTAAAGCCAGATGAAAATATTCTTTTGTACATGTTCAACTGGTACAGTATTTTGGGCATGGTTATAGGTTAAGCTGCTTTTTAACACAACAGCATCTCCTGCTACAATTATAATAGTGTAAATGTACTTTGACCAGGGTGGCTTTACCCTCCACAGGGATACCTTTCTACTGGATTGATTACCTGCCTATGTATAGTTAAAGAAATGAAAATTCGATATACTGGTATTAGCAGCAACTCAGGTATTCCTAAAGATACATTCTGTTTTACTTTTACTGAACCAAATTATCTACTTGCCTTTTTTTTTTTTCTTCCTTTCCACCCAGGACATTCAATATATATTAAAAAAAAAGTAGACTTCTGCTTTTGCAGCTCATATGAAACATATTTAAACAGTACCTGCAAGAGATTAGCAAACATTTGTCAAAGTTCTCAACACTCACAATGAGTACAGCTTATTAGTGCTACCTTTAAAACAGTTGTTTTATTTTATTTCACAATGAAACCTATCATAAACCTTCTTTTCAGGGGAAAGAAAAGAAATATCAAAGTGACTTGTTTTGTCTTTGGGGGGAATTTTGCTCCTCTGCAAGAACAATCAGCACAATTAGATTCCTAGTAAGACTGTGATATTTTGTGGCATTGCTGTTGGACAGGTTTTCTAGTGACTTGTACATGAGATTTTTATGAAGTAAGAAAATAGGCAAATATGAAAACATCCTTGGGTTTTAGATCCCAAAGACACAAGAAATACTTCCTTTAAGCAGGTGTGCCTTCCTGGGCAGCTGTTTAAGATTAGTAAATTACAAGCTCAAGATTTTATTCTTAAATATGGCTAAAGAATGAACTCTTTAGTCTGGCAAGTTGGAGTCAAACTGCCACAATGAGCACCTGTTGAGAAAGCCCATTATTTGAAGCTGGGGGTTCTGGGTGAAAAGATCACTGTGAATTAATTTTGATTGCTTCACAAAACTCTCCATAACAAATGGTCTCTGACAAGGGTATCAGGGGACTTCCATTTGAAGTGGAGAAAAAAAGATTTTATTTCTAGGAAGGTAACATAATCTCTGCAGTGACATTAAAACACACCAGTGTCTGCACTGGCTTGAATCTCTCTTCTGAAACTGATTGTATTTGCTTAGGACACCAGGTATTAGGTTTTGGGAAGGGAAAGAGAAACAAATGATATCAAAATCTTATCTAAAAAAGTTAGCCAAAAAGAATTTGGTCAGCGATCTGTGAATCTTGAATTGTTAAGGCAATTATTTGCTTACAAGTTTAATCACAGACACATTTCTGGGTGTTCTGGATTGCTACATGCATTGCCAAAAAGGAGGAGGAAGATAAAAGAATAAATCAAAACAAAGGTTTTGCAGTTCACTTAATAATTCAGCAGCTTTCTTGTATGTGTTAACTCCACTAGCAAGTTAAAGTAAGTTAAAGCAATACTAAGGGTAATAAGAATATCTGGCAAATGCTTCTCTTGCTTGGTACAGAGGCTATTGAATGAAACACTGTCTCTGATAAGAAGTTTCCATCCAAAATATACAACAGCACTACCTGTCTGTCACCCCCTGATTAAATCTAAGGCCAAGCTTACCATCTGTTTGTGCAAATGAAAAGTGTAATATTCCACCAACTACTCTGCATGACCACTTTACTTGAGGGTTTCCTACAAAATGGTTTTCAGTTCGTCCAGGGCTTATTTTTAGAACAAAAAGAATCACCAGAAAGCACTATGCTTTTAGCTAATAATCATGATCCAGTTGACTTTATGCTTGATTTGTCAACTCTTAGCCATTAATTTTACATGAATTACAACTTCTGATTCCTTCAAAACTGACTGTAAAAATTATACCCATATGAAGATAATAAAATACTCATAATGACTTCCTTTTTTATGTGTGTCCTGTTTTTAAGGCAACCTGAATTATATCATCATCAGGATATTAATTGCACCTACACAAAAATTTGGATGTGTCTGGATTCATATGGGTACCAGAGGCTTGTGTCTATGGTTAGCAAAATCACTGCAGCCGTAATAAAGTCAGAATGTGGCCACACAGTCTGATAAATAAAAGTAAGAGAAGAATTCTGAGTAAATCAGATCCTGCACTTAGTTAATTCATGGAACAGGTAGGAATCAGCCTGGTACTAGACCACCAGCCATATAACTGTTCCAGCCTTTGCAGTGTCTCTGTTTTACTACAGGGCACGTGATGGCCACCTGAAGAAACAAATACTGATGCTCTTCTATTTCTTTCTAAAACCCAGACTGATATATTGTCATAGTCCCAGAACAGAAATATTAGAAGAAGTCCTCAAGCAGTGGTGCATCGCTGTTGTAAATAAAACTGATAATCTGACCTGTTTGGAGTTGAAAGTAAACTCTGCATTGAAAAAATGTGTGCCAGCTCCATTTACCGGCACCTGCCTTTGACAACAGCACGGTCCTGCAGCCCTCATGTCCAGCTCCTGCCCTCCCAGAACCTTCCCAAAGGTGGATGCACAAGGGAGGAACTGACTGCACAGACACTGCCTGGTATAAACAACTTCTATTTGAACAATTTGAGGGCTTCTTCCATCCAATTTTCTTTTCTACCCAACCTCAGCTATCCTATATAATTCTTAAAATTATCATATGTATCTCTTCTATCAATAGATTTATTCTCTCGTTAATTCCATTATTCATCTAACATAAGACATGAAGCAATGGGTAAAAGTGAAAAAAAATCCCACAAATTTTGTTTCATCTTAAAAAGACAGAGGAAAAGATGAAATCTTTCCAATAATGCCCTTGTGATTCTATTATAGCACATTAAAAACAACGCACATCAGAAAAGTAAGAGCAGTGGGAAATATGTTATATATCACTTTCTTTCTTTATGTCTCCAAAATAAACTACAACTTTCCCATGTTGAAAAGTTCTTCCTTAAGTTAATAAAATCTGTCACTTTCCATAACAGTTGATTTGAAGAAAGTCCACAGGTGCAGTATTCTGTTGTTCACAGCTTGGGAAGTCAAGGCTTATAATAAAAAGCCCTCTGCGTTATGGTCCTCCTTCCCCATCAATTCACATCAAGTATTATTAGAATCATCTGCCACCTCAGTGGTGCTTCCTCTGTGCTCAAACTGCAGAAGCAACAATGACATTTTAGTGCTCTGCAGGTGCTGCTGTGTGTGGTCACGGACACAGACGTGTGGCCTGCTATTGTTCTCCAGCAGCACTTTGATCTCAAACACAAAAAGCCACAGAGCTGCCTGCCCCATTCATTCTTATGCTGGGCTGATACCAAGCACAGAGAGAAAGAAGAGGTGACAAGAGCTGGGCAATCCATAATATTTATTTCAACAAATGCTTCAAATCTTTTTAAACATCATAAGAACACGGCTCATTAAACTACAACAGCCTTGAAATTGTGTTATAAAACCACAAAACAAAAATCAATACTTCTGCTGAAAAGGAGGTAATGAAATATATTGAGTTGGTTGAAAAGTGGTTTGTATGAATCATAATATTATTATGTGCACATCGCTTCTGCTCCCAATACTTAAAGTTAACAAACTAGGGAGTGTTTTCTATCCCATCACTTAAACAGGTGCTACAAGGTGGTATTTATCAGTTATTTTCCAGACGTGATCCTTCTGCCATAAATAATGCTGGGATACAGGAGGCTTAGTAAAAGGAGATCAATCCAATGCATATTTGCTACCTGAGCTTCAGCTGTTGTATTATTTCACAGTCTGATCAATACTGTGCTCCACAACAGAAGGGAAAAAGCCACAACATCACCTTGATGAGTCACTGTAGGTTTATTGCTGAACCAGGAGGAGGTAACATTTCTGATTTTATAAAGACTAACTTCGGTTAGCAGCATTTGACCACTATTAAATAGTTTAACTCTTCATTTCAAGTCTTTTGCAGTGACTTGTCCAGATTTTCAGCAGTTACATAAACTCTTCTGGAATCAACACTCCCTCTGCTGAAACGAAATCCTGTGAAGTATTATTTAGAATTCTCTCATTTATTTTAAACTGGGGTTATTGGTCTGCAAGTGAATTTAGGGAAATCTGGTACTTAAAAGTATTTTGACACTGACAAACAATAATGGCATCAATATTTTTCTCAAGAAAAATCAACTATAAATACATAGAAACAATGAAGAACAGAAGGAAAAAGAGACTGAATAGTAACTGAGACTAGCCAAAGCTCAGCAGCTACTAGTAGCCACTGTACTCTCACCCTCCTCAGAAATAAACCCCCAAATCTGCCATGTAATCAGAAGAGAGCAAAAGCTTCCCATACTGAAATTAATTCATTAAAACAGCAATGCTATATCCACACCAGTCTTTCAAGGTGGAGTAAAGAAGAAAACTATGTATCAAAAATCAATTGATGGAGGGTGGAGGGAATTAAGACTTGTGCAGAGTGCTTAGATTAACTATTTCCACCAAAAGAGAAAATCCATAATATTAAACAGAGTCCAACCTGGGCTCTGGAAAGAGAGGAATAAAACAGAGCATAACCTGAAAGTTCTGTACATCTGATTTGCTGAAGAGAAACAAGGTCCTTGGCTTGGAAAAACTCATCCAAAACACTTCCATAGTTGCCGCTGCTGTAGCCAAAACCTTTTTCGCCCATCACTTGCACTATGAACATTAACAGGGCAGACTGAGCCATTTTACTGCACCTCAGTCATTTCAAAGTCTCCTGTACCAGAGATCTGTCCTAATAAATGCATCTCCAACTCATCATTTTAGACAGTTATGGTGGCACTGGGAAGATTCTAGATGTCCACTCACCATGAGAGAACAAAAGCTTAGTTTTATACCCCAGCAGAAAAATCTCACTTCCTACAGCCTGTGAGCTTCTAATCCCAGCTGGGGGATGGTTCTGCAGAAGCTGAGGAAATGCCATCCTGTAAATGAATATCTCAACTTCCCTTTGGCACGCAGAATGAACTTGCTTCTCCAATTCCAGCAGGGAGCCTTTCCAAATTATGCTTTGATTTTACTACTTAACAGGAGGAGGAGAAAAGGTGCTACAGCTGGTAGCTACTGATATTTAATCTTACATTTATTTTTACTTTATTGTTTTCTATAAATAGTCTTGTCTTTCACCAGCTCTCCTGCTGTTAGAACCTTTTCCAGTAACTGTCAACGTTACACAGAGCCTTAACCCCTAAGAGAGAAAGAAAGAAATGAGGGGGTGGAAGACAAGAGACAACTACTAATCCTGAAGAGAGACATACACATCATCACAGGACTCCCTGCTACTTCAGAGCCTTCTACAGTAACCAGCTGTATAATAATTTCATTTGCTTGAGGTCAAATCTCCCCAAAATGTTATCTGGAAATGCAGCAGCCTGGATCTGACCCTCTACAAAGAGCTAAGAGTAGTGTACTGCACACATCCCCCCGCAGCCACAGGTAGCTGACAACAACCTGGCTCCATCAGCACAGTGCCCCTGCCACTTGTATACATTAAAACTAACCACACAACAGAGTAATTCATTTCACTCGATAACATTAGCAATATATATATATATATATATATATATATATATCACTGCTTTTTGTGGGGAAACTGTTGTCCAGAAGGGCAGGAGGTATTAGGATGATCTCTGTGTGTTTGTCTAGGATGTCAGCTGGTAACCGTTCACTGTCATGGGACTTGGGCCATGATTTTAAGTTACTTTGTGTAAACACATTTTAACAGCTTGATTATTAGACAGGCTAGCACTTTCCAAAAACCATGATTCTTTGGGATGGTTTAAATTGTGCATTATATAAATTGGAATAGCAAAATAAACCATTGAACAAGCTTCAGATTTAGGCCAGTTTGCAAAAGAGGTGGGGTGCTAGGGAGTTGGAAATTGCTGCCCATATTTTTCTTGTTGTTAATGTTGTCAATATCTAATTTTCAGCTAAAAAGTAAGTCATTCAAGATGAGTAGTAGAGCATCAGAAAATATTAGAGACTTGCACCAAAACCAGCAGCTGCAGAGGACTCCAACTTGCGCAGTTTATTTCAGTGCATGCGTCTCCACTGCATCACACTGGCCATGAGCCCTTTCACATCATCCTGCCTCACACACTACCCTCAAAAAACCCAGAAGGTCACTAAGGCAACAAGTCTGGCCCTAAACTATCACACTGTATATTATCTAGCGTTTTTCTTTTGATTAACTATGACCTTTACAATTCCACATACTCTTTCTTACCATTTTTTTTCATAAATGAGAAATATGCAAAGAGAACTGATTACCTGAATCTGTTATCTGTGATAAATATCATAGAACTGGAAATCAGCTCTGGGTACCTGTTTGCAAGGCAGCAGTGCAATCACTACTTCCTTGTACTGTTCCCAAGAAAGAGGCATCTTGTCTACATGGAAAATTTTAAAGATCGTGGCTACGGCCAAAAGTTCAGCAAAAATACAGTATCTCTTGAGACCTTCTGCAAAATCTGATGATTTGATCATACAAATACAGTGAAAAAGTAAGTGTGTATAATACAGGATTAACTTCTGAACTTCATCTAATAAGTGGCAAATAACCAGCAGAGCACTTCCAGGTGTTCCAGTAGATGCTGAAATGCAAAATAGCTGTGTGTTGGCTATTTTATAACCATTTATGTTCCCAGAGAGTAGCCATGTATGATACACACACATTGTAAAAGACCAGTGAGAACAGTTTCCTATTTAAATACCCAAAATGAGCAAAAAATTAAACGTAAGGAACTGTTGTTAGCATCATTTTACAAAACATGTCAGGAGATTGGAGCAACTGGCTGAGGTCACATGTGCTCAGAACCAGAGATGAAACTTCCATTTCCTAAATGATCCTCTCGCACTTTAACCACAAGCAAAACACCCAGACAAGCCTCCAAGGTTCCAAGTCACTCATAATTAAAATGTAATAAATTCCATTCAACAGCGCTAACAAAAAAAGAATGTGGGTGCATCGAGCTAGTGCATCCTTAGAGAGTGAAAACAACAAAACCATAGATTCAAACAGCACCGATGCAGGAATTAAATTCCAGTATTGTTGTTAACTTTTCATTTTCACTAATGGCTTTTAAGAAAGCCAGACATTTTTCCTCAGTCCATTTTACCTTTTCCCTCCATTTGACAAATATTGATTTTCATTTCCTCCAAGTTTAAGTGCATTGAATGCTACTGTGACTGGTTTGTTTGCTTTTTTGTTTGTGTCCCAGCTTTATTGAGGATGCCAGCATGAATGCATACAGCTTTCAAAAGAAGGAGCTGGTTTAATAACTTCTTAAGATCCAGGAGAGAACACAGGGGCCCAGTCTACTTTTTGTATAGGTCATGCAAGAAAAGTGACTCTGGGTGCCGATCTGATGCCAGTAAGACTGCTGAAGTAAGAGCCTCAGTGTTTCAAGATGTTACTGCTGCGCTCTGTCACAACAGGACAAATTATGGAGTGTTTTCCCCCCACTTCAGTACATATTTAGACATACTTCAGTGGCATTTTAAGCTAAGCCTATTTTGTAGGCAGTTGTCCCTTTAGGAGGCTTGGTTTGGAAGGTAACACCTCATGAAATTCTGGCTCAAACAAGCTGTAGCTTTATGAATTCTTTTCTGCCTGACTCACAGACACATAAGCTCAACCTCCTTTTGTAAAATGATCTCCTTAAGTTCTGCAAACCTGCCCAGTACATTTTGGACTCTTTCCTATCTCAAATAAGGAACCAAATAAGAACTCACTCAGTCTTTGCAGTGATATGAATAAAGAGTGCTTATGAGATCTATTCTGCCCATTCAAATATGGAAGGGGGAGAAATCTCAGTGGACAGGAATAAACATCTGGACTGAAAGGGAAAGAAAGTAAGACCTTACACAGCCACATCCAACACTACAGAAATTGTCTGTGCAGCACTCAGGCATTCTTCAATTCTAGAAGCCAAAATAAGTTCAGCTGACTCGAGCAGGGTTAAGTTGGTTTATGTGTATCAGCACCAGAGGTATGTGCTGGTGTTAAGGGTTCCCCACAGCTGAGCTAACTGGTGATTTAACCATCACAGACAGCCATTCTCAGCAGCAGCTCTGACACAGGTTGCTGAGGGGACTCAGTATTCAGCCTAGACAAGTAAATAGACACATAAACCTCTGAAATCGGTTCTGTCTCTCTCTACATAGTTTGCTATTCTATGGGTCCTCTAACCAGCAGAAAGACAGGGGTTCACATGAATGCACATCTAGTACTGAACATGATTATTCACTTAGTTATTGTACATATGAAACAAATGTTAGCTTCACTATGTATTAACTGACGTTTTAAAATCCTGATGAAAGTAAATCAATTTAAATTTAAAAGTAATTTAGAATTATTCACTGCTAAAACAAGCAGTGCTTTGAAAAAATCCTTAATATCATTCATCTGATTAGTATCACTGCCTTCATTTTGGAATTATTTTTAATGAAAAAGAGGAGGAAAAAGAAAGAAAGTAGTGATGAGTGGGGTTAAATCCATTATAGTGTGCCAGACCACTCCATTTTTTTGCTTTCCATATTCAATTCTAAATAGTTCTCATGTTGCACCACCTGATGCCAGGTGCTTCAGGGCTTCTACTACACCCACCTGACATTGTGATGCTGCATTTTTAAGACCTTCAAATAATGAAAATAGACCTTTGCACTTCAGCACTGTGCTGGTCAAGAGAGCTGTCTGTACAGATGATGTGAATGTCTGCTAACATGGAGAGACTTCTTACTTTTGAAATGAAATTACACCAGAAGTTTCAGGGCTGATCTTTCCAGCAAGAACCTTCCTTCTTAGCACAGGTGACCAAGTACAACATGGGCATGGACATGGTTTTGGTGCCCATTTAACCTGAATTTAAAGGTCTCTCCAGAAGTGACAGTAACTTCTGAAAGTTAAGAGCTAGCAGTTTGGGTTAACTAAATAACTGCTATGAAAAGAAAGATGGCCTCACTTTCTTACTCTGCAGCTCTCCAGTGGGTGTTCTCACAGGTGCACTGTATGTTCTGAGTCCTACAAGCTGCTGGCCTCACTCACCACGCAGAGCACTGCAGAGAATATCTTCAACCCTCACGGGCACGTTCCTCACCAGCTCCTGCAGTGCTAGACAGACTTGAGCACTACAGAAAATTCCTCTTTCCTGATCTCCTGTTTTCACTCTATGGCTTCCCTTCCCATATCATTGAGAAATTTTGCCTCTTAAAAAATTTAGCTTGTGGATTCAAAAATAATGTCTCAATTAAAACAGAAGACAAAATGTAAACCAAACTTGTGGTAGGAAAAACCAATAATATAATTTGAGCCAGAAACATAATTTTGATCACCATAATTCCTACACCTCATTACCTGTAAAATATTTCAGCCACTGTATGTGGTTCAGGATGTCCTGGTATCCCATGTCCCTGGAACAAGATCTTCCCAGGAAGGAATCACCATGCACTCACCATCTTCCAGGCATCAGGGTAACCATTCCAATATTTAGTGTAACCTGGATGTAAAACCCAGAAATATCAAATCAGAAAATCATAAACACAGCTGTCAGTACCTCTGTTCTCAGCTGAAGTTCCATACTTTCCAACTACTCCTGTTCTTTCCTACTAAGATTAGTATTTTTAAGCCTCTACGCACCTCAATGTTTTGTCTAGAGATACGTATTTATATAACAGACTGTGTTGCAGGTGAAATCTTTAAGTCATTATATTTTGACTCGGCAGTTAACAGTCATATTGCTTCCAGCTTGTATAAATAACTGCACCTACTTATTTGGAAAACGTTATTTTAACTTCTGTCAAGTTCATGAGAGAAGGAAACCAAATTTAAAATGTTATTTTGGTTGGAAAAAAACCAAACAAACAATCCCCAACCAAACAGGGACAAACCTGGAGAACTGCTGAACACTGACAGGGAAACAAACCTGCAGAGCTACGGAACACTGGCAAGGAGACAGCAAAAAAGAGCTGTCATGCTTCAAAGTCACACCTTCTCCGGCCAAGTGAAACTGGCCTTCTGCAAAGACACAACCAGGTAGCTTATGACTTCAGGACTCTCAAAAGCGGGAAGCATGCCCCAAAGAAAAGGTCAAAACAAGCGGCAACCCTTGCATTTCTACCGTCAGCAAACATTCTTCACAAAGCAGGAACAGATGTATTTGTTGCCTGCTGCAACTGGGAGGGCTTGCAACCTGTCCCTAAGTCCCAAACCACAGCCCAGCCTATGAAGAAACACCGAAATTCAACAGACTTTTCCCTGAGAAAAGGGTTTAGGATTTGGTCGTCATCAGCACACGAAAGAAGCCGGGCAATTTGCTGCTTCCTCTCCCTTCTCACGCCCGCCTGGCCAATACGGAAACCTCATTCCTGCCCATCCCATGTGCTGCCCCGCTTCTCTCTCTCCGCTCCGCCGGTATCGCGGGTCCTTTTGACGAGCCCTTCACAGCCGCTCCCTCTGTCAGCCGCGCTACATCTCCCCGGTGGGCCCCGTGAAGGTGAAGCGAGCACCCGCCGGGCTGCTCCGCGGCCGGGCACCGCGTCCTCGCTCCGCTCCGGCATTCGGGGAAGTCCCAAATTCCCCAGGCCGGCTGCTGGCAGCGGTGCCCGGCGGGAGGGGCAGCTCCGCGGTGTCGCGGCCAGCACGGCCCTGCCGCTCCGCCGCGGGCTCTTCCCAAGCGGGGAAGTTTCGCACGCCATTAGCCCCATTTTAAAATAAATCACACGTCTGTTTCTGGGTGAAGAAAATTACTCGGGATGATGAAATGATTGCGCTGAGCGATCGCTGGCGCTTAAGAGAAAGAAAAAGAGAATACCAACCCACCCTACTGTGTTTTATTTTAATGGATGATAAAATTGTGATGGGCAAGACGAGAGGAAAGGAAAAAAAGGGTGAGGGGGGGAAAGAAAACTTTGTTGCTAATGAGAAAAATGAGGCCGCGAAAACAAAACCGTAAAGGAAAAAAAAATTCTATTCTTGAATAAGGATTAATTCAGTGTCTGTGAATAGGAAACGCTGCCCTGGGTAATTGCAGCGAGGTAGCGCGGCTCCCAGCTGCGAGGCAACGCGGGCACCTTTGTGCGCTTGCCAGGACAGCTCTGGGGAGAGGTAACTTCCCCCGGTCCCCACGGTCTGGTGTCGAGTAACGGGAAATTTAACATTCCCAGAGCAAATTATTCCGTCCCTCCCCCCGCCGCTTCCCCTCTCAGGAGGCCAGCCGGGCGCTCCGCCTGACGGGGTGGGGAGCCCCGAGCCGCCCTGGCCCCGCACCCTGCGAGCACAGGGACGATGTCCCCGGCCTCTGCTGCGGGCCGGCCCCAGCTCCAGCCTCGGTCGGGGCTGGCAGGAGAAAGGGAACGGAAGGCTCCCGCGCAGCGCGGGGAGAACGGCCCGGCACCCTCCGCGCAGCGGGCGGCACAGTCCGGGCACACACCCCTCAGCCCGGGCACGCACCCCTCAGCCCGGCACAGCCCGCGCACACATCCCTCAGCCCAGCGTAGAGGGATGGATGCTTGGGGCGCGGGCCGCTCCTCCCGCCAGCACCCACCTCCGCCAACGGCAGCGAGGGAAGCGCAGAGCGGAGCAGCAGCACGGCGGGGCAGTGCCCCGGCTCACCGGGGGCACCCCTGCCCTGCCGGGCTCATGGGCCGGAAGGGTGTCCCGGGGAGCCTCGCCCGCCGCAGCCACCGGCACCGCAGGGAAACGCTTCAGAAAGGATGGGGGAGAAAAGGATCTGTCGCCCTGGCGGGGGGCGGCTGGGCTGGGGGAGCGCATCCCCTCCAGCAGCGGCCCCTCCGCCGAGCCCGGGGCTCCGCTCAGGGAGCGGGCCGGGGGAAGACCCTGAGGTACGAGAAAGGACATCGCTTTTTTTGTTTTTGGTTTTTTTTTTTTTTTTTTTTGTTTT